>VDFB02026320.1:30718604-30871484 GCA_007258455.2 Sequoia sempervirens | reverse complement strand
CTAGTTGAGGGGCTTAAAGATTGCAACCTAGAATTTGAATTTTGTGAACATTGTATATGTGGAAAACATCATCGTGTTTCATTTTACTCTAGTCCTCACAAATCTTTTGGTGTTATGGATTATATTCACTCTGATGTTTTTGGTCTAGTAAATGTTCCTTTGTTATCAAAATCAAGATATTACATTTCATTTATTGATGATTATTTGAGAAGGGCATTTGTATATTTTTAAGAAAGTAAATCAGAAGTGTTTAGTCAGTTTAAAGATTTCAAGAACTTGGTTGAAAATCAGACTGGTAAGAAAATCAAATTCTTGAGGATAGATAATGGTGGTGAATTTTGTCTTGTAGACTTTGATAGGTATTGCAAAGACCATGGAATTAAAAGGCATAAAACAACACCTTACACTCTGCAGCAAAATGGAGTTGTTGAAAGGTTGAACATGAAGTTGATGGAGAGAGTAAGAAGTATGTTGAGCAGTGCTGGTCTGGAGAAGAAGTTCTAGGCTGAGGCTATGGCTACAACATGTTACTTGGTAAATCAATCTCCTTCTTCGGTACTTGTTGAAAAAATTCCTATGGAAGCTTGGTCTGGTAAGAAGCCCTCTTTGAGACATGTTTGTGTCTTTGGATGTGATGCATATGTTTATGTGCCAAATGAGAAGAGAACTAAATTGGAGAAAAAAGTTGTTAAGTGTATCTTCATTGGCTATGACATTGGTGTTAAAGGATACAAGCTTTGGAATCCCATGACTAAAAAGGTTGTATACAACATAAGTGTAATATTTCATGAACTGAAACCTTCTTTAGTGGATCTGCAGTCAGGGATGAAAGAAGACAAGGAGAAAATGATGGTGTCAAAATTAATCTAACACTAGAAAAAGAGGAACAAAAAATTGATAGTGTACCTGAATCTGAGGAGAGTTCGAGTGGCTATGATATTTATAAACAAGAAGAAGAACCACGACCTCAACCTTAGCCTTTGAGGAGGTCTACACGTGAGAAGCGACAACCTGAAAGGTATGGTTTTTCCATGTTGGATGCAAACTATGCTTATGCTTTGATTACAAATGTAGATGTTCCTAGGACTATTAAAGAGGCAATTAGAATGCCTGATTCAAACTCTTGCTTGGAAGCCATGAATGAAGAAATGACATCATTAGAGAAGAATGAAACTTGGAGTTTGGTGCCCTTGCCTAAAGGAAGAAATTTTTTTGGTTGTAAGTAGGTATTTAAAAGGAAACTTAGTCTGGATGGTAGTGTTGAAAAGTATAAAACAAGGTTGGTTGCGAAGGGATATTTCTAGGTAGAGAAAATTGATTATGGAGAAATATTTTCTCCTGTAGCTAAGATGGTATCTATCAGATTTACTTTGTCACTAGCAGTAGTGTATGACTTGAAATTGAATAGATGGATGTGAAGATAACATTTCTTCATGGAGATCTTGAAGAATAAATCTATATGTCCTAGCCTGAGCACTTTGTGAAACAAGGTAAAGAAAATATGGTTTGCAAGTTAAAGAAATCTTTGTATGGTTTGAAATAGTCACCTAGAATGTGGTACAAAAAAATTGACACATTTTTTTTTCATTGGGATTTGTAAGATCAAAATTTGATCATTGTGTGTACTATAAGACTGAAAATGATCCTGTTCTTTATTATTTCCCTTTATGTTGATGATATGTTGTTCATAGAGAATAGTAAGGTTATGATTTCTAATCTAAAATCTCAGTTGTCTGCAAAGTTTGAAATGAAAGATCTTGGTGCAAGTAGGTATATTCTGGGGATGGAAATAACTAGGGATAGAAAGAGCAAAAAGCTTTGGCTCAACCAGAGTAAGTATATTAACAATATTTTGGAGAGATTTGGTATGACTAATTGCAAGCAGCTAGTTGTTCCAGTTTTGTAGGGAACAAAACTGACTGTTGAAGATTGTCCAAAATATCCTACTGAGATGGATGACATGACTAGAGTGCCTTATGAAAGTGCAATTGGTAGTTTAATGTATGCAATGGTCTACACAAGGCTAGACATTTCCCAAGCAGTGGGAGTTCTTAGCTAGTTTATGGAAAATTTAGGAAGGACACATTGGGATGCTATGAAAAGAGTCTTTATATATTTAAAAGGTATATCTAAGTATGCTTTGTGCTATCATGGTAACTTGATTGAATCACAATGATCACTTAGCATCTGAAGCTATGTGGATTTTGATTGGGTAGGGGAAATTGAGAGCTGAAGATCCACCAGTGGATATATTTTCATGTTGAATGGTGGTGTAGTTAGTTGGATGAGTAAGTAGTAGGTTGTAGTTGCTCCATCCACTATTGAAGTTGAGTACATGGAAGCAACACATGTCTGTAAAGAATTTGTATGGATTAGATGTTTGTGTTTTGACATTGGGTTTAGTGCAAGAAAAATTTCAATTTGCTACGATAGTCAAAGTGCTATATTTTTGGCAAAAAATCAAGTTTCCATGTTAGGATGAAACATATTGATGTGCAATATCATTTTGTACGAGATATAGTGGAGGATGGAAAGGTCTATTTAGAAAAAAGTGGATACTCTGGAAAATGTTGTAGATGAGTTGACAAAACCTGTGAGCACAACTAAGTTCAAATGGTGTACATATTCGATGGGTCTTGGTACCTGTAGTCTTAGTGATATCTGAAAGTGATTGGAAGTCCAATGAATTCCTCATCAAGTGGGAGTTTGTTGGAGTTTGTGCCTCAAATTCACTTGACTTGATCAACCTCTAAGTGACCAGAATATCTCCATTTCAAATTGTGTTGCTTTCTTGTCCATATCAGTGTAACTCGAAGATGCTACACTGATGGAAAGTTCAATCACCATATCGATCTTATTGAAAATTTTAGTGTAACCTAACTGTACTTATGCCGATGAGATTCCATATCAAAGTAAGTATGTTGTTTAGAGTAACATTTTTTTTCCTTGTCTATGAAGGAAGTTATCTCGATAAGTTTTCTATTGGTGTGACTTAGACTGTCAGAATGATCTCTAATTTCTTCACCGATGTAGGGAGTTATCCTGATGAGCTTTGTATCAGTGGTGCTATCTTGATGAGGGTCATATCAGTGTAACTTAGCAAGTCCAAAGAACATGGAAATACTATGCTAAATAAGGGACCTATGCCAATGGGTTTTCATATCGGTGGAGCTATGCTGATGGGTTTATTGAGGCCATGGATGTTTGAATGGGTAAATAACAAAAGGCTAACTCATGGTCACACAAAGTCATTGGGATTTTGGATTTAAACTAATGACCGTTTCTATCCTGCCAAAATGTGGGATAATGTAATGCCAAAAATTTAGAATGGTTGAAGGTTGGACTTCCTTGATAGTTGAATGAACTGAATCAATTTTGGACAAAAGTTCTTGGAGATCAAAAGGTCTTTGTGAGAACAGTGAAAAGTTTAAACAGGTTGGGTTTGTGTTGAATGAGAAAAATCATTTTGGTCATTATGTATTATATGTTGAATGAACATTGTAATAGTGTTGCTTTTTACTGTGGTCTGTAAGAACTATGAGATTGGTATGATTGTAATGCTGCTGCGTAATATTAGAGAACAAATACCTATGAAGAAGGGATCAGTAACTTTATTGTAATTTATTTTACTATGAATAAAGTGATCTTTCTTTGGTGGTGGGTTTTTCTCCCCAAAGGGTTTTCCCACGTAAATTTGGTGTTCATTCTCTATTGTGTTTATTATCTATTCTATTATATCCATTTAAGTGTGCATCTTAATGTTCCGTAATTTGAAATTAAAATACAATCTTTTACCCTTTGAATTGACATTAGGAAAGTGATTTCCACACTAAGTTTTCCTTACAGTGAGATTGCAGATTTTCATTTCCATTCTTTCAATTTTTTCATTATTAGCATTCATCATAATTTTTATCTCCTTCACATTTTGTTGTAAAATCTCCAATTGAGGTTTAATATGAGTAGGAGAATGCTTCTCACTTCCTATGTTTTTGAGTTTTTCATCCTTGTCAACCTCCTTTTTTATCTTTGTCAAGATGATCAAAGAATAAGTCTTCATCCTCGTCTTGGTTACCATTAGTATCTTCTTCATTACCATATTCAACATCAATGTCTTCATCATCAACTTATAGTTCCTCCATATCATATTCCTTATCACTATCTTCATCATCTTCATCATGCAACTCCTCAAAACCATGGCCTAGATCCACCTCAGTTTCATCACAATGTTTTTCCATAGCCTTAGTTTGTAACAAATTCACCTAGTCCACATTATGGAAACCATCCTTAGAGTCCTCAGGAAAAAAGATGAACTCCTCATCATTAGAGTCATCCACCTCTAAATCCAAGGATGAAACCATCTATTTACCATTAGACTCCAAAGAAGAGTCCACAACAGGTAGAATAGCTAACCTAGAAAATCTTTATCCCCCCAAAGACAATAGGGTTTTCTCTAGAAGAAGAAAGGTGTTTTGTAGTTCTTTAGCATAAGATATGTTGAAAATAACCCCTTCATCCATAGTAGAACTTTGATTTATCTTTTTATTTTTAACATAATTTTTCATAAGAGGTGTTTTCCTTTTAATGCGGGTGGCATCTTGGATATTCAAGCTATCTTTTTCTAGAGTGTTTTCAACAGGGGATAGTAGGGAGGAATTTCTACCCAAAAAAAAATCCCTTTTCTCTTTTCATGGGAGATGATAAGGAGGTCCTTGAGAGTAGGAGGAGAGGTATCAATCCTTGAAAATACCTCTTTTATTCTAAAATCATTTTTTCCTCCAAACCCGGTGCCAAAACTAGGGTTACATATTTTAACAGATAAAGGGGAATTCTAAAATTGTTTTTACCCCCAAACATGGTGCCAGAACTAGGGTTGACTTTATATATTTTAACAGACAAAGGGGAAGGTTAAATTTATTGAATTATTACATTAATTTCCTAAAAAAAAGGTTGTTCTTAGGGGTCATAGGAAGGCTATACTTATACAGGGTGATAATTAAACCTTGGTGAAGGGGAGGATAGGCCCCATCCAAGATGCATTTTTGAAGAGAAGAAAGTAGGTAATAAGGCAAGTTAATATTAAACCCATGTCTAATATGATTTAATATTGGAAAATGATAGCCATGAATGGTTTGGAACTGTCCTTCTAAAGAAAAATACTTCATAATATGAAGACTTACCAAACCAAAGGTGTCAAAAGTCTTTCCCTACTTTAGCCATTCTGAAACTTCACTAACTTTTCACCTTTCTTAAGAAAAGTAGCAATGAATCTATTATAGTTGTCATTTCTCTTCTTCTGAATGTGCTCTCCTTCACACTTCAAGCCATTATATTTTGTAATAAGTTCATTCATGACCCAAAAGTGCACACCCTCGATGGTCACAAAACCCTATTGCCAAAAATTGATAAACTTAGAGGTCAATTTATCATTATACCCTTTCATGGATTTGAAAAAAGGGGAGAAACCCCCTTTTTTAAAGAGCTCACAAAGCTTAACGTTTTCTATGAGAGCCTCACAAGAGTGAGGATCATTTATTTTACAAGGGCCCCCATCTTATGCTTAATTTTTTAAGCTATCGATATAATAGTAAAAAAACTTGGAGTACCTTCTATTACCATAATAAGACTTGAAACAATTAACGAAAGAATTAACAGTACCAATAATATAATACTACTACCTTCTCTCATAAAATACAGAGGTCTTGAGACCCATCAACCACCACTTGTCATGACTTATTTCATCGAGAGGACCAATACAATCATTAATGCTCCTCCCTTCACTCGAAATAAAAATATTATTGTTGTCAAACTCACAATAACCATACATCTCAATAGCACAATAAAATAAATAATGAAACAAATCCAAATCAATATTTTAGAATACATCATTAAAAACCTAAGCATGAGAAAATAAAGAAAGCCACAAAAAGAAATAAAAAGAAGGAGAACCATCATAGCTAGAAGGATAACCATCTTATCTAACAAAAGATAATCATGCCAACTTAAGACCTCATCATCCTTCAACTCAAAGTATGAGAGAATACATTGTCTTACTTGGACACATTTGAATTTATTCTTTCTTTAGACACTTTCTCTCTCACAAAGTGCAAGATATTAGAGTAAATCAAATATTTTTAGTCCTTATAGCACAAACCTTCATTGGATATACTTGTAGCATGGTTAGGTGACATGATCAAATACAATTGAAGTAAACCAAGTAAACAAGCAATTGACCACATTAAACCATATTCACTCTGATCACTCTCAACATCGAACTGATCACTCTGAATTTCCTACCTTTTCTCCCTTTAGCACAACCAACACACCCCCTTGAGAGAGATAGTTTCACCACTGAATTGGTAACCATGTTCATCAAAAACTCCAATATACAATTTTTTTATTATTTAATCCTAGTAGATTCCTGACATGCTAAATTTATTCCTTACCATTCCATCAAACATCTTGATTCTTATGTCACCTTCACCAATAACTTCATAGGGGTTGTCATTACCCATGTAAACCATACCTTCATTACATGACTGATAAGAAGAAAACCATGTGGAGTCATGTGAAAAGAGGCACCAAAATCAAGAATCCAAACATGAAGCAAAGAACCTCTTAGGTTAGTAATTAATACCTCTTTGTCTTCAAATTGTGTTTGAACTTCTGTTGTGTTTGCCTCTGATGCCTACGAAGTATAATTTTCTTTTCTTTCTTTTGGTATCCTGAATCCTTTTTGACATGTCCATTTTCCACAGTTCCAACAATTTACTCTTTTCTACCCCTTGGACTTTGACTTGGTTTGGCCATGCTTAGTATTTCCTCTTTCCTAATTTCTTCCTCTTGCAATAAGAGCTTCATTAGAAGATGATCCATGAGATAGAATCTTCAAAAATTACAATGACGATCACATCTTTAATGACCAATTTCCCACTCAAAGATGGGTTACTAAGAGCCATAACCAGTTGATCCTAAGTTTCAGGCAATGAGCACAATAATTTTTTTTCCTTATCCTATTCTTCAATTTTCACACCCATTGAATCCAACTTGCTTCTTAGTGTGTTGAAATCATTTAGAAGATCTATGATAGATGAATTGTCATGCATTCTCAAATTATATAGCTGCCTCCATAAAATAATTTTATTTTCCAATGACTTCGTCTCATATAAATTTTTGAGCTTAATCCACAAGTCATGTGCAGTTTTCTCCTCTGCAACATTGAATAGAAATATGCTAGAGATAATTGGATTGTTTCTCTAGCCATGCTATCCTTCTCATTCCAGTCTGCATCACTCATGGCTGTAGGTTTTGCTGCTACCCCTTTGAGATCTAGGGCACATCCATCCTTCACCAAAAAATCTTGAATCTTTAGCTTACATAGAGAAAAATTAGAACCATCAAAATTTTGTACCTCAAATCTAGTAATAGTGCTTCCTCTCATTGTTAACTTCTCAAAAAACCATAACTTCTACACAAACAACCTTGCTCTGATACTAACTGTAAGAAAATTTATAGTGTAGAAAATAGAGAAAAATGTTAGTGTTAGTGTTGAGTTTTAACTTATGGTTAACTACTTAATTAGTTTTTCCCATATCGGGTAGTTGTTCATGTGTCACATTTCTCATGCCTGTAAAAGGCATGTACACTATGTATTTTGCATCTCATTCTTTCTGAATATCATCTTGATATTTTGGAAGAATAGTGTTGTGCTTCTATCATATGTGTGAGGGTGATTTTTTTGCAGGTTGAGGATCCTGGGAAGGAGCTTCCATCTCCTACATGGTATCAGAGCTCCTCCTCCTACTCACCTTCCTGGAGAGTTTCTACCGAGGAGATCTAAGCAATTTTTTTTCCTACTAAAGTTTTTTTTGGAATTTGAAATTTATTAATTTTTAAAGTTGCCATTATTTCCAATTCACGAACATGCTATTGGAGGGTGTGATTATGGTGCAAGTTTCAATTTTTTTTTTATGTTCTAAGCTAGGTGTTTGCAACGAGGGGTAGGATTTAAAATTGCACCCACCATTTCAATTTTTTTGGAGGCCATTTTTTTGCTTGCAGATAGCGATCTATTCTAGTAGAGGGAAGGGGCATTTGATATTGGAAAATTTTATGCCATATTTGGTGCTAAATGGCTGAGCATTTCACTCTTGCATGTCTCTATTTTGTAGATTGTGACCTTCTTGATTGCAGCCTACATTTTTCCTCCCTGTGGCACGATTTTCCTTTCAAAGGATGCAAAATTTAGTATTTGAAGGGTGCCACAGATATTGGAGACTCTTGTGTAGTCATGAGACTCTTTTGTAGCCAAATTTAGCTCGCTCAACTTGCCATTTGAAGACCCTTGGCCGCAGAATTCTATTTGGAGGTAGAGGCATGAAGAAAGGGTGCCTAACATTGCTAGGTTGTGGCTTACATTCTAACCTAGGCTATGAATTTATTTAACAAGTTGCATCCACTATTTTTCCTTTAGAAGAACCATGATTGGAAGGTGGTGTGATTAGAGAACTATAAATTGGACGTTCATCTAAATCCCATTTGTAGACTAGCATTAGGAAATTGGCACAAGGAACCCGATCTCTCTATTTACATTTTTCAGACCTTTTTATGTGGATAAGAGATTTTAGTGGGGAAGAGATTAATCTCTCCTCATTCTACTCTATCTATGTGATCATTTGGGTGCAACGATTCTTCCTTTAGAGGTGTGTTTTCTCTTTGTTCAAGAGGCATGATTTTTCTCTATTCAAAGAGGGTCATATTTTTATTTTTCACCAAGTTGCAGAGGCATTATTTTTCAATTTGAAAGGTGTAGACACTTAAGAATGACCTAGGCATGCAAGCTCTATTTTTACCACTTTTTTCCTAGCATAATTATGACATTTAATTATGTCCTTGGTCCACATTCAACTATTAATTAAATAATACAATATTATTTAATTAATTCATATCTCTTTTATTCTTCATGATTATTAAATAAATAAATTATATTTATTTATTCAATACATCACTAATGGTCTATTATCTTCTTACAATTAAATAAATTTCTTAATTTATTTAATTACTTCTATTCATTTATTCTTCCTCATTATTAAATAAATGAATTTCATTTATTTAATATGTCACTAATTCTCATAATTAAATGAATTTATTAATTTATTTAATTGCTAATCATATCCTCTCAATTAAATAATTATCTTAATTATTTAATTACCTAATTTAACATTTCTCTCATTTGAAATAAGTTGATTATTTAAAATGATATCACACTCTTAACTGATGGTTCATTTTAGTAAATAATTTGAAAATCGATTATTTATATCTCAAAAAAATCCATATTTTGAGTTGATTTAATTCAAATTGTTAACTTTCTTCCAAAAATCAAGTAATTGAGAAAATTATTGATTTTTCAAATCTGATCTTCACTTCAACTCTTATCTTCTTGATTTTTCAAATCTCACAAATCAGGCAGTCTTTATCTTGATTTTTGAAAATCTTTAATTTTCTAATTAATTATCTCATCTATTCTCCATTGCCGATTCAATTCTCTCAGATGACATCTCGACCACTCGTTTAAGGATTTTTCCCTAACCCTAATTAGGGATTATCAGATTAAATCTTGTCCTCTAATTTTAGGTTTTTGTAGAAAGTCGATCTCATCCGTCCAATCAAAATTGTATTTTCTATAAAATTCTATTTTGCTCACATTTTTGGGACACACATAAATTTTGTTATTTTGATGCATAAATAGTTAGAGTTATTTGGCATTTTAGATTCATATTGTCATAGGAATAGGCATAGTTTTTATTTAAATCCTTTAAAGCTTGTGTTGGACTTAGTCTTTGGCATCAAATTGCTCACATGTTCAATATGAGGGAAATACATTTGCAGCAAGTTAGGAGGTTCTACAAAGAGGAATCATGGAAGCTTCAGCGATTATCTAGTATAAATTTTTCTTCTCTTATTTTTCAATGTACTTCATAGTTCTTTGGTTTTATATGCATTGTTGATTTGCTAACATCTAACATATCCAAAAATTTACCCTTAGATACATTCGTGAACCCGACGCATTTAATTTTTTTTGTAGTTTCCATACGATTTCAATTTTCTAATTTTTTTGGTAGGTACAAGGACAGAGATATGCATTTGAACTTTTTCAAGCCACATCTTATGTCTTGCGACACATTCACCATCTAAAATGATGCAATCGCTCTGCTGTGCCACAAACGAGGTCAAAAAAGTTGCATATGTAACACCGAGCCACATTTGAATAGTGAATCAACGCATCTGCCTATCAGACTAGAATGTAGGACCGAGCCACATTTGCAACATAGAGCAACACATTTTCCTGGTAACATTTTCTTCTTTTTTTGCATTTGGGTTTTTATGTTTTTCTATTCTTTTTTTTTTTGGCATCCTGGTTTTCTTTTGCATTCTGCCTAGCATAGGTTTTTGTGTTACTAATCTTAATTTGTAGCATGTGGCGGTTACATTTTGTGGGACCAAGATTGGTGGATAAGAAACTCCTAACTTGTGTTTTTGCAAGTTCGAGTGTTGAAGACTGAATACTAAACATTTTGCTTGTCCTTTTTAGATTAGTACACATTTATTTTTGGTGCACATAAAATGAACATGTTTTTCTACTTTTTCTAATTGTGTTTGCAAATGGTAGGTGATTATGCTCTCACCTTGTGAAAACTTGGTGATAAAAAACCAAACCCATTTTATCTGTTATACACCCTTACGACTTAGTAATCGAAGTATCCTCTCCCCTTGCACTTTCAGGTGATCCTGGGTGTAAGAGAAATAGTTACTAACTATAGAACTTGGGCCTATTCTGGTGGGAAAAAGTACTCACCCTAGGACGACTCAGACTGGTAGCACCCTAAAACTGAGGGACTTCCAGCTAGTATATAAGAGTGGATTCTTGGGGAAAGCCCAAGAATCACGCGTATGGTTCTAATGAGATGGATTTGAAAGGGGACTCTCGCCACATGGATCATACCCTATGAAAAAAATTCCCTTACTAAACACCTATTGTTTTAGAGGCCAACCATTTTTCAGTCATTGCTTGGTATAGTGCAAGGTATAGTATCATGCCCGAAGACACTCACTACTGATCCCCTTGAGTAGAGATAGCAGTTCTTGGGAAGTCACTACCCAAGAATTCAAAGTTGGTGTGCTCAAATGACGTTAATGAGCCTTGGAGGGGAGCCAATGCCACCAAACTTCTAAGCTATCTGCTCTCAAGAAGGAAAGGTGTTTAGCACCAATTTGGGGTATATCGGTAGGCTATACCAAGTATACAAACCCTTGGCTTATTGGCCTATTAGGATTGTACTTGTCTTATGTGTGCTTGCTTACACTCAAAACATTGTGCTTGTCAAGTGCTTGCTGGATTTTTTCACATTATTCACCACATTTACACTTCTGGACAAAACATTCAACATTAGACATATCGAATTTGCTCTTAATACATCAAAAACCTCAATTTTAGCAAACTGTGTTGCAACTCTTGAAACACAATCGCTCTATCACAACACATTTTCCAAATTTTACAATGCATTAGACCTATTAAACCACATTTGATCCCATAAACACAAATTTTTCTGCGTCGCGATGCATCTAAACCTCACAGAACCGCATTTGCAAAGCTCAGTTGCATTTGTTAGTACCAAAACTGCATTCGCTTAAACCGAAACGCATTTGAAATACTGTGATACATTTGAGGTCTGAAACAATGCATTTTCCTGACAGAAGCAAAATCTTCATACAAAGTCCAAACTGAGTCTAAACTCTATCAATCTTTTGTCAAACACTATTTCCTAGGGGATTCTATCAGAAACCAACTTTGAAATTGCTCAAAATTTTCAACCATAAGTTTTCATTCTTGACCATAGGCTTCATCCTTCAATTTTTTTTAGTTGCATACATTAGGCATTAGCTTGACCCTAGGTTTTAATCCTTGCATACTTTGGATTAGGTTAATCTCAACACAATTTGCAACATCATTGCTTTTGAAACTAGGTTATCTTGGACTTAATCATCATTTTCTTTTTCAGTCATTGTCCCTTTTGTGAGATTTTCCAACTCAACAGTCTAGTTAGGAAAACTCACTAGTCATTTTGACCTTGTCATTTTTTCATTTTCCACAAGTCCTTTAGTAACCAAAATTAAAAACAAAGATTGAGCTTAGAAGTGTTTAGGTATCCTTTCTCCAAATTTCCTTCTAGTTTATACCTTGCATATTTTATTCCCAAAAATCCAAAAATATTATTCATCGTAGTCATCATTTTGAACCTAGACCTTGCATTTATCGTATTAATTCCTTAGTTAACATTACCATCTTAGTCCTCATTCAACATTTTGGCTTTGACAACCTCATCATCTTACATCAATCATTTCCTTAGACAAACGTCATCATCACCTAGTCATCCTAGTTGGTATTTTCTTTAGAGAACTAGTCTTACAGTGTCATCCTTGCATTTAGTTGTCATTTTCATTTGAGAAATCTCATTTTATGGTAGAAACTAGACTCCAAAGACAAAAATGACAAATGGAAAATTTTGGACAAGACTCCACTTCCAATGTCAACAATCACATGTATGACCCAAATTGGACTTTTGACGATCCATTTACCAACACGAATAATCAACCTCTTACCAACATACCATCCTCATTAAACAGTCCTTTTGAACCATTCTTACGTAAGGATGAATATGGAAAAAATACTTGGGAAACCTAGAGGTAGTAGCACAAGATCCAAAGGCCTCTCAATTCATGGAACAAATGGTCTTATATGACAGAGATAGATATTTGGCCATACTCTTAAGTCAAGGAGCTAAGTTACCCCACAAATTTGACATTAACACGTTGAAATCAAAATCCCCTGACCCTAATGTCAACAATGCACATAACATGTCAAATAGTGGTCAACCTCCAAAGACTACGAGCAATACCTTTTTTGATGCTACAATGACCATGAATGCTACCTCCAACATTCCAAACACCTTCATGTCAATAAACTCTACATCCATTGGAGGATCACAATTTTTCACAGTTCCCACAATATCCACAACACCATCACAATCGGCTAGAACCACCTTTGGCTCCCCGACAGTGTGGGAAAGTTATTCCAATCCTCTCTTCACCACTAGGGTAAATGCCACAGGGGCATCATCAAGTCATACAAATCCTCCGTTGACAACTACGTCTAGTACCATGAGTACACCTTCATCATATCCTCTCATTGGTATCTCACAAAATCCTTTGGGTGGAGGTAAACGATGTATCTTTATTCAAGGACAACAACAAAATGTTAATACATCAACATAGTCCAATACCATCAAATCCCAAGGAAAAAATATGACCATTCCCCTTGTTCAAACCCAACAATTTGGACAAGGCAGTCAACACACACAACCTATGGCATCATTCACAAATCAAAATGTTCATGGTAACCATATTCCCCAAATCTCAACCCAAATGGCTAGGGTACACATCCCAACATACTCATCCCATATTCATACTCACCAACATAACCCCAATCCAAACTTTCAATACCAACAACATGCAAATATGAACACATCATACATGCCACAACAACATATACCTCCACAACATGCCAACATCCACTCACAACAAATGGGGACCTATGGCATACCAATCAATCCCATGTATGGGACCACAAATGACCCTATAATCGATGCTTTACAAGCAAAACTGATGGGTCTAGAGAAGACCATAGAAAAAATAAATATATCTAGAAAGAATTCAGAAGTGTCATATGATCTATCTGTATATCCCTTCGACATGAACTTATACATACCGCCATTTACTCTAGAATATGTGTCACCTAATTTTACCAAATACAGAGGAAAGAAAAACCCCATCGAACATGTCTGCAAATTTGCAACCAGTTGTACGGATGTCACTTATGAACAAACGTACTTGATGAGACTTATTTCTAAAAGTCTTGCAGGTCCTACCCTTGAATGGTTTTCCACTCAAAAGGACATCCAAACATGGGATGAGCTTAAAAAAAAATTCATAAAAAATTATGCATACAACATTGACATGGACACCTCTATTACTAGCTTGTGCAATCTCACGCAAGAGGATGCTAGTGAGACATTCATCTTATTCTTTCAAAAATGGAGAATTATAGCTAGTCAATGTCACATCGACATACCCGAAGAGGAAAAGGTGGACGTGTTTGTTCAAAAACTTAGACTAGGACCCTTAAAATATGCATTGCAAGTGCATTATTGCACAACCTTCACAGACCTAGTCGAAAAACATGTCCAGATTGAGAAAGCCCTCATTGCAAAGGGAGAGCTAAGATATGGTCCTAAAAACACAAATGCAAATCCTCCCACTGACAAAAGTAAGTACTGGGTCAAAAATAAACATGTTACAAATGATGGTGTTGTTGATGCCAAGGCTGAAAACACTATGGGTCCTGTACTGGCGCTAAAAGGGGTTCAATTGCAAAACAAACCAACAACGATATTGACACCCCCTACCAATGTCCCTTCAAACAACCAAAGCAGCCAAAATAATCAAGGACAATATCGTTAGATGAGACAATTCCCCAGGGGTCATACATACACTCCCTTGGGTGAGCCCAGTGAGGAAGTCCTCAAGAAATTCCTTCACAATGGTGTCATCACACTTCAAGAACCAAAACCATATGACCCAGAACTATTCAAACCAGCATGGTGGGATGATAATGCATTTTTTGATTATCATTGAGAAAAATGACATAAAACTTCTACCTATTGACAACTAAAAAACTTTGTACAAGACCTTATTGAGAATCGTATCATTGAGGTAGGTGGACCACAATTTTCCTCTAATTTAGATCATACCATTCATAAGGACCCACTGCAAGACCATGGTTCTAATAATGCTTCCATGTTAGGTCCAACAATAAAAAATAATCAAGCCAATTTCGCCCGTGCCAAATATGACTATTCTGGTGGAACCACTATAAATAATATCTGAACTGATAATGAATGTGTCAATACCATCACAGTCAAGAGAGCACCCCAATGCAATGCTACTACTCAAAGTGGCAAGATCACCATACCTGGTCCATCTCCTAAACAATCACAACCCACCTCAACCATAAAGCAATGGCAACCCAAGAGTCAGTTTAACCTTATCGACTAGCTTGGAAAAACTCCCACACAAATTTCTATACTCACTCTGCTTCGCATCTCTCCCACGCATAAGGCTATACTGGATAAAACTTTGCAAGATTCATCAGTCCCTAAGGATATTGATGTCAATCAATTTGATACCATTGTGGGATACCTCATGACACCTCACCATGTCACCTTTTCTGATCAAGACTACTCGTCACCTAAGACTAACCATAATGATGCATTACACATTGAAACTTTTGTCCATAAGCACAAGGTTAGAAGATTTTAGTAGATGGCAGAGCAGGATTGAACATATGATCCTTGAAACTAGTTAAGGCTCTAGGATTTTCTAATGCATGTGTGGACCCTACAAAGAGTATAGTGATAAAATCATATGATGACGAAGAACGCTCTTCACGAGGAGTTATTTCTCTTCCTATCAGAGTGGGACCAGTCATTGTGGATACAACCTGCTAGGTCCTGGATCTAGAATTACCTTACAACATCTTGCTCAGCCGCCCATGGATTCATGCCTTAAATTCTGTTGCATCCATATATCACCAATGCTTAAAATTCCAATTTGACGGTACAAAAATAACCATATATGGAGACCGTGACCCTTTTGAATATTGTACCAACCTAAGGGGTATTTTTGCAAACTAAATGCCTATTAACCAAGAAGCACCTAAATCTTCTTCTTCCAAATACATTGACCCATCCACACTCACATCATCTTCAATGTCCACTCCGTACAATAGTGAAAACCTGGCAAACAAGCGCTTTGAATACGTACCATGGTGAAAACCTGGCAAATAGGCACCATGTGTAGTCATTCATTGCTCGGCCATCTACTATTGCTTCATTTTCCTAGGCCTAGGATGGAACACATTTCCTGTCACTATCACTACACTCATCATGACATTATACCCTTCCTAGCATGGTTGATAAATGGTTGACATCGAGTCCTCTATGTTGTCCATCTAGTACCACATGCATATTCCTTCTTCATGTCCTTTAAAATTGGCTAAGTCTTGGACCTGACTAGGGGAAACATTTTTATCATGTCACTGTAGTGGATATCACGCATGGTTCGGGAAATTGTAAAAAGTCATAAAAAAAGACAAAAACATTGTAAAAAGTCCTGAAAAAAGACAAAAACATTGTAAAAAGTCCTTAAAAAAATGAAAATATTGTAAAAAGTCCTAAAAAAGACAAAAACATTGCAAAAAGTCCTGAAAAAAGATAAAAAACATTGCAAAAAGTCTTAAAAAGACAAAAATTGCAAAAAGTCCTAAAAAAAGACAAAAACATTCCAAAAAGTCCTTGAAAAAGATAAAAAACATCGCAAAAAGAAAGATCTAAAAATGGAAAAATGTCCTAAAGAAACCCCAAAAAAGTCACAATGTCTAGACAACGCAAACCAAAGTCACATTTCCTTAGGCCCATCATTTTAGTGAAGTCTTTGTCATCCGTCTGAACTACGTTGTCTCTACGCATTTTCTACATAGGCAAGACTCATTTTTGAGTCCTCGAGACATTAGGTTATTCCTTTTAGGTTTTTCCAAATAAAATCATGACACAATCTTTGGTCATTAAGACAAAGTCATTGGTCATGTTGAACTACGAGGTCTATGAGTGTATGACATAGGAAAGGCCATTTGTCGATGAGCCCCCGAGGCCGCACTAGGTCAGTCCATTAGGGTTCATGGCACTACACTGGCACACACATCAAAATTCTACTAGTCAAAACAACTCATTAAAACAAAGCATGGCAATTATTTATTCAAAAATGACAAACACATCAGCATGTCAAAGAAAATTGGCATATGGTCAACACAAGTCAAACTCAGTCAAAACAAGTCAAATGATCATAACCAATCAAACTGTCAACTCTTGGTTAGCTTTCAGATGTGTCCTTCTCAAAGATAACCTTTGTCATTCATGCCTTAGGGTGTGTCCTTCCTAGACATCGTCACTATCATTCGACATTTTGAGGGATCCTCTTGACATCTAATGATCACTCCTCTCGACATCAATATTCTTCAGATGTGTCCTTCTGAAGAACAAACTTAGTCATTTATGCCTTAGGATGTGTCCTTCCTAGGCATCGTCACTGTCCCTATCATTGGAATTTCAATGGATCTCTTTTGACATTTAGGGATCAATCCTCTTGACATCAACATTACTCAGGATGTGTCCTTCCTAAATTTGACAATTTTTGACATTCGTCATCTTGGTATCATCAAAAATTTGACGCCACAACATCTCATCATCATCAAACCTGACATCTTGACATTAGAAAAATGGGTATCCAAACGAAGTTGGTAAACACTTGGCACTTGTCTTTTGGCTTCTTATCATGTTACTAGTTTTTCAAGGAGATCCCAACAATAGGATTTAGAGAAGTAGTGACGTATCATGACGTTTTTCTCGACTCTTGACACGCATGATTACTAGTTTCTCAGTGAGTTCCTGATTCTGGGATTTAGAAAAACAATGACATATCATGATAATGGCACTATTTTTTTATTTTGGAAATCATGCTGCTAGTTTCTCAAGGATATCCTGGAAACAGGATTTAGAGAAGCAACAACGTTTCATGAATTATCCTTCTTATCTTTTATGCTTGTGGTTGATTATGACAAAAAGATTGGGGAAATCACACTCATAGTATGAGTCATGATCATCCTTGTCTGTGAATGCTTGTTTTATGTGATGGTATGACCTTCTACACTTTGATCTATGTCATATCATCATGTTTGTTGGCCATTACAATAGTCTTCCCAATGATGATTAAGAGAAATAAATATTAAAGTCCTATGGTAAAGTTTTGAAGGATTTGGTCTAGGAACTAACATGCATCTCCTTCGGTCTGGTCATTTTCTCTCATCCATCTCACGTTGATATCCTGTGACATACAAAACCATAAGTGCATACATGATCATATAAACATTGCATTAGATCCATAAATACATCATCCATAGCATTAAATCATATAACATTTCGTTGCATATTGCATTAACATAATCATAAACATGGCATCCATTTAAATAAATACATTATGCATCACAAAATCAACATAACATATAAATAAGCATTGCATCATCATAGCATCATCTCATAAGTAAGCATCGTAGGACATACATGATAAGACATAAATAAGTACCATCATACATCATAAATTAACATCATACATAAAGCATCACATCACATATATCATAATGCATAAATCAAATAGCATCACATAACACACATGTGGCCCACATCAAAACTGCATCATCATATAGCATCATCTCACAAAAATATACAATGTCACAGGATAGAGTCAAGAGATATCCCAAAAATGGACCTCGCAGGCTCAATGATCTATACATAATGTGTCATAACAAAGAACCAAATGTAGCAAACATGCCCCTATGAAAGGCTCTCATCATCCCCTCGTGGCGAAGAGTGTGGTGGCTGAGGATCTATGACTGGCGCTAAGATAATGGGTGGACCTGTAGTAGCCTCTGTCTATGCAACCAATGGAACTAACACTAATGGCATCATCTCCACAGTAATAGACACCTATGATGACACTGCAGCCTGACTCTGAGAGGCCAAAGGATCTGTCACTAGTGGCTGCCTCTATACTGATCTCTGCCCTAAACTGGTGGACCCATGACTATGGCTCGAATTATGACTCGAGGTATGCCTATGCAAGTGGTGGGACCTATGCCCTGATGTGTTCCCTGAGGAGGTGGATCCTCCTACACTGGTGTGGCTCTTGCTGCCACTCCCACTCCCTGATCTATGATCGCTACCTATCCTCGTTTGTGAGCATGATAGTGTAGGATCTCGTCACTCAGGAGGAACTGCCTACTCATATAGAGTCTTGTACTGCCCATACCTAGTGCTCACCCTGGCAAGCTCACGAGTAATGTCCCTAGAAGGCCCTGAGCATAACACTGCAAAGTCCACACACCACTATGTTGACTCCTGTTGACAAATCACTACCTATTCCCACTCTACCCAAGCCACCTTGAGCTCTGACTGCAATGCTCAGACTTGTGCAACACTCTCATCTAGTCTCCTTTGAAGGTCTACCACCCTCTAGTATGTCATGGCATCATGGGGCAGTGTCGAGCTAAATGGTATATCCTCATTTCCCTCCACCATCCTAAATCGCAAAAGCCTCTCGACCTCATCAATAGCATCATCATCATCTTCGTCATCATCCTCCTACTCTATGACATCTACGTCCACATCCACATCCTCCTCCTGTCTCTCCTACTGCTTCAGCCTCACTAGCTCCTCCTATCTCTCCTCCACATCCTCCTGTCTCTCCTCTTCCTCCCCCTCCTGCCTTGGTTGCTCCTCCACATCCATCTCCTGCTCCTGCCTGGGCTGCTCCTCCTCCCCTCTCTCCCACTCCTTGGCAACCTCTGGGATAGCGTCTAGTGCCACTCTAGCCACACACAGTCACACTCTCCTACCGTATTTCTGGCCATCCCTCCTCCATCTCTGGCCATCTCCTCGATCATCCCCATCTTAGCCTCCATCTTGGCCTCCATCCCTCCCTCGGCCCCTGCCTCTATCACTATCCCTGCCCCCTCGCCTGACTCTCGACACATGAGGTATAACTGACCACCTGTCCATAGGTGTTGGCCCATCTGGATCTATTAGTGGCACTGGTCTATGTGCCTGCCACCATAAGTCATAATCGGTTGTGGCCTTGAGATCTGCAATCCAACCTCTCCATCCCCACTGTTGGGATCCTAGCCCATCAATCTGCTACTTGACAAAGGCTACGAGAATTGTTGGCCCCCAAGCTGACTCTCTAGAAGACCGAGCATACTCGGCTGTGCCTATAGGTACACCCTACTACTCTCTAAGCTGTCTGAGGACACGTTGCAATAGATACATCTCTATGATCAATTGGCTCTATACTGTCCTCCCTATCAGGTACCGATATTGTCTACAAAGGCTAAGATGGTCCACCTCATCATTCCACTACTGGCAGTCTCTATATGGTCTCCAAATGAATGACACCATAGTATCAATCTGATGCAGCCACCAACTTGTCTCCCCCATTCGTGTTTGCTAAAGAGCACTGGCATAGTAATACACATAGGGAATCCCCTCGGCTAGCTGTGGTCTCTGGATAGGCAGAAAAAATATCGTTATATGCTCCCATGCCCATATCATCAGAAGTGTGGTACCACATGAGATGCTCTCTTCCCTCCTATAGGCAACCTCATGAAGTTGGTGGTAGATCGTGCCCAATAAACAAGGCCCCTAGGCATATAATGTCCTGTCTCATCTCATCCCCACTATGATGTCTCCCCAACCAATAGGGAACACATGACCGTGACGGTCGGGAATCAATATCCCACCAATCAGTGTCTCCAAGAATGCATCAAAACAAGCATAATGCTCTGCCATAAACTCCTAGTGGATCTCGTAGCCCTGGATGCCAAGTCCTTCTCCCTCATCTTGATAGTACACTATGAAAATATGATGGCCATGGTGAGGGTCATAAATGATCTTCTCTCCTCGGATCGATAGGCGTAGAATGCGATAAACATCCTCAAGTGTCGTTGTCACCTCTCCCATTGGCAGGTGGAAGGAGCATGTCTCAGAATGCCATTGCTCACATAATGCAATCAATAGTCCCCTATTTTCCTGAATAGTGGGCATATAGGCAGTATAAAATAGACCTAGTTGCATCAACCATTGTCACTCTCACGGAGTCAGCTGATCAGCAAACCAAAAAATCGATAGTCTTCTCTCTCGCGTATATATGGGGGCTAGTTGTCTTTCAAAAAGCCAAACAACATGTCATTACCTTCTAGACAATTGTCATTATCATCAAAAAAATTTCAAAATTGAAAAGCATTGGAATCAGCCCTAGTCAAAGTCAAATGTGTCGCGTCCACTACACTTGCGTCGTGAAACAACGGTTGCATTATTTCGTACATAAAATGCGTCGCAACATATCAATTGTGTCGCATCAGAGCACTTGCATCACAATATATGACACATGAGTCACTTCATTCAAAAGCATTGCTCAAACAGGCAATTCCATTGCAAAATGACAAATGTGGCATTCTAACTTTCGAATGCAGCTCAAAAAGGAAAATGCATCACAGTTTTTGGCAAATGTATTGCAAATCCTTGGCCTGCCCTAAAAACCCCTTGCACTTGAATCGCAATGCATCAAATGCATCGAACGTGAAGTCAAATGCAGCTTATGTGCATGCATATGTGTCACAACGCATTGGTTGTTGACCCTAAAACCCTAACTTTGACATGCAAAATGAGAAAATTACAAAGGGGGTTAGGGGTACATACCATTGGCTCTGAGCCCTCTAGCCACCTATAGGTCCGCATGATCTTTCTGTGGTGCTCTGCCACTGGAATCACCATCCTTGCTGCAATCCTCTTCGCTCTTCGCTCTCGAATTTGCAATGTGAATAGTGAAAATGAATTGACTTTTACCCCTTTGTCAACCTATTTATAAAGTCAAAATGGCATTTGTCACCTAGGTTATTACTGGAGGCTCCTTCGACCAACTTTGACCACCCTGTTGGCTGCCTTAAACATGTCAAAATCCAAAACCGTCTATGCCATTGTCTTTCTGCTCATCAAATTGACTTATTGGGACCCTTCCCAAATTTTTCTGCCATCGGCCCAAATTTTGAAAAATTTCCCAAGGGGGCATTGATACTCTATACCTTCACTGGGGCATGGATTTGACTTATTTTCTTTGTCACAATGCGACATGCTACATTATGACAAAGAGGGACAAAATGTAAACACTTAAAAATGACCTAGGCCTACAAGCTCTATTTTTACCACTTTCGTCCTAGAATAATTATGACATTTAATTATGTCCTTAGTCCACATTCAACTATTAATTAAATAATACATTATTATTTAATTAATTCACGTCTCTTTTATTCTTCATGATTATTAAATAAATAAATAATATTTATTTATTCAGTACGTCACTAATGGTCTATTATCTTCTTACAATTAAATAAATTTCTTAATTTATTTAATTACTTCCATTCATTTATTCTTCCTCATTATTAAATAAATGAATTTCATTTATTTAATGTCACTGATTCTCATAATTAAATGAATTTACTAATTTATTTAATTACTAATCATATCCTCTCAATTAAATAATTATCTTAATTATTTAAGTACCTAATTTAACATTTATCTCATTTTAAATAAGTTGATTATTTAAAATGATATCACATTCTTAACTGGCGGTTTATTTTAGTAAATAATATGAAAATCGATTATTTATTATCTCACAAAATTCATATTTTGAGTTGATTTAATTCAAATTGGTAACTTTCTTCCAAAAATCAAGTAATTGAGCAAATTATTGATTTTTCAAATCTGATCTTCAGTTCAACTCTTATCTTCTTGATTTTTCGAATCTCACAAATCAGGCAGTCTTTATCTTCTTGATTTTTGAAAATCTTTATTTTTCTAATTAATTTTCTCATCTATTCTCCACAGCTGATTCAATTCTCTCAGATGACATCTCGACCACTCGTTTAAGGATTTTTCCCTAACCCTGATTAGGGATTATCAGATAAAATCTTGTCCTCTGATTTTAGGTTTTTGTCGAAAGTCGATCTCATTCATCTAATGCTATTTTGCTCACATTTTTGGGACACACATAGATTTTTTTATTTTGATGCATAAATACTTAGAGTTATTTGGCATTTTAGAGTCATATTGTCATAGGCATAGGCATAGTTTTTATTTAAATCCTTCAAAGCTTGTGTAGGACTTAGTCTTTGGCATCAAATTGCTCACACGTTGAATCTGAGGTCAATACATTTGCAGAAAGTTAGGAGGTGCTACAAGGAGGAATCATGGAAGCTTCAATGATTATCTAGTATACATGTTTCTTCTCTTAGTTTTCAATGTACTTCGTAGTTCTTTGGGTTTATATGCATTGTTGATTGCTAACATCTAACATATCCAAAAATTTACCCTTAGATACAAAAGGCTCCACTAATTTGTTGAATGACTCTATTAATTTGTTGAATGGATGGTATTTTCATGTTGCACCTCCTTGGAATTACGTTCTTGTGAAAATTACCATGTTGGAAGGAGCCTTAGCGGCAAGAAATTATGGTGTTGGCTTGATTAGTAGTTCGATTGGTTTGGTGACGTATTCAACCATTTTGTAGGTTGTGATTCTTCATTATCCAAAATGATTAGTTTTTTCCAAGCCACGCTACATTTTTTTATCAAACTTTATACTTTATATAGTTTCAACGGAAATATTTAGGGCTTCTAATTGCTACACAGTCAAAGAGGAAGTGGGTCCAAAGTTTTTTTGAGGTTGTTTTGAATGGGAACATTTATCCCACATTTGCTGTGAAGGTGTATTTTTGGCCTTTGTATTCTTTAGTTCTCACACTAGACATGTGAAGTGCTTGTGTGCTTGGTGACTTGGCGTGGGAACCCACCACAAAATCCCTAGTAAGATGCACAATTTTTTTTTGCTCAAATTTTTTAGATTCAGTTACATAATCAACCCTCTTTGCATTATTGCTTCTCAAAGCATTTTGGAAAGGTAAAATTTAATTTCAAGAGGCTTCATTTGCAATATATATCAATATTTGGGTGTTTCTAATTGTTGTTGAAGGTGAATTTCTTTGTATTCTTGGAGATTTTTCATAGTTTATTATGGGGTTTTCATCTCATCCTGCTATGATTATGTTGAAAAGGGGAAACTATAAAAAATGGAAAGATGGTATCATAAAACATCTTAGATGGCTTCATTTGTTGCCAGATTTGTATAATCTTGTTCCCCCTCTTGGTACTGATAGTAAAAGCTTTGCATAGAATTGCAAAAGAGATCATGTCCTAAGAGTTATTGTAATGCATATTGATTATGCCACTTTGAATGTTATTGATCATTTTGAGTGTCCTCATCTTCTTTGCACTAGAATTAGGGAGATACATGGAGATCCTGATACTCTACTATTCCTAGATGATAATGTTTCATATTGTCTTGTGCCTCTTTATTTTTTAGACAGGATACCCTATGATCATGCTATTATGGAGGAGTTTGAAGTTTTGGAATACTTTGAATCTTCAGATGAGGATGAAAAGGGTTCTTTAGATACTTCTTCTCCATTAGGGACAATTGATGTACCTTCATCTTCAGTGATTGATTATGCAGAGTCATTAATTGAGGCTCCTATCATTCCTATTTAGCAAGACCATTCATCTTGTGTTGGTGATTCATTGAGCACGTCCAATGATTCATTACAAAAGTATCTTATTATCTTCTTGATTGGGATTCCTACCTATCCAACATTGCATCCTTTTTTGTGGAGTCTCAAATTTTAGATTCAGAGGAAACATTTGAGGGGTTATCTCTCCTCTTTGATGACAACCATTGCACAACTATTATCAAACCATCATGGTCTTTGGATATTTTTAAGCATCAATTTCCACATAGTCCTGATTTGTCACTTTCTTCTTTGATTGGTCATTTACCTAATTTGATTGTGGCATCTTCATCTTTAGTGGCAAAGGAGACACAAGAGAAGATTTTAGAGACATCATCGTACATCTGCATGCTTCTTTCTTTCAATTCCTATTTGGAATGGGAATCATTCCTACATTTGTACTCAATTTTGTTTCTTCCAAAAGGGAGACAAGTTTGTCGACATTGGATCGTGGTTTTTCTTCAAGAACTTACCATTTTTTCATGAAATTACACATTTTGGGGGAGCTACATAGTATCTCTCTTTCCCTCTTATGGGGGGATATTGATTGTAATATATATGTTATGGATGGTGTACTTTGGGGTATCATGGATTCCTCCATCCTTTCTCACACGATTTTCTTTTGTTTGCATTTCCTCTCTTTTGGAGACTCAGAGTTTTCTCCCATAGGGTTTTTCTCCTTTTCTCTGATTGTAAGAGATTTTTTTTCTTGCATTTGTAGTTGTGCATGGGTACCTAACATAGCCTTGAAGCTAGGACCCATTTTTCATTTCATTTTGCATAATAATCTCCCTAAGTTTGCACTTAAGGGGGTGTTAGTGTTAAGTTTTAACTTAGGGTTAACTACTTATTTAGTTTTTCCCATATCAGGTATTTGTTCACCTATCACATTTCTCATGCCTTTAAAGGGTCAGTAAGTGCAAGAAGTTGAGTCCACTTCTAGTGGAAGTGTCATTTTTCAGCTTTAAAATAGGTAGCCATTCATTTTTTAGAATAGATACCCTTTTTAAAGTGGGTACTCATTCCAAAAGTTTTGAAAATAGCAATTCATGTTTCTCATTTGGATTTAGGTTTAGAAAAGGAATTGTAACCCAACCCTTAGCCTTAGACCTACAAGTACAAGGTCATGACAATATCAAGAGAAAAACTGACTATGTCAATATGGTTGACGGGGTATTTTTTAGACTTATTTTATGAAATTAAAACCCATTTTAGATGAGATAGTGTAGATTCTAAATATGTAATTTTTTTGCAATTGGATTATTTTTCCTATTTTTCAATTAATTTCTAATGAAACAATCCCATAAACTTGAATTATCACCTAGATTTTTAGTATTTTAATAACTTTTTATAAAAACATTTTTTTGAAAAAAATTTACAAAAGCATACTTCAAAAAATTATTTTCAATTTGAAAAAAAAAATTAAAAAATGATAAGTTTAGGTCATCATATGCATGATGTACACGATGATTTTTCAAAACACCAAATATGGACAGTAAAAAATTAATAAAAAATATATATATTCAATAAAAAATTATAAAAAAATATGAAAAACATGCTTAAGTGAGTTAAAAATATTTTCCCAAAAGGATTTAGAAAAATATGATTATTTAGGTCAAAATATCGATGACGTAGACGTGCATGGTATAGTATTAAAAAAGTTACTTTTAAATAGTGGTTTCTAGAAACGCCTATTGAAAATCAATTTGCATCATCTGGGTATTAAAATAAATTACATATTTGGAAACTAGACTCCGAGTAATACATTTTATTATCTCTAACTCTTTTTAAAATTCCATCTCTAAGTGCTTAAAATTTTAAGGTCAAATGTGACAAATTCTGAAAATTAGGGAAAACACTTCCACTTTTTGGCCAAAAAGTGGACTCAACTTCTTGTCAGCACCCAGGCCTATACACTATGTAATTTGCATCTCATTTTTTCTAAATATCATCTTGATATTTTTCAAAATAGTGTTGTGCTTCTCTCATATGTGTGAGGGTGATTTTTTTGTAGGTTGAGCATCTTGGTAAGGAGCTACCATCACCTACAAAAAATAATAAGCATAACATTAACATTGTATTTACATGGAAAACTTGGTACAATTACACTAGGAAAAAACCACCGGAAAATATCTTTCATATTTTATTTCTAAAGAAATTTGCAATTACAACAATCTTCTAAAAATTTATAAAAAATGAGACTTCAACAGAGTATAACAAATCCAAGTTGTAGAGTCCTTGTTGAACACAACTTTTCGAAAATAGAAAGTGTGACTCATACAACTACATGTCAAACATTTGGAAAAATGGCCAAAAATAGAGAGTCCCAAAAAAATTCTAGTATTTCTAGAAATTCCTTCAGCATGGTTGTCTTCAGCAAATGCCTTTGACGTGCAGGGGCACATACCATGAATGCTATTGTCTATGTCAACTATCCATCACTGTTGGAATAACAACAAAATTGGCTTCATATTCCAACAAACCTAACCCTTAGCCTTGGACATTATAGATCATTGTGATTGAAGATATTATTTTGGGCTAATTACGCTTTATCCATGAAGAATCGAAGCATATTCATGCCACTAATACTCAATCTAAACAGGACCAATCTAATTGAAGGTAAACTAGGCATTCATTAAAACAAATAATTCTAAATTATAAAATCATTTAAAATGTCTACTCTAACCCATTTGAAACTTATCCCATTGTGTGATTGGTGTCATGTTGATGTGAAATGATGAATCTTTCCCAATCCCATGGATCAGTGAGCTTGTTTCAATCAATTCTATTGAAGAGAATCAATGAAACAGTTATGAAATGTGAATGGAAACATGATTTATGCTAAAATGAGTATAATACAAAAGCCAATCTAACATGATTTTATGCTAAATGATTCAGATATACAATTGCTAAGCTAATATAAATAAGATTTAAAATAAAAAGATTCAAACCCTAATTGTCTAATTAGCTAAATGGATGCATTATGGAAGCCATTAATGGAAGCTAAGCTATTATGCAACTAATTTAAACTAAAATATGCTAAATGTGAGTTAAAAAAGAGTGAGTGTGAGTGATTTCAATAGGACGGGTTTTCTTTGAAAAAGATGGATCCATTTGTCTCCAAATAGTGCTTTATTTATAGGAAAGCAAATGAAAAATGGAGGATTGAGATTTAAAAAGCTAATCAATGGTCAACAATGGAGGAAATCGGAGGCATGGATCATGGATCCTCATCAACAGGTGAGAATGCAAGATGATATTTAATCAATGGTTCCCATTCATTCCAAACAAGCACACTTTTGACCTGTATAAAAGGTCAAAAGTTAACTTGTACAAGAAGTCACAAGTTAACTTGCATATGAAGCTAAGTGAGAATATTCCTTTTTTCAAATGATTGGAGGAGAAAGATTATTCTTTGGAATATTCTCATGGGTGAGGGAAAATGATATTTTGAAAATTAAAAAAAATAATAATTATGCAAAAGGGGAGAGAATATTACCCTTTTGGAGGAATGTGCAACATAGGAATATTCCGTTGCAAGTGGGGGGAATTAGATTAATTAGATAATTGCTAATTAAACAAGGGTTTAATCATGCAATTAAGGGAATTCGAAGAATAAAATGATATTCATTAAATGAAATGATTTAATGAAAGGGGGGAAGATGAAATGGCATGTAATTAAATAAGAAGATTTAGGGAATTAAATTAAATAGTTTGATTTATTTAATTTAATGAGATGAAATGTTAGCGTGAAAGGGGGGAATTAACCTAATTAAGTGAATTAGGTTAATATATGAAAATGACATAATTAATTAAATAGCTAGGCTAATTTAGTCAATTAAGTGAAAAGAGGATGGGTTCTAAGAGGAAATTATGTTGGTATACCTGATTCGAGTGTATGATATCAAAAGCATAAAGTTTCCATAGTCCATGATAATCAAGAGAGTAAAATTTTTGGATTAAACTGTGTCAATTTTTTGAATCAACGTTCCTAATGATGGATCATGGAGTATGATCCAAAACGTTGATTCAAAAAATTGACACAGTTTAATCCAATTTTTTTGCTTTCTTTTGTGTGATATTATTCAGGAAATTTTTCAATGTCTACATTTTTCCCCTCTTTGAAGTGAGCTACCTGTTGGCTTGGTTCAAAGATTGATGCTCGTCAGATTTAAAACTTCCGCTTAAATCATTTATTTATTTTTTATGATTTTTAGATGCCCCATTGCTAAAGGATAAAGCTGATTCCCTGCCCCCTCAAGAAATTAGGCAGAAATTTTGAATTTTGGCTTGATTTCTAAACAAAGGTAAAAGGATTCCCCAAGGGTCAAAAATGGCTTTGAGATGTAAGAAACATGCCAAAAACACAAAAAATGATGCAAAATAAGCTCTAGTTTGGAAAAATTGGTGAGAATGATGATAAACCCTAGCTTTAAGGTTAAATTAGGGAAAAAACCCTAATTTTGATGTACAAATAGGTGAGGAAGGGTCACTTTCAATTCATTTTTGCATTCACACCTTAAGGAAATCTTGCAAATTGAGCTCTAACCCTTTGATGAGATAGTGTGATGTGTGCTCCCACAACACATTTTCGATTGAGTTTGAGAGCACTAGAGGCTTCCAGGTACAGGGCCACCAATATGTGATTTGAAACTTGATTTGAAATTTGACTTTTTGATGCATTTATTGTGTTTTTAAATTTAAACTTTGGCAGTGTTGCTCTAGAGCAACACTAATTTTAGAAATGGGGACACTAAATTGAATTTTAGCGATGCATATGTGTATCGCGATGCAGTTTGCAATTTAGAATTAGGATTTCCATTTCTAAATCATGACGGATATGTTTTTAGTGACACACTTTTCGATTTGAAAATTAAGGTTAGGGTTTCCAAAGTTTAAATCATGACACACATGTTTTTGACGATGTGATTTGTGATCTGCAATTTAAATGTCTTGGGCGTCGCAATTTGAAATTTGTATTATAGTGACACTATCATAAATAGTGTTGTTATTGATAAGTAGGAGGTATTTTCTACATGTCAAATTGTCATTTTGGAGCTAAAAAATTTCAAAATGAGCCAATTTTTTTCAAATTTTGACGTCTCATGAGCACCAGCTCATAGTTTTGGAGAGACTTGGTGATTTATCCAAGTTGTGACAGGGGCACCTAGGGGAGATTGGTCTATGGTACATCGTGTACATGCCCATCATTCAGACACACTTGGCTATGATGATCATGTTGTGCAAGCGATTGCACAGTGAGACTTCGTCATTCCATCTTCCCATATGCGAGGTGATAGTGACACTAGAGGATGTATGACAAATATTGTGTTTGTCGATACATAGCAAGCATGTGATTTATGACTCTAATACTAATTATGATGCTTGAAATGAGGTGATGGAGTAGGAGGACATCGTTCTAGTCACTTCACAGATTGACCTCAAGATGTACAAAGGTTGAGTGCCCACTTTTATATTGATCATTGTGGTGATCATCTCAGGTTTGGTTGTTCTTGACCGATGTAGTAGAGGATTCAACCCAGGATGGGGCTTGGCATGGCACATGATGCTCTATAGGAGGACACTATTTGCATGGGGGCTAGTGATGTTGGCCTCATTGTATCATGATATGCATGATTTTGTATATTGTGATGGCTGAGCGATCAACATAGGGATTACCTTGCTACACATTTGGGCTTGGGAGCACATCATTATGCTTTGACTAATCGTCTAGATAGCTAATGTATAGATAGGTGATCTAGTGGTTTGGTGATATAGAGGCACCATTACTTTATAGCATACAGTGCAGTTGAGGATTCCTTACTAGCATAGGGTGCTTGATGATATGAAAATATTTAGATGGTGACCCTAGGTTCAGATGCCAACATGGTATGATGATGTGCAACAATTTTTCCTTTGCTCGACAAAATTGATACATGTAGGGTCAAGAGAATATGATTATAGAGAGATACCTACCAGATAGGGTGGCTCGATAGTTTGGAGAGAGGTAGGATAGGCTTGATGATGCATATAGATCCATCTTTGCCAAGTCAGCATGAGAGGTACCCACATGGGGACCTATGATCCCAACCCCTGAGGTGATTGAGGGATTTCAACAATTGGTTTCTCAGCCATGGGAATATGATCAAGGACATGCAGACACTCAGATACCTATATACAATGAATGGTTCACACCCCCTCACCAGTGATAGATCCAGCAGGTGCTCCTCCATGAGGGAGACCATGAGGGAGGGGTACATGCAGAAGAAAAGGAAGAGGTAGAGGATAGGATGGCCAAGATGGATAAGATGGTGAGGATGGGTAGATTCTAGGTGCACCACCAGTGGATCAACAATCTCCACAACAACAACCTCCACAGTAGCAGCCTCTATAGTAGCCACCATTGGGACCAGACCCTCAAGATCTATAGATTCAATAGCTACAATAGTAGGTTCAAACCATTACAGGTGAGAGGGATCAAGCCTACTAGCAAGTTTTGATGATCACAGATGAGAGAGACTAGGCAAGGTATTAGATAGTGTCCTTGATAGCTGAGAGAGACTAGGAGTGGTAGCTTAGATAGATTGTAGAGATGTAGCTAGCTCAAGAGGTTAGACGATGTTAGCACCTTGAGATGATGACAACTACAGCTTAGGGGTGGATAGTGTCTGCTAGATTATATAGAGGCTATTACTAAGGAAGCCTACTATAGGATGCACTATCACAAGAATGTCTCATAGAAACTCAGACAACCGAATTATTCTTAGAGGAGTGGGGCACACCCTAGAGTAGGGGATCAACCAAAGAGATAGGTTGGAGAGGGGAGCAACCATCAGGGCTAGCTCAATTGTATAGACACATTTTGATTGTTGCTTGATTCTTTCATATATATATACATTCATGGGCTCCTTTTTGATAGCCTTGTGGATATTATATTTATGATCGATATACATATGATGATTTTAGATATTGTACCATGACAGTTATTTTTTTGATATATATGATACAGATACAAATTCGATGTGATGTGAGGTGTTCACTTTATTTCATGCTTATCAATGTATGGGTTCACATGATATGATGATGTGACATGCTTATATTTTATCATGTATGGATGCAATTTTTATTTATGTGATATGTGATATGTGATGGTATATGGTCTATAATGGAATGCAATGTAATAGATGGATGTACTTCTTTTTCAGTATCTTTTCATGAAATGTTATGGGATGGATGATATGAGATGCAAATATTATGATATGATTATGTATGCAAATGTTTATGGATTCATTTTTTTGTGTATTTTCTATGCAGTTTTATGATGTGATGATGTATGCATGGATGGATAATGCAAATTTTCATGCTTTATGATATAATAATGTGATGCATGTTTTATGATATGTGATGCAATGATTTAAGATGCTTAAAATAACAAATCTATATTATTCATCACAACTTAAATGATTATGATGATGCAAGAGGGATGTTGTATGATATGCTAATGAATATGTGAGATGTATGTATGCTAATGATTTTTGGATTTAGGATGGATGCATTGATGATGTTTTTGTTGACTATCATGATACTAGGTTAGCACAGAGAGAAGATAGAAGAAATGAGAGGATTGACCATTGATTTTGATGATTGCTTCAAAAGATCTGACAAGTCTATGATCCATCGAGACTTTATTAGAAATAGTGATGAGAAATGCATGATGATGATTTTCTCATATCTCAGGATTGGGATTTTTCATCATTCCTTATTGTTTGATATAATAGATAGACATGATGCATCGAGGCATTAATAACTAGGATGATGTTATCTAGTGTAATTGACTTTGACTCTACAAATAGATGGGATAGTTCTTGTTCACACCTTGACATACAGAAACCTCATTGGAATGTAAGTTAGAAGCTTAGACCACCTTGGACCAAAGTGTACACAATAGTCAACAATTTACTCTAAAAAACCTTCCTACACACAACTAAGCAAGTATGCACCAAGATTAATTTACAAGAATACCCACAAGCACAACAAACGAAAGATAATGATCGATGGATCATTCCTTTCTCTCTAAATTGTTTTGATGGAAATCATCGAGAGGTCCTTGAAATGGTGTTAGTGTAATTAATATTTAATTACACTTGCATAAGTTTACTTAGGTAATATTTTAATTCCTAAGTTAATAGTTGTCATCCTTATCTTGTTGAGCTATCTTGTTGCTCAAGATAAGATTAGGGTTATGCATACTTGCTTTTATAAAGAAAATCATCTCATGTAATTATGAATTCCTGAATAATATTATTTGCACATCTTCATGGAAAGCTCTTGATTTTTTCTATTTTTCTCTTCTATGGAAGGCTTTTCTGCTTTGCATGTCTGATCTTGGTTTCTGAAATGGTATTAGAGCCTTGATTTTCAGCCTCTTCTTAGATTTTTTGAGAAAATCATTGTAGATTTTGTTTGGGATTCCTCAAGGGTTTCATGCGTTGAGTTCATCTATGAAGCATCTTGGATCAGATCAAGGTTTTCCATTGGATTCAGAGTGCTAGAAAAAGTTAGGATTGGCTTTTATTTTGTAGATTTCGGTCATTGTTTGCCAGATCCATGAGGATTTCAAGCTCAGGGATTTTTTTGAGAGATCTAGGGGTTGCCTAATTTTTGGGAATTTTTGGACAAAATGGACGTCGCCATTGAGTCCGCAATGCCTAAAAACCCCTATTTTCATATAAAAATTTTCCATTTTGGACATAGTCATTTGGAGAGGCAAAAAATTTTTACCCCAAGGCCGTACAGCCCCAGAGCATGCTTCTCGAGGCACAATTTTAAAAGAAAATTCAAAAAAAATATTAAAAAAATCAAAAAATGGGAAGATTTTTTGTGCTCCCCATTTAAATCACTGCGACACCCAGTAGCCACCAGTTCTCAGCCCGACGACCACCGATTCACCACCAGGCGACCGCTGCACCACCCATGATTCGCCAGCTCCAACACCCTGCCAGTCTGAGCCCCCAGCCCTGGTCATATTGGCAACCAAGGGCTCTGCCGCCAACCCTTGAGCTCTAGCCCCCTGGTCTATTTTTTAGCCCATGAGGGCTGCAGAAGGGCATATTGGGTAGATTCAGATCACTTTCACAAAAATGGGCATAAATTTTTCCCATGATATTGAAATCGGGCAAACGAGATATCGTCGAAAAGCTAGTTTCACAAAATTCACAATGATGGAGGTTTAATTTTTTTCTTTTGCATTTTTTATGCCTTTTTTTGGCCTCAGAAGTCAGATATTGTTGTTTCCACTCTGAGAGACATATCTTTTGACTCGCTTATCCATTTTTCGCTATTATCGTAGTGTTGGAAAGTTGGTTCAGTCCTCTACATAGATATAAGGTCTATTTTTATTTTCTATTTATGTATTTTAGCATTTTATCCTTTTACAATCATTGGGTTATTGTAATAAATGAACTGAGATAAAGTTCCATCAGGGGGGATTCTTACATAATAATCTGATTAGAGTCTGCATGCACTTTGATCTCCATCTTATTTTTTGATGAAAAATCGCATGGGTTATAGCTAGTTTCTTAGTTTCTTTTGGCCACATCTTGCTCCTACTTGAAACATCTCAAATTCACATTGGTTCACACCTCAGATTGAGAGTTTATGGTTATTGATCCACATTGGTTCAGATCCATCTCAGTTTGAGGGCCATATTTTTATGGTAAATGTTCTAGAGTCTTTATGGTACTTGTTCCCATAGAAGAGTTTTAGTATTAGCTTGGCATCCACATCGAGATACATGGTTTCTAGATTCCATCATCATATCATCTACTGTTGCTTCATAGATTCCAGGGTTGTTCCAGTTTGTGAGTTTTCCAATGTTCCATGGCATCAGGTCTGTTGTTGCATTATTATGATTCTACTTTGGTTTCTTGTAAAAAAAAGTATCTTTCCTTGCTTGTTGGATTGCAGTTCCAGTGTTACTCCACAATGTTCTTCCAGTGCTTATTTGCAATAGTCATCTCATTGTAGGGGGTTTTTTCCCACTAGGTTTTCCTTCTCTACCTCATTATTACATTTGTACATGGGTACCTAATTAGGCCTTGTTACCATGACCCATTCATGCTTTCTTGCATTCATCTTAGTTTTAGGTGCATGCTTTTTTAGTCTCCCTAAGGTGCACTTATGGGGGGGTGTTAGTGTAATTAATATTTAATTACACTTGCATAAGTTTACTTAGGCAATATTTTAATTCCTAAGTTAATAGTTGTCATCCTTATCTTGTTGAGCTATCTTGTTGCTCAAGATAAGATTAGGGTTATGCATAATTTCTTTTATAAAGCAATTCATCTCATGCAATTATGAATTCCTGAATAATATTATTTGCACATCTTCATGCAAAGCTCTTTCTTTTTCTTTTTTTCTCTTCTGTGGAAGGCTTTTTTGGTTTGCATGTCTGATCTTGGTTTCTAACAAATGGGTCATTAAGATAAATCATAAGAAAAGATCAAAGAAAAATAGTCAGTGTTATCTATATATCTTGCCAGTTTATTTTAGCTAAGGTGATACTTGATACTGATGTCCATTGCAAGAATTATACATCCTAGGACATGTTGATTAGGGCTTGTTTGATGTAGGATGATGATGAGCTTTATGATAAGCTATTGATACAAACTTTACTAATGTATTTACTTATGATCTAGACTTTAGATTGTGACACTTAGGTTCTCACTTTACGACTTGTTGAACTTTGTTTTCTATTTGTTTTTCCAAAGGTTGAAGGGGACATTTGATTCACTATGGGTGAAAGGTTATTGCGAGTGTAAGTGAAACGGGATGGATGGTTTTGGATTCTCTAGAATATTTAAATGTTTTTGGTATTTAAAAAAAAAAATTGAGGCCAGTTTTGGTCTTTTTGAAAGTTTATATGAATATTTATGGTTTTTGGTTATTTGATGTTGTTTAGGTCTTTTGAATGTTTTCTAAGTGTCTTTGGGATTTTCAATTTTCAAATGTTTATTTTTAGGGATTTTCTATGTTTTTACCAAGAACCTAACCTAAAAAACCTATCCTAGGGGCCTTGGGGGCTGATCAAAGATAAGCCTTTCCTACGTTATACACATAGAGCCACGTAGTTCAACTGACACGACTTATTGACAATGAGATATTAACAATTTGAGGGATTGTCAGTTTATTATGAAAGACTCCTAAAGGACTAACCTAGGGTGTCTTGGGGGCACATCAATGATGGCCTTTCCTACGTTCAAGCTCAGAGACCCATAGTTCGACAACAAGGTACTATTTTTTGGATTTTTTATGTTCAACCTTTTTAGGGATTTTTGATGTGTTTTGGATGTTTTGGATTTGACCTACAATTTTTGAATGTTTTTGGATTTGAGCTGTATAAGATTTTGTAAATGTTTTTGAATTTTTTGATGAACTTTTTACAAATTTTTTTAGGATTTTTGATTGTGATTTCCAATAAAATTAAGATATACAAGAACTTGATATGATCTAGAATGAATTACCCCCAGCGTGACACAATAGACTACCTTGATATAGGTAGGAAAAACTAACCTTAGGAATATTCCAAGTAGTACTAAAGGGGATATGATACATCACAACATAAAGCTATGATAAGGACACAGATGGGTGATGGAATAGATAGGATGACAAATGAGGTGATGAATGGATGGTGATGCAAAGAATGATAGGATAAAGAGTCAAAGAATAAATGGAGGTGCTTTATTTATGCAAGGCACCTATTTGCTAGGTTTTCATCAGGGTACTTTCCCAAAGTGCCAGCGAAGTGGTTTTCACTAGAGGACAATTTTTTTCTTTACTATTTTCAATCCTTTCTCTCATTTTTTGGGTTTTGATCATTTTTTAATTTTTTTGTATTTTTAGATTTATCTTTTTTCTCTCATTTTTTTTGTATTTTTTGTATTTTTAGATTTATACCCTTTAATATGCAAGATGTTAGTTGGTTCTTGCAAGGGTTCATCTTCATGTGTGGATAATTTATATGCTCTAGATCTATAGCTTGTTGTGATGACAAAGGGACCCAACTAGCTAGGATCAAACTTTCCTTTACTATCCTGATCTAGAAGGTTCTTTTGATTCTACTTTAAGGAAAAATCCCCTACCTAGAAAGACTAGCATCTGATTTTCTTGTTATAGCTCCGTTTTAGTCAGTTTTGATATGCTTGTAAGTGATTGAGGGCATCAAGATGACACTCATTTAGGAATTATAGCTCATTCAACCAAGATACTCTATATTCTTCATCGGTGATAAAGTTTTGTATTGACACTCATAGTGATGGGATCTCAACCTCAATAGGAAAGATGGCTTCTAATCTATAGACTAGAGAGAAATGGGTTACACCTATTGGTGTGTGGATACTAGTTCGATAGGACCAAATAGTGGGATTCAACTATAGATGCTAGTCATGACCAACTTCATTGACCGTTTTCTTTAGGATTTTTTGGTTGGTCTTGTTTGTAGCCTCAACTTGACCATTTCCATGGGGGTAATATGGGGTAGAGAATTGATGTTGGATGTTGAATCTTTGGCACAACTCTTTCACATCCTGATTCTTCAAGGGTGTTTTGTTGTTTGAGATAAGGGTAGGTGGAACACCATAATGGCATATTAGGTAATTCAGGATAAATTTGGCAATTTGCTTCCTCATTATGTAGGTCATAGGAATAGATTTGACTCACTTGGTAAAGTATTCAATGGCTATTATTATAAACTTATGGCCATTGGATGAGGTTGGAGTGATTTTTCCTATGAGATCAAGTCCCCACTGTGAAAAATTCTAGGGTGTGATCATTGGTTGCAACTCCTTATCCAAAGCATGAATTAGATCTCCATGTTGTTGACACTGGACACATTCATGCACATACTAATGGGCTTCTCTTTCTATGGTTGGCCAGTAGTACCCTGTCCTCACCAATTTCTTAGCTAATGTCATACCACTAGAATGGGAGCTGTGTATTAGTATATATGTTATCAAAATGAAAACAATAAACACAAATGATAGAACTTTAAACTGAAAGAAAGCTAATTAATTTGATTTCAAATAAAGAAATGAGGTTTCTTCAGAGGCGTTCCATCTTTCTCTATCTCCAGAGATTTGTTCGAAGCTGCTGCTCTTAGATTGTGTAAGCTTGGCTTCTCCAAATGGAAATCTGCAGAATGAGTATGCAAAGTGATAAAGCTTCTCTATCCTATATGCTGGTGGAGGTGAGAATACTAACGAATATGCACAGGGGCTGTAAATTGAAACTAAACTAGGTGGAAGATTGGCCATGATATGCTATGATATTATGCTATGCTATGAAATGAGAATGCTAAAAGGCTTATGCTATTTGCAATTTGACTATAATTATTCCATTGAAAGCTTCTATATGATTTCAAAGACCGGACAGTCCTATTTATAGCTTTTTGCAAGCAAAATCCTAGCTAGCAAGGATCAACGGCTGTGAGGTTGTCTGGTAAGTTTGAATGATGAGAGATGGAGAGGTTGAGAGGAATATGGAAGAGGTTGGGAGGTTGGAGAGAAGAATGGATGCCTGTCTTCAACCCATGGGAACAAGCTTGCACAGGAACAGAGGAATTTAATTTTTCTATTTTAGCAGTTTGTTTCTCGGTTGTTGAAGATAATGCAAATTAAATAAATAAATAAATAAATTTATTTAATTTCATGTGAATTTGAAGAAATTAAATATTTTTGAAATATTTAATTTTAGAACTATAGAAGACTTCAATTAAATATTTTGGAATATTTAATCGTGATGTGACTTTAGAAGAATTAATTAAATATTTAGATATATTTAATTGTAAATGGAATTTAGAAGATTTTAATTAAATATTTTGGAATATTTAATTGTGAATGGATATTAGAGGAATTTAATTAAAAGAGGGAAAATATTTAATCTTTATTTGAATAAAATATTCAAGCCAAGATTATTAATAATTAATATAAATAAATCATAATGTTTATTTAATTAATTAAGAAACGAATACGAAAAGATGATTAAATAAACTTATTTATTTAATCGAAATGAAATAATGAACAATATAAATAAATTATTTAAATTTATTTATACGCAGATGGAATTCAGAGATTTAATTAAATATTAAAAATATTTAATTAATTACCAGACTATTGTGATGTGACCATTTTCAGGTGTATAAATTTTGCCCCTCTTTGAAGTGATGTGTTTTACGCATTGCTTCAAAGAATTTTGAAATTTTCCCTAGATGCTGATTGTCAAATGTTGATAGGTATATGCCCCCATGACTAAATTGCCCCTGCTATGATAAAATGTGATAAAATGCCCCAATTTTACGTACTACGATGCCCTGATTTGATGATGTTTGTCTAATAAATTTGTTCCCAAGGTTGTTGGAAAACAAATAGTAGCTGATAAATTTGCTTTTAAAGTTGTTAAAAACAAATAGTTGTTTGATAAGTTTGCTTCTAAGGTTGTTAAAAACAAACATGATGTTGATAAATTTGCTTTCCATGATGATGAAAAATAAATAGTTTGTTGATAAGTTTGCTTCTAAAGTTGTTAAAAACAAACATGATTTCGGTAACTTTGCTAAATCCATGATGATGAAAAACAAACAGTTGATAATTTTTCCTCTAAGGTTGTTAAAAACAAATAAGATTTTGATAAATTTTCTTTTCATGATGATGAAAAACAAATTGTTTGTTGATAAGTTTGCTTCTAAAGTTGTTAAAAACAAACATGATGTTGATTAATTTGCCTTCCATGATGATGAAAAACAAATTGTTGATTGATATGTTTGTTTCTAAAGTTGTTTAAAAAAAAACATGATTTTTCTTATTTACTTTCCATGATGATGAAAAACAAACAATTTGATTGATATTCAAATTTGATTGATAAGTCGTGATGATTTGATATTGATTTTGTTTTTTCATGATGATGTGTCAACAAGAGAGATTGAGCATTTTACAATCACGAGAGACATTCCCAAAGACATGGGGATTGATTCCACAACTTGTATAGGTAGATAGAGATGTGATTAAGGCATGCAGACTGACCATTTATTTGGAAAGATATGAAACTTTGATATATTTGCTTTCATGATGATGAAAAACAAATAGTTGTTGATATGTTTGCTTCTAAGGTTGTTAAAAACAAACATGATTTTGATATATTTGCTTTCATGATTTTGAAAAACAAATAGTTGTTGATTTGATTTGATAAGTTTCGATTGATAAGTTTGCTTCCAAAGTTGTTGAAAAAAAATAGTAGATTTGATAAATTTGCTTTCAAGGTGATGAAAAACAAATAGTTTGATAAATGTGCTTTCAAAGTTGTTGAAAACAAATAGTCGAATGATGTATTTCGATTGGATTGATTTGATTGATTTGATGATCCATTTTGATTTGAATGATGGTCTAATCTTCTGATGTTATTGACGATTTGATCTTTTGATGTAGGAGTAGGTGGTGTGAGACCAACAACATCTGGGGGTAGCACCTCATAGTTTTTTCATGTGATTAGCTTTGATTTTTATTTTATTGAGACATTGTATACTTTTCCAGCTTTTGGGAAAATCTATAAATGCAAAATGCAGATTCTAACATGAATGCAATCTATACTAACCATGTAGGTTATCTATACAATATTGCTATTCTGAGAGCTTATTTGTGCTTTTTATGTCATCATTGAGCATTGAAATGTTGAAAGTTAATACAAGCATCAAAGGGTATGTTAGCACCAGTGATGACCTGAGTATTTATTTCATGATTTTTGATATAGCAAGATAATACAAGCATCTAGGTATAATTGAACTGAGATGACCTGAGTATTACTTGCATAAATAGACCAGAGTTAACCCATTTCCCATGCAAATTCTGAAATGTCATCAATGATACTTAGTAGAGTATGTTTCGCGACCAATTTGCATAGTACTAATGATTTCCTCGCAAACAACAAACAAAGAAAAATCATACTCCTTTGCTTTTCTAGTTTAGTACATCATTGAATTACTCCAGAGATATGATAGAAAATCAAACAACCATTCAAATCTTGCTTAAAGTATTTCAAACATTAGTCAGATTAAGATCATCTAGTCTTGATTATCAACATTGATGTTTGTGTTTTGATGAACGTTGTTGTTTTGACCATGTTGTTTTGATGGACTAGGATAAGGACCTAGGATAGATGGAGTTTTTGATGGACTAGGATAAGAACCTCAGATGGATGGAGAGTTTGATGGACTAGGATAAGGACCTAGGATAGATGGAGTTTTTGATGGACTAGGATAAGGACCTAGGATGGATGGAGAGTTTGATTGACTAGGATACCTAGGTTGAGCATGAGGTGTATAACTAAGGCCATGAGAATATGGATGTGCTTGGACAGAAAGGGGTTCTAGGATGCCTTGCTCATGAAGGCCTAAACCTTTTCCTTTGTAATTCATAATTTCACACATTCGTTTACCAATGGGATATGTATTGTTTGTGAAACAAGATGTGAGTCGATTTTGGGGAGGATATGATATGGATGAGAGGATAGGTTTTGGAAGTAAACCAGAATGGATAAAGGTGGAGGATCCCAATTTATAGGTGTGGGGTTCACGGATAACTTGAATAGATGTGATAGGCTCTTGACATGGGGATGATGGGGCATTTTGATCTTGACTTGGAAAAGGATTATGAAGTGGTATGAAAGGAATATCTTGATCATGAGAAGGATAATCATCTTTATGGGATGAAAGGGTATCCTTGAATGGAAGCTTATATTGATCTTGATGAGGAAGGGAATCGTGAAATTTTGTAGAAATCATATCTTGATCATCAATTGGTAAGACATCATTAGATAGGATGGAAGAAATATCATGCTCTTGGGATGCAATAGAATCATGGGATGGTATGGATTGATTAGATGATGACGAAGAAGAACTTGGAAGAACGTTTGTCTCTTGAGATGGAAGAGGATTATCATGGGTGAATAATGAAAGGAGGGGATCATCATATGGTCCTTGAGAGATGGGATCTTGATCAAAGATAGGAAGGGTTTGTAGAATGTTTTGATCAAGATGTGTAGATTGAAATGAATCATTGGATGTAAAGGATATGATAGAAGAAGGTGATTGAATGGAATCATTATCTTGAGTGAAAGAATCATGAGGTTCATTTGGAATTATGGGGGATGAAGATAAATGCATGACATGATAGGATTGGTCAATTTTATTTGAGGGCTTAGATTTGGGCTTCTTATGTAACCTTTGCAAAAATTCAAAAACATTGAATTTGGATGATGTTGCTTTTGGAGGAGAAGAGGTTACCTTCATATTTCCATCAAAAGACTTCGTAGTTGTGCCCCCTTGTATTTCCTTGATTTTCCTTTGGAGTGCTCTTGTTTGTTGGGGAAGACTACTAAGATCATTTAATGGATTTTTAGTCTTTTCAGGATCTTCCTTAATTTTCTCCATATTGTAGTTAGAGGGAAATTTGGCACCTTGGTTTTCTAAGAAAAGAAAGTAGCCTTCTTTATCTCGCTCTAACATCTTGTCCAAAATTATGTGAAACTATGGATCCTATCCAACTTCTTGAATCATTTCATTGTTTATTTCATTATTTGAACTATTCCCAGTACGAAACCTATGAAAAGGATTTTGTTCCCTATCACCCATGTTGTAAAGTGGACAACAGGCATATACTTTTGAAATGTTCTTCTAGACTTAGATCATAGGTTTATAAGTGCAAAAATGATGATGTCTTGATCTGATAAGATGAAAATCTTATGATATGATCAAATAACATTTCTAACTCTTGATTGTGGCTTCCAAGATGAAAGGATATCAGAATCCTATTGGGGAAGTTGAATCAATAACCAAAAACTTGTTTGAAAAGATGCACTATTTTGAGATTTGATCCTAGTCTTGAAAAACGATAAGTGTGATCAATGTAATTGTGAGTTTTGGATGATCTTTACTGAATTAATGTATTGAAAACACATCAAGAAAGTTGTAGAATAGTTGTTTTAAGCCCTATGCTGAACATGAAGTGTATGATCAAATTTTTTTTCAAAAATTGTTTTAACAGGTTTCACACATGATAAGCATTTCAAACAGACTCACTCTTAGTACTCAGATAGGTCATCAGAGTAATCAAAAGCCCACATCTTAGAACTGCATTGACTCACACAGCCGTGTCACCCTTGAAAGGGCACTCGTGTTTTTGTCTTTTCTAGGTGCGTACTCAGAGTGACGGAAGTAGATACCGGATCCCCAGTTATATGGTGAGTATTTTAGGGGTAGATTCTTCCCTCCCCTGCACTATGATTAATATGATGTTTAGAAACTAACTTTAGTTGGATACTACACTAAGTTCGCAGCAAGGGTTTCCATTCGGTGTGGCAAATGATATACTCCCTCGAGAGACCTCCCTACATTTAGAACAAAGGCTTTGGGGATGGTTATCAATGCACACTACCATCAAAAGAGGGTTTCCCCAATTTTGCTTTAAATTTTAGAGTGGGGTGGAATAGCCTGGCTTTGGCTTGAACCCACTTGAGTCATTCCTCTTGGGTGAGTACTTTTTCCCACAAGAGCAGGCTCTCTAAAAGGATTTAATAAAACTGGAAATTGCATAAAGGGAAATTGATGAGTTTGGCATTCTGATCACCCAGTTAAGGGGAGAGCATAGGCCTATCACCATTTAAGCAAAGCAATCAAAGATTCAGTTTTAAGCCCAAAAATAAAAATTTGCTATGCTAGGTGAAGATTGTGCTTCACAAAAACATGAAATCCTTTTTTTTTTTAGCCCAAAAATAAAAAGTGAAGTGACTATCCTAGGATTGCTTCATTTAATTTATGTGACTACCCTAGGATTTCTTGATTCCATTTATGTGACTACCCTAGGATTGCTTAATTTGATTTATGTTTGTTACTGTCTGTGGTAGTGTCAGATTCAGTCAAACTATATTCAAATTACAATTTGTAGTTTGCAGTTTTTAAAAATGTGTTACAATAGAGATTATAGGCGCTGCAAGACTCCTCATGGGTGCTGTAGGAATCATTAAGGGCACTGCAAGAATCATTAAGGGCGTTGCAGGATGCTTTATAGGCACTGCAGGATGCTTTACGGGCACTGCAGGATACTTTACGGGCGTTGCATGATGCTTTACAGGCATTGCAGGATGCTTTATGGGTGCTATAGGATGCTTTATGGGTGTTGAACTAGGTATGAATTTTTTTGAAGCGTGTTTATTGCGCTAATCCACTATTTTTGGACGTAACCTGTCAGGAAAATCTACAAAAAAGATGTTAAAATAGGGGCAAGAGCCCCATGGTGTAGCACCAAAAATGTGTATTAGAATATATGTTATCAAAATGAAAACAATAAACACAAATGATAGAACTTTAAACTGAAAGAAAGCTAATTAATTTGATTTCAAATAAAGAAATGAGGTTTCTTCAAAGGCGTTCCATCTTTCTCTATCTCTAGAGATTTGTTCGAAGCTACTGCTCTCAGATTGTGTAAGCTTGGCTTCTCCAAATGGAAATCTACAGAATGAGTATGCAAAGTGATAAAGCTTCTCTATCCTATATGCTGGTGGAGGTGAGAATACTGATGGATATGCACAGGAGCTATGGATTATGCACAAGGGCTATAAATTGAAACTAAACTAGGTGGAAGATTGGCCATGATATGCTATGATATTATGCTATGCTATGAAATGAGAATGCTAAAAGGCTTATGCTATTTGAAATTTGACTATAATTATTCTATTGAAAGCTTCTATATGATTTCAAAGACCTGACAGTCCTATTTATAGCTTTTTGCAGGCAAAATCCTAGCTGGCAAGGATCAACGACTGTGAGGTTGTCTGGTAAGTTTGATTGGTGAGAGATGGAGAGGTTGAGAGGAATATGGAAGAGGTTGGGAGGTTGGAGAGAAGAATGGATGCATGTCTTCAACCCATGGGAACAAGCTTGCACAGGAACAGAGGAATTTAATTTTTCTATTTTGGCAGTTTGTTTCTTGGTTGTTGAAGATAATGCAAAATAAATAAATAAATAAATAAATAAATAAATTTATTTAATTTCATGTGAATTTGAAGAAATTAAATATTTTTGAAATATTTAATTTTAGAACTATAGAAGACTTCAATTAAATATTTTGGAATATTTAATCGTGATGTGACTTTAGAAGAATTAATTAAATATTTAGAGATATTTAATTGTAAATGGAATTTAGAAGATTTTAATTAAATATTTTGGAATATTTAATTGTGAATGGATATTAGAGGAATTTAATTAAAAGAGAGAAATATTTAATCTTTATTTGAATAACATATTCAAGCCAAGATTATTAATAATTAATATAAATAAATCGTAATGTTTATTTAATTAGTTAAGAAACAAATACGAAAAGATGATTAAATAAACTTATTTATTTAATCAAAATGAAATAATGAACAATATAAATAAATTATTTAAATTTATTTATACGCAGGTGGAATTCAGAGATTTAATTAAATATTAAAAATATTTAATTAATTACCAGACTATTGTGATGTGACCATTTTCAGGTGTATACAGGAACCACTTATGCCATCATGTAGTTTTGTTAAAGTAGTCAAGGCTTCCTCTTGGTTAATACATCATAGTAATGTCCCTTTGATGCTTCATTAGTAAAGGGTATCACTTAGGATCGTGAATCGAGATTCCTTCTTAACAAAAGTCTTTTTAAGGTTAGAGGCGATATCGGATGGGAGGGTTCCTTTGCTTAGGTAGGTAAAATGTCATGGTACCACAAGGATCCAGGACCAACAATGACACACATGAATTCAGATTCTTGGATTTTGAAAGTTGGCATGAGAAGTTGTTCTACCAAGAATTCACATTGAAGGACATTGTGTGGCATGTGTAATAGTGATCTGATTGTTGCCATAGTGTTTGCTGCTCGGTTGTTCATGCAAGGAATCTACTCAAAAGTTATGTCAATGAAGACGTCCTTGAGAAATTTCACCATCTTTTTGTAAGGAGTGAGCTTGTCATCTTTAGTTTGATTGACTTGGTTTATAAGTAGTTGTGAGTCTCCATAGAATTTCATCTCTTGTATCTGCCACTAAACTACTATCCTTAGATCTATGATTAGGGCTTCATACTCAACAATGTTTTTAGTGCATGGGAACAATAAATGGTATGAATTTGGAATATAATCACCTTGAGGGGTGATGAAAAGAATGCCTACTCCTGATCCATGTTGGGTGAACAATCCATCAAAGTACATCTTCCACTGAGCTATGAGATTGATAAGGAACACTGATTCATCAGGGAACTCAGATATCAAAGGGTTCTCAACATAAATAGGTTCCTCTTCCAATTGGTCTATGATCACTTGTCCTTTGATTTCCTTCTACTCCACATACTCTATGTCAAATTCTATTAAGATCATTACCCATTTTGTCATTCTCCCAGTGAGAATTGCTTTAGATAATACGTATTTCAATGGGTCAATCTTTGCAATAAGTTTGATTTGATGTGACGATATGTACTATATATTTTTTTGTGAATACAAATCTATTACTAAGAATGCTTTCTCAATTTGTGAATAGTTCATTTCATATCCTTCTAAATTTTTGCTAATGTAATAGATATCCCTTTCTTTTCTGTCTTCATCATGTTGTGCTAGAAGATCTCCTACTATTGTTGATGTTACTGAGATCTACAAGATCATTGGTTTGTTTGGAATTTTTGGCATGAGCACTAGAGGTGTCAATAGATAGTCTTTGATATGTTTTAAACATTTATCACACTTATCATCCCACTTTTAAGTTATCCCTTTATGGAAAAGATGCAAAAGGGGTGGATTTTATCTGATAGTTGCGCTGTGAACCTCCTAATGAACTGCAATATTCCTTGTAACCCTTTCATATTATTTATTGTTTGTATTCATTCCATGTCTAAGATGGATTTTACATTTTGAATAATAGTAAAATGAGTACTTTATAACCTAGGTCATAGAAGACCTAAGAGGGGCCTCTTTCAACTTTAAGGGGTTCACCACCAAGCAAATGCTTGGAAATGACAAACAAGCATTCAACTCACAAAATCTAATAATGCAAGCTAAATGAGAGGTGAAAATGATGAAATTATGCAATAGGGAGTTAGGATGTATGTACCTAGGAAGTCTGGAGATGTTGTGAGGATTTCAAAAATTCAAAGAAGCTACCAAAATTTATTGAGGACTAAGATTCCCTTATTGTTGTCTTTGTCATGTTGTTGCTTTTTGAGGGAGATGCATAATCTTCAGATGTCGAAACCAGATCTAGAAGAATTTTTTAAAAATACCATTGAGAGGACTAAGAAGCCCTTACTATTTTCTTAGTCCCGTTTGGAATTTTTGAAATCTCTAAATGTTGTCCTGAGCTCCCAGGTCTGTAATTGCTTCTCAAATTTGAGGTCTTGAATCTTCCAAATCTGGCCTGTAGGTGAGTTTTTGTGAAGATGACAACTTTGCAATGCAACTTTGCAACTTTTCAATCTTGCACTCCAAATGATCTTCAAGTCTCCAACCTAAATCTGCAAACACAAACATGCAAGAGGTGAAAAAATTGTTGATTGTTAGTGAATGGGGGTTTTCCTTGGTCAAACCCCTTGTTGGTAATTAAACCAAATGATGAAATGAATCATGAAATATGAAATATGGAAATGATATCACCTTGGATGATGTCTTTTGAAACAAATTTACAATCTACCATGTATTTTCCATGAGTAATGTAGATCTTGGATCATTGGATATCATGTGAACAATGGTTGCAAATAGATCTTCAATGTTACATCCACAATCTTGGCTCAACAACATGAATGGATGCACTAAACCCTTGACATGATGCTTTAATATTGATGATGTCTCCAAATGCTTGATGAATTACTCTTGAATGCATAATCTTTCCTTAGGAATGAATACTTTAATGCTTGTTATGAAAAATGAGTAAAGGAACCTTGTATTTATACTTATCTATGATTAATATCCCAAAATTACATCACACCAAGCTGACATATGAATTCATTAAATAAAGGAGACTAAATTTAGCCAGAATTTGATATTAAATCCAAAAAATAAGCCAAGGAGGACTAAGACACACTAGGTGGCATCTTAGTCCCAAGGCATGAAACTTGGGGCATAAACACCAAAAAAGGGGCCCATTTAAGATACCTCAAAATAAGGGTCCCAAGACCTTTGGGGGACAAAGATGCCCTAAGTGGCATTTTAGTCCAGACCCAAAAATTAAGGACACTTAGATAAAATAATTCAATTATCATTTATTCATTTGAGAATGTTAGGATTAACCATAAAAGATATAATTCTTAAGGCTTTTAGATGCAAAATAGGACCAATTAAGACATAAATAGGGATAAACAAAGCAAGGTGGACCCAAAAAAGTGTGAAAATGCAAGGGTATGCATTTTACTACACTATATTTAGCCCCTACTTTAGTGAGAGGATGAACTTGCTTCAAACTCACACTAAAGTAGCAAACCATGCAATCAAGAGGGGTTCCAATGTACGAATACTTGTAAGATAGGATGGAAATAATCAAGAGGGATGATCAAGCCCCCATGATCAAGATCCTATGATAGACCATAATAAGCATAAAGGAAAATGATTGTAGATGATATATGAAGTCATAACCAAATCAAAATCATACACCATCAAAGATAGAAAAATAAAAAGGCAAAAGAAAAAGTAAAAAAGCAATGGATCAAGGTTCAACTAGTCGCCCAACGCATTGTGGACTAGGTCTAGGATGTTTTTCCAAAAAAAGGTTTACAAGTGGAATGCGTTGTCCAATATGAAAAAAAAAAATGCTCACTAGGGCTAGTGAAGCTAAGTGCTCATTAGGTGAGCCCCAGGAATTCCATATCAACATCATATCCCCATGACTATGATAAGGACAAAAATAAAAATGCATGCTCACACAAGCTAGTGAAGCTAGTTGTTCACTAGGTGAGACCTAATGGACCATATCAGAGCCATGCCTCCATGACTTTAATAAGGTACAAAAAGAGAAAATGCAACACAACAAGAAAGAGGGATGTTTTAAGGGATTTTACTTAGTTCGTGCAAAGTATCCTCTTAGGGAACATTGTGCTTAATGTTTCCAAGAGAGGATCAATCATAGAAATATCATGCTCCCAGAGGAAATCAAACACCATGAAACCACTAAGAGAAGGATGCATCACAAGAAAAAATAAAATCGCATGTTGCCCCCAATTTAAAATGGTTGCTAACACCACTTCTATGAGAAATTCCTATAAAGTAACCAAAACATGAAAAGGAAAAAGGAAAAGAGGTTTCCCCCCAGAAACACATAAGAGATCTATGGATTCAAGGATAGTATATTTCTTTTCCGCAATGATATTAGAGAGCTCGAAACTTTCATCATTCCCCAAATACACAAAACTAGAAGAATGAAATAAAGAGAGCGAAAATAAATGCAAAACCTTTTGGGTCAACAAGGAAGAAACATGAATTTCTCGACACCTTGCTTCATCCCCAAAAGGAAAACAAAAGACAAAAATGAAAATGAAAAACAAATATAATGAAAAATATTTTGGGTCAAAATGGAAGAGACATAGGGTGTATCGATACCTTGCATCCTCCCCAAATGGAAAACACAAGACAAAAAATGAAAATGAAAACAAAGATAAAATATCAATGAAAAGGAAAACATTATATGACATATAGAAGAATGAAGGTACAAATAGAGGAATGCACATAGAGAGAGGAAACATCAAATAGAACATCATGGGGGATCACATATCACACATGCAATCAAAAGTGAAAATAAAGGAAAAAAGGAAAGCAAAAGAAAAAGAAAAAGAAAAGATAAAAGACTAGTAAAGAACATGCGATTCAACCATCCAACAAGTCATCCACATCCTAGTCTTGTTTAGTATATACAAAATATAGATCACTAGTGAGAGGGATAACATCAACTAGGAGAATCGCCAAGTTTGACCCACAGTGCATCACTCGATTTAGGCATATCATCACGGTTGTTATCGTTTAAGCTCATTGAAGAGGAAAATAGAAAATTCAACTCATTATACATTTTCTCATCAATTTTAGCAGTTCCATCATCATCATCCAAGTTAACCACAATAGGAGGATGAATGATAATATCCATAGAGGGTTCCGGTCCTTGTTGTGTTAGAGACATAACTTTTGTTTGTTCTGGTAAAAGAGGAGGGTCATTGTTTATTGCTTATGTCAAGTTGAGATTTTTATTTTCAATGTTATTTTCTTCATTCATCTTTCAAGCAATAGCATGACATCTACGCCTATGCTCTCTAGCATTTTTGTTCCTTTTATTATAGTTTTCAAGTTGTGTTTGTGTAGGACCAGGTTTGTCAACCATATGTTCCTTTTAGATTCTTGTGAGGGAAGAACAAAAGAAACCATGGAAGGTTGTTCAACCACTTTCTCTTTGGCTTTATAAATTTGTTTTGGAGGCAGATTAGGAGTTGTTTGGTTTTCTCTAGGCCTTTTATAGGAAATAGGCAAGGGAATTTTTATGGATGGGTCTTGGTTTGTTGGAAAGGATTTAGGCTCTCTATTGTTTTCTTCAAGGGATGGAGGTTCAATCGTGGGTGGAGGAAAATTCTCAAGGGATAATCTAGCTATGCATTTTGCTTTAAAATTTTGGTAGGATAGGAAGAGGAAGTCTTCATGGGGTCTTATAGATTTCATAGGCTCAGGCCAAAAATAATCTAAGGAAAAGTTTTCACAGGAAGATGGGGGTCTAAAGCCACTATGATTGACAGTGAATATTTCAATGCCGAATGGAAACATTAAGCATTTATTGACAAAGAATGGGACCGCCTTCATGGAGTTAAGCCATTTGTAGCCCAACTTCACATGAAAGTGGTCCAAAATGGATATGATAGAGAATGATACATTTAATTTCTTCAACCCTACTTGTAAAGGGAGTGCGATCGAGCCCATTGTAGCATGAGAAAAACCATCATGCATTTTGATCAATGATTTTGGTTTATCATATCTATCTTGAATAAGTTCATACACATATAATAGTTCCTTTGTGATCACATTTTCTCCAAAAATGAGATCAATTAAAATACCAAGAGTGGGCCTGTTATTGATTCTGTCGGCTATGTAAAGAGGACCATCAGGTGCATGTTTGATTGTTTCTTCTGAAGAGAAAGTAATTTCAGTGGGCATTATGGTTTGTTGTTTATGAGGATTTATTTCAATCACTCCTATCATTGCATTAATAGGAATTTGGTCATTAGAATCCATAGGACTCTATTCATCATCATCCATAGGAATTTTCTTGTTATTGCTCATATTCTCATCATCCATGTCAACATTCATCACATCGGTCTTAGTTTCACTAGCCTTAACAAATGAAATATTATGGTTGGGCATGGGATTGGTAAATATTTGCAAGTTTTAGTTGGGAGGAGCTACAAACTTATAACCTTGGTCATAGAACACCACTTTTCTCCTATTATTATTCAATAATGTCCTAGGATTCCTAATTGGATTGACTATCAACCTCACAAGGTGAGTCAATTCACAACAAGGAAGACCTAAGAGGGGGTTCTTTCAGCTTTAAGGGTTTCACTGCCAAGAAAATTCTTGGAAAAGACAAACAAGCATTCAACTCAAAAAATCTAATAATGCAAGCTAAATAAGAGGTGCAAATGATGAAATTATTCAATAGGGAGTTAGGATGTATGTACCTTGGAAGTATGGAGATGTTGTGAGGCTTTCAAAAATTCAAAGAATCTTCCAAAATGTGTTATGGAGGACTAAGATGCCCTTACTATTGTCTTAGTCTCGCTGCTATTTTTTGGTATACATGTGGAATCTTTGGATGCTAGAACTAGATCTAGAAGAATTTCTGAAAAATACCCTCGGGAGGACTAAGATTCCCTTACTATTATCTTAGTCCCATTTGGAATTTCTAAAATCTATGAATGTGGTACTAAGCCCCTAGGTCTACACTTGCTTCTTCTTAGATTTGAGGTCTTGAATCTTCCAATTCTAGCCTATAGGCGAGTTTCTATGAAGATGACAACTTTGCAATGCAACTTTACAACTTTTTAATCTTGCACTCCAAATGAAATACCCTTGGGAGGACTAAGATTCCCTTACTATTGTCTTATTCTCATTTGGAATTTCTAAAGTCTCTGAATGTGATCCTAAGCTCCCAAGTCTGCACTTGTTTCTTCTTAGATCTAAGGTCTTGAATCTTCTAAATTTGGCCTATAGGTGAGTTTCTGTGAAGATGACAACTTTGCAATGCAACTTTACAAATTTTCAATCTTGAACTCCAAATGATCTTCAAGTCTCCAACCTAAATCATCAAACACAAACATGTAAGAGGGAATTTTTATTTTATTTTTAGTGAATGGGGGTTTTCCTTGGTCAAATCCCTTGTTGGTAATTAAACCAAATGATGAAATGAAGCATGAAATATGAAATATGTAAATGGTATCACCTTCAATGATGTTGGACACTAGGAACACTGAGAGGGGGGAGGGTGAATCAGTGTTCCACAATATTTAAATTTCAAATCAGATCTTAAACTATCAACAACAATATTAATCTTTAATATCATCCATAGCAAATAAATCGAAGGAAACATGCATGCACATTAATAAGACAATGTGAACACCATAATACCAAGATTTTTATGTGGAAACCCTAATAGGGGAAAAACCATAGTGGAGATTAATCCACAAATTATACTTTGTTAAAAGTATGATAAAAAGGGGAATGCACTTGCATTCAGGAACACTGCTTAGAGCTCACTTGATCCGGGGGACAATTTTTCAGTGAAAGTTGAAGTGTTTCCAATGCTCCAGATTTCAGCTCCATCAGAAAGAGAACGACGTCCTGGTTCCAACGCAACTTGAACGGGTCGAAAAGGACTCCGTTTGTGCAAGTTACGGCCAGTCAAACTTCCAGTCAAACTGGGTTTAGGGGCGTCCAGAAGGCGGAAAAAATAATCATCTCAGAAATTGATGGAACCAGTGTCATCGCGAAGAGCTCGTCGAGACGATTTCGATGGCGTTCGTTTCGTCGAAATCCGACGTCGTATGCTCGAGTTACAAGCAGTCAAACTTCAGTCAACTTGAGGGTACAGAGGATGACGTCAGCAAATCGTCCGTACAGTACAGAATCAAATAGATGAATTTCGACCTAACACGTGGCAAGTGAGTCAGATCATACAGACCAATCAGCAGTTGACACGTGTCTCACCTTACAGTACGGAATCACAGTCAGCATCCCACATGGCACTCTAGTCAGCGACACGTCGACGGCTTAGTCAGCAATTTCTGGCGAATGGTATTTAGCCACGTGGCAATCTTGTCATCCTTGTCAGCGTCGATGTGGCTTTCTTGGCGAATAGGAATTTGACACGTGTCCTGGTCATATTTGCCGCGCAGGTTTGTTTGATCTGTTTTAACAAAAAGATTTGGATGGGATTCGACCCCACGATCCCCGCCGAAACAACCGGGCGGCTCTACCGTTGCACCAGCCCGAGCGCTCAATATATCAGGTGTGAGCGGTTATTTTTGTTGTTTTAAATTTGGTATTTCGTTTTAAAAAATGGCCTGCGCGGGAGTGGAACCCTCGACCACGCGGGAAATAAAAATCTTAACCGCCACTGTGCCACGCGAAACATCCGATATATGTATGGACAGTGGTTGATTTTGTTAAATTATTATTGGCCGAGCTTTCAACAAATGGCTAAATAAGCCAAAATAAACCAAAACCCACTATAACTACTCCAACAAGAAGATTGCAGAGGATAAACCAAACATGATACGAACTGATCAGGGAAGATAAGCATTTATTTTGGTGGTTAGGCCTAATTAGGCAAGTTTTTTGTATAAAAGGAGGGGTATAGGCCTTCATTTTCCAAGTCCAGGTTGAGATAGCGGGAGAATGCTCGAGAGTCTTTGAAGACATTTCTGCATATCAGAGTACTGTCATGCTGCTGAATGCTTGAAGGAGATAGTCTTGAAGCCATTGTAATTGAATTTGGAGCTAATCGGATCGGTCCTCCATTGGAGAGGGACCCGGAGACGTAGTCCTTAGGGACGAACTCCGTTATCAACTTTGGTTTCGTCTCTCTATTCTTCTCTCTTTTCTTTCTCAGTTTATCTTGGCATTTATTTAATTATGTTATGTTCATTATTCATTTGAGCATTTAATTTGTAATCACTTAAGTTAAACGTTGTAATAATTGATCTTTTACGTTTAAGCATTCTGTAAGCAATAAGTCCTAGATCCTATATAGATCATCACTACTCAAAATACAAAAGAGGACTCATTGTCCAAAATAAGTTTGGATTAAAGCTATTCAAAATATGACTGAGAAAATAGCATTTATGAATTCTTGGATTTAGTTCCAATGAAGCACATGAAATAGATTCTAGACCTTTTGTCAATTCACATACGCTCTACTTTTGCTCGCTCTCCTACAAAAACCCTTCTCTGCACAAACAAAATTCACTTGATAGATTCTCTAATATTACCTCATGCAAATATTCTTTAATTTTTCACACACTCACCTTCTCACTACTTTGTAAATCACACAAAAAATGAATTACCAATCTCACTTATATATCCGCTAACAAGAATTTTATTTTTGTATGTCAGCTTGAAACAAAATATAATATTCTTCCACAAGCCGGCTCCAATCACCAATTAGAACTAATGCATACCCACACAAGTTGGATAGACTATAGTAGGGACCCAAACCAAAATTCCCAACATAAGACATAGTTAAACACATACTCCTCATACATTTGAAACATGCCATACACAACAGGTTAGCCACAATGAGCAATAAATCATTCTATCGAATCTCCAAACTCATACATGGATCAATGTAATATCATAAAACTTATCAAACAGATAGCATACATGATTGAAAATCTTCCCTAGGGATCCACACAACAAAATAATGATCCGGTGAAGTATCCAGATCAACTTACCAACTAGATACTCTGTTCTTCATACATTTTGTTGGTAGACTATTGTCTTCTACTTTCCTTGCTAGTAGGAACTACTTCTAAATGACAGACCACACTACTGACTCTAGTTGCCATCAATGAAAACACTATCAGCTAAAAATGATCTCCTAAAGCCATATTCCAACAATCTCCCCATCTTTGGCATTGATGGAAACACTTAGTGAAAAATTACTAAGTGTCAAAACCAAAATTCAACACTTCGCAACAAAACAAAACAACTGCAAAACACTACAACAAAACAATGCTCCCCCTTTGGATGTCAAGGAATTTTTCACTGAATTCTCTCCCCCTTTGACATCAATGACAAAAAATTCCACTACTTTCCTTATCTTATTTACTGTACTCTTCCTTACTACATTCTCTCCCCCTTTGTTGATGCAAAAATTGATCAAAATTTGAAGAATTGCAACTACCACTCAAATCAGAAAATTATTTTATACTTATCTTTCATCTCAAGGAGAAATTTCTTCCAAGAGTCCACTGCAATCCTAGTAGCAATTATCAGACTGTTATTTTATGATGTTCTGTTGATGACCTGAACAAAGGATTCAGAAATGGTAATGGTTTCTTCTAGATTTTCTCCTTTCTTTAAAACTTCAACCATTTGCTCTAATCTACATTCAGTCAGGTCCTTCACTTTCCAGAAGGTGTCCATAAGAGTATTTCTAGCAAAGTGAATCTTTAGATGCTCAACTTGTAGCTCATGAACCTTCTTCTTCACTTCTCCATCCTTGTCCTGAACCATATTGTAGTCATGTCCGATTTTGACAAGCTCATTCTCAATTTTTTCCAACTTGTCCTTATATTTTCAAACCATGTGAGGCCACCTAAGATAGTAATTGAAGATCTTATTCACTAAGTCAATGCATTGTCTTAGTACATTCATTTTCTTCTTCAGTTTGGTGAGAGATAGCCTAAACTGCATCTTTAGATGTGAGATTATTTCTTCCTTCTTTTTGTCTTGAGACACAGAGTCCATAGCCTCCTTGATACATTCAATAAACTCTTCTAGAAGTAAATTTTGCAAACTATTTAATTTAGTGTTGTTATCAATAAAGTATCTTCCTAGAGTGTCCTCAATGAGGTCCTATTCATATGATGGACCATTTATCCATATGTTAGTTATCTTTTGCATTCCATTTTCTTCCTGAACAATATGCAATATCTTTGCTTTGAGTAAAGCACCTTCTTCATCACTTTCATCTACAATTACCACAACCAGTTCAACTAGTTTTGGTTCATCTCTTGGTGTATATTCCTCAGAGTCTTCATCGACTACATCCATAGCTATCTTCTTTTTACCTTTTCCTTCAACTTTTGTTGACTTAGGCATTGGAGGAGTGTCACCAGTCAATTCTCTTTCTCTATTCTGCTTTTTCTCTAACTTATCAAAGGATGATTCAATTGCTTTTACCAGGAGAGGAATACCAAACCTTCCTAACAAGTTTCCAAAGAAGTTTTCATAAACTTTTTCACCATTTTCAAAAGAATTGAAATGCTCAAAGATTTACTTGCAAACTGGCATATTTTGCTTCCATACCACATTGTCATTCTGAGGCAAGCAATTCAGGAAATACATCATAATGCATATAGCCAAGGTACAAAACCTGAAAGAATAATCTATATCTTTTGTCAATTGCACATTCTCCATTAGTTGATCCTTTAGCAATCCACAGAGGCCAAAGTCTTCATTTTCTATTATCATCTTGTGCGTAATATAGATTGTGCCTGTAGAGGTTGCACCTTCCCTATTTCTAAAGAAGATCTTGTATGAAATTCCATATGCAATATACTTTGTTAATGGGTCTTTGATCATTGTAATCATCAACACCCTCTAATATCCTTTTACACTGGTTAGGGCTTCGACCTCAACATTTCGAATCAATTTATTTTTTGGGACATCACCAACATAGCATAAACTTGTTAGATTTTTTATTACATCCTTAGAAATTTGATAGGGTTTATCTAGAGTAAGGATATCACCATCCAATCTGTTCAAGATAAATCAGACTACCTTCGCGTTGACAAAATGAGGGAATTCATTCCAAATGTCTAGATTCTTGTGTTTCGCTCCTCCAAGCTTCTTCAATTCCATGAGTGACAACGAATTTCTTACATCCCTAACCTTTTGACTACTATACCATCCATAATTATTGTTCCTTTAATTTTTTTCATTTTTCGTACTGAACAAGGTTCTACTGATCACAAAATAAGTATGAAATTGATAATCAATAGAAATACCTAGAAAATTCACCACTAATCTGACTTTCGCTCCTTCAAAATTTTGATAAAAAAGGGTTCTCCAACTGTTCTTCTTTGGTGCATGGTGACAAATGATGGTTTCAAATTCCCTTTTATAACTTTACACACCTAACTTCCTTGTCACATTAAATGCTTTGCCCTAGAAGTTTCGGTTACACTATTTTCAAACAACAAGAGAGAAATCCATTTGCGGACCTTCAAGAAGCGATCACCAATGTATTTGAGGATGAATAACACAACTACAAACAACTTCCTACAATCCATAACCAACTACACACGGGGGAACAAAAGGATTTTCATGAAAAACTCCCCCTAGGCCAATGGCCTGAAATCAATTATTGGATGAACTACCAGAGGGAGCTTCCAGTATAGTCTTATTACCTTCGTCAAATCCATTCTTCTTTACCCATGTTTTCTTCATCTGATCTCTTATCTCTTCCACATATGCTTTTCCTTTTCCTTTATCACCTTTATGTGAATTTATACCTTGATATTCTAGACCTCTTTTATCCATGTTTCTATTTTTGTAGAATCTTGCAATGTGACCAAATTTGTTACAATTGTAGCATACCAGATATTTCTATCTATACCATCCATTCCATTGATTTCCTCCCTATTTGCACTGATTAGCAATATGTCTGAATCTTCCATAGGTGTAGCATTTAACATTCCTTTTACTGATAGACATACTTTTGCATTCTAATAACTTATGACCAAACTTTTTGCAGTTAAAACATTGACCAGAAAATGGTGGATTTTCAAAACTTATCTTACTTCTACACCAAGAAGCCATATGCCCAAATTTATTACAAAAAATCAATATCCATTAGATTTTTGAGCATTAGGTTGCCTTACCAGATATCTTCTGCCTTTGTTCTTCTTTTTAGGGTCCTTCTATTCAGATCCAGATCTCACATCCTTCACATAGCCAAGACCTCACCTATCATTTGCATCCTTTAGTCCTTTAGCTATTTCATCAAGCCTAGCAGAACTGATCCTAAACTTCTCCTTAAACTCATTTGTAGTGGCATCTCATCTCTGAGAATAACTACCTATCTCTCAAGCTCTTGTTCATTGTTTCTAGATTGTTGCAGTTCAATCTCTAGCTGAATGAATCCATTATTAACTCTATTGTATTCCTCAGACTTCTCTTTCAAGGAATGGGCTAGATTCTCCTCATTCTTCTTTCTTTCTTCAATCTCTTTAGTTAACTTCATTTACACAGATTTCATTTCAAGCTTTAGAGCAGTATTGTCCTTAGCAACCGTTTCACATTCTTCTGTTATTTCTTTTAGGGTTTTATTCAGATGAACATCTTCTAAGCCTCTGCTTTCTTTTTGCTTCAACTGACCACATAATTCTTTCCTCTTTTCCCTTGACTCATTTATTTTATCCTTCAATGATTGAATGATTTTTTTGGCAGCCATAAGATTTTCTTTTAGTTCCATGACCTCTAATTTAGACTGATTAAGATCATCAAGTGCCACCATAAGCTGTTGTTGAAGACCACCTGTGTCCATTGTAATCCAAGATCCACCTCAAGTTGTTAAACTCAGAAGAGGAACTTGCTCTAATACCAATTGTTGGACAACAGGAAAACTAAGAGGGGGGTGAATCAATGTTCCACAATATTTGAATTTAAAATCATATCTTAAACTATCAACAACAATATTAATCTTTAATGGCATCCACAACAAATAAACAAAAGGAAACATGCATGCACATTAATAAGACAATTTGAACACCATAACACTAGGATTTTTACATGGAAACCCTGTTAGGGGAAAAACCATGGTGGAGATTAATCCACAAAGTACACTCTATTAAAAGTATAATAAAAAGAGGAATTCACTTGCATTCAGGCACACTGCTTAGAGCTCACTGCTCAAAATACAAAAGAGGACTCACTATCTGAAATAATTTTGGATTAAAGCTATTCAAAATATGAACTAAGAAAATAGCATCTCTAAATGCTTGGATTCAGTTCCAATGAAGCACATGAAACAAATTCTAGACCTTCTGACCAATTCGCACTTCTGCTTTGCTCTTCTCTACTCTCCTACAAAAACCCTTCTGCTGCACAAACAAAATTCACTTGATATATTCTCTAATATTACCTCATGCATTTGTTATGCACTTTTTCGCACACACACCTTCTTACTACTTCGTACATCACACACAAAATGAATTACCGATCTCACTTATATATCTTCTAACAAGAATTTTATTTTTGTATGCTGGCTTGAAACAAAATATAATATTCTTCCACAAGTCAACTCCAATCACCAATTAGAACTAATGCGTACCCACACAAAGTCGGTTAGACTATAGTAGGGACCCAAACCAAAATTCCCAACATAAGAAATAGTTAAACACATACTCCTCAGACATCTGAAACACACCATACACAACAGGTCGGCCACAATGAGCAATAAATTATTCTACTGAATCTCCAAACTTGTACATGGATCAATGTAATATCATAAAACTTATCAAACAAATAGCATACACAATTGACAAGCTTCCTTTGGGATCCACACAATAAAATATCCGGTGAAGTATCTAGATCAACTTACCAATCGGATAGTTTGTTCTTCATGCATTATGCCAGTAGAGTATTGTCTTCTACTTTCCTTTCCGGTAGGAACTGCTTCTAAACTACAGACCATACTACTAACTCTAGTTTCCATCAATGACAACATTATCAACTAAAAACAATCTCCTAAAGTCATATGCCAATATGAGGTCCTGAATCTTCCAAATCTAGCCTATAGGTGAGTTTTTGTGAAAATGACAACTTTGCAATGCAACTTTGCAAATTTTCAAGCTTGCACTCCAAATGATCTTCGGTGCCGGTACAATTCACTCCCTTGAAGAGTTTGGGAACCGGCAGGACTGGGAACCATTTCAGACCCGGGTTTGGCGACATTGTTTGAAACGGACGAGGGCGTTCGCGGGCTTGCGTGGAAACGGTGTAGCGCTGGAACTCGATCTGCGATCACGCGCTGCGAAAAATCTCGATCAGATCCATAAGATCTCGAGTGGAATAATAAGATTTACTGTCGCGTCAGCAGGCAGCATACCGTCTGGCAGGCTCGGCATGGATAATTTCAGCCGGTAGCGAATCGAGTAACGATGGCTCCAATCGCCAGTGACTACTCTTGGGTCCTCCAAAATTGCCAAGGAATGATCACCCCGGAATGCTTGGCCCTACTTGGCATCGAAAACAATTACGGCGTATGGCGCGGTACGTACTTGTTGCGTTTGTTGGCTTGAGGTATTCTGGGGGCGATTTGACTTTAAAACGAGCAGGGAGGACACGGAAAATTTGAGAAGCTAAAACTAAAAGCCGAGACACTCCGAGTAGGGGTTACGGAACACTGGGTGGAACTTTGGAATACGGCACAGATGGGGTGATGTTGGTGCTGAGCTGTATTTGGGAGATTCACCAAAGATTCGCTAACCTAACGTTTGAAACTTCAATGAAGGCAGGATTTGGACGCGGCTCAGGATAAAAAATGGCTGGAAAGCCGATGAAAGGGTATGCATTTTACTACACTACACCTTTGCTGGATCAATTTCTATCCCTCTTTGTGAGATTATATAACTAATAATTTTCCTTGATGTAACCCCAAAGACATATTTTTTTAGGTTTAGCTGTACCTTATATTCTTCAAGCCTATCAAAGATGGGTCCTAAGACTTGTATGTGCTCACTTCTTTTCTTTGATTTAGACAAAATATCATCCACATAATATTCAACTATTTTTTGGATCATGCCATGAAAGATGAGGGTCATTTCTCTTTGATAGGTTACTCCTGCATTCATTAACCTAAATGGCATCACATTCCAACAATAGGTTCCCCATGGACAAGTGAATGCAGTCTTATGTTGATCCTTCTTGGTGATCATGATTTGGTTATACCCTGAAAAACCATCCATGAGTGACATCATTTCATGCCCAGTTGTTAAGTCCACAATGATGTCGATGTTAGGAAGAGGGAAATCATCCTTCAGGCATGCTTTGTTTAAGTGTCTCAAATCAATGCATATTTTGATACCCCAAGTGGGTTTTGAGACCGGTACCAGGTTTGAAACCCACTCAGGATAATCTATTGGTTAGATAAATCCAACATCAAGAAGCTTCTATAACTCAAGTTTCACCAAGAGTGTTATTTGAGGGTGCATCTACCTTAATTTCTACTTTATTGGCTTGGCTTTAGGATAGACTGGTAGATGGTGCACAACCACTTCTAGATTGAGCCCTAGCATATTTGTGTATGACCATGCAAAGTTAGCTCTGTGCTCTTTAGGAATGCTACAAGGTTTTTTTGTTCTTCATCCAATAAGAATTCAGCATAGAAAGTGATCTTAGGTGCCTCTTTTGTTCCCACATTGACTGGAGTGGCCTTTTCTACTAGCACTACTGACTTCTTTGGATGCATTGCACTAAGGGGAAAATTGAATCCCTCATCCTTGGGCACCTCAGAGAGGTTTTCACCCTCAAATACATCCTTTATTTTTACTATTTTAGGATTATAAAGTGCCACCATGTGGTTTTCACTTAAAGATTTGCATGTTAGTTGCATTTCATCAATTTTGTTACTAAAGGACTCAATCATCTCCCCACAGTATGCTCCTATGTCTAGCTCTATGTTAAAACCTACCTTGTGATCTACCCATGGTAAGTTGTCATGGAGTCCCATGAATTTTGAGATCACTTCATCATTTATGAATAAATTGAGAATCAGTGGTCCTTGTTGGTCCATGTCAATTAGTTGTGGATAGACTAGGCATATTTCTATTGGTTGATCGCTTGGAGTGAAGGATGTTATGGATATCATGAAGAGGGAGTTGTTCTCAAATAGGTAAGCAACATCAAGGGGGAAGTCATCTAAGGTGGTATCACTTGATGGAGGTAACTAAGAGGAAGCCTCAACCTGTTTAGTGGAAGTACCTTGCCACTAAGGGTGACCTTGCTAGTAGTACAACCTAGACCAAGATTCTTTAGTCATTTCCTAGGAATGATGGGTTCTAGTAAACCACTATCATTTTTTCCTAGCTTCTCATTTTTGCTATATCCCCATCCCTTCATTAGTTACAAGCCTTTATCATCATCTTCCATGGGAAGAATAGGAACAGGTCATTCATCTTGATCGAGGATTTTAGAGAAATCTTCCTCATTGACATCTTCTTGGTTCAAATCACCCCACTTGGTGAAGGTGGTAGCTGCCATCTTGATAGTTTCAAGCTCTTTGTTGCTAGATGTGGCTTTTCCATGGGATTGGAGAGAAAGAGCTATCTTTCTTAAGACAAAAGTATCCTTCATTAGTATAGTTCCCACAATCATCATCCTGAATCACTACTTTTATGTCAGGTATGCTCTGCATAATGAGTGATTTTGTTTCAAAGGTAGATGCAAGGGATGATGGGTCAACAAATGAGGTAGAAGGTGTAGGCCCTTCATCATTCTTGGGTATTTTGGGGATTTTATAGAACTTAGCTTCAAGGTTCTTGCAATAGTAAAAGGGCCTAGGATCACCATGGATGGTAATTTTTATGCCCTTAAAGGGAAAATTTACACATTGATGATAGGTCAAGGCTACAACTTTCAATGCATGGATCCACAGTTGACCAAATACGATATTTTAGGGAAGATCAAGGTCTAACACTTGACATGTAATTTCTACAATGATAGGTCCCACTTGGATGAGTAGTGCAATGATGCCTTGTGATACCCATTCTTGGTCATCATATGCCCTGATGGTGGTGCTCTTTTCTTTCTCAATAGTATCCTCTAAATAGCCCAAGTGCTTGATTAATTGAAGTTTACAAATATTCAAACCAGCACCTCCATCTACTAAGACTCTTTTGACCTTTTTTTTTAATAAAAAAATCAAGGTGTAAAGCATGGTTATCAGATGCTTGTGATGGTAGCTCTTGTTCCAAGAAGGTGAGAAGGTGATTAGTGATATGCCCTATCGCAGCTTGAAATTTTTTGGTATCAATATCCTCAGGGATGGATGATTCTAACAAATATTTCTCTAGGATTTCCCTATGTGTGGGTGATAGCCCCAATAATTCTAAGATGGATATCTTTGCGGGGGTTTTCTTAAGCTGATCTAGGAGATTGTACTTACTAGGATTGGATGTTGGAAAAGTAGGTTGTGCCCTAGATTGAGATGGCCCGAATCCTTGAATGGTGATTTTTCCACATCGTGTGGTGACTCCACATTTTGCACTAGGCCCTTTGATGGTGATGATAGTGATAACACTATCACAAGAACCAACTGCATTAGAATAGGTATGTTGCACATTTGTGTAATCCTTAGATTTTCCATTATTGTTCCATTTTCTATTATCTAGCATAGGGTTCTTGTATATTTTGGAATCCTAATTCCCAATTGGTACTTCAATAGATATGGTTTCATTCTCTATGAGGTCTTGGATAATTTTTTTGAGCCTCATGTAGTTTGTCATTTTGTGTCCTTTGATCTTGTGAAAGTCACAAAGGTCATTCTCATTGTACCAAGATGGTTTCTCTTGTGGTTATTGGTAGTTTTCAAAGTTGGGAAGTGTTATTAGATTTTAATCTACCAAATTTTTCATGATAGTTTTGATGGGTTCAGATAACTGAGTGTACTTACATTAAGGATAGTTGTTCTTTTTAGGGGTTCACCTTTGTTGTGATTTGGTGTTGTTGATCTGATTGTTTTGATGAGGTGTTGTTTGCTACATAGTTGGTTGAATGTTAGCAATTTGATTATTGTTTGGTCTAGGAGCACTTAGGACTACCTTAGCATCTACTATTCCACCATTTGTTACATTCTTGTTCTTAGCCCATAAATGAGGCTTGTCATTTGAACTGGTTGATGGATAGTTATTTTTGTAATCTTGAGTATTTCACTATGATATTAGAGCTCTCTCAATGTTAAGGGCTCTAGGGACAAGCTCGTCATAAGATGTGATGCACTACATTTTCAAGTGAAAGGAGGGTATGTTCAGAATCATGATGGGCCAAAAAGTGGTGATATGATGGGTATTTGTAGGGTATGTGGCTAATGACTTTTTTTTTACCCAAAATTGATGAAATAAAAGGGTTTTAAAGGAGATTCTCAAATTTCCACCAATATAAATTATGCTTTACTTTGAATTTAATTAATGGTATTATTCATTTTCTATTTGAATTATGACTAAAGTCTGATTGATAGGTTGATTAGAAAAAATATATAGCTTTCAACTGATGTCACATTTTGGAATCAAAACATGCATCATGGGACATAGGAGTCCTCTACTTATGTCCTAAAATATTATAAAAATATGTGTCATTTTATTGTGGTTGGTGGTTAGTAGGACACACCTACCTGTATTTTCCACGAAATTTAAGTACTACTACATTGAAATTTCAAATTTTCACCAAATAAGATTTAAAAAAACTAGTAGTTTAGAAACTACATTCAATTTTCTACAGATTCTATTCTTACATATTTTTTAAATAATATAGATAACTTATTAAAATTTTTACATGAAGTTTCCTAACTCTGATTTTTATGAATTTTTTGCCACTTAAGGGCCTATTATTTCCATGATGATCCTGCACATACCCAGGATAGATCTAGATATAGATTTGATATTATGATTCCCACTTGTTTTTCATCAGGAAGAGGCCACTTGTTTTTACTAGCTCTTTGTCTCCAACATTACAAGAAATTAGTGAAATATTCTCCTTTGTTTTGTTTGAGAGTGTACAATTCTTCTACGCTTATGTCCATGCCAATATTAAAGGAGAAGTGATTGATGAATTTATCAGTAATTTCCTAGAAAGTTTAAATACTGGGCATAGATGAGAAAACCAATCTATGGCAGGACTGATTAAAATTTGAGGGAAGAGGTGCATTAAATATGAATCATTGGAGGCCATCTCCATACACATGACGTTAAACTCTTTGACATGGTCCACAGGACTTCCTCTCCCTTTGTATTTATCGAATTTTGGAATTTCAAAACTTGGAGGGAATGGTACCATTACTATGTTTTGATCAAATGGATAAGGACATAAATTTTGTGTATGGGGATTCTTTGTCTTTCCCATCCAAAGGTCCTACATTTCTTGTGACAACACCTTAAATTTTGATGCTAGATCATCTTGAGGGTTTGGTGGAGGAACATACAATGGGATGACAGATGCATTTTGATATGATAAAGTGTTGGATGGTGAATATGGTGGCATGATATTCTATGAAGGTGATTGGGATATTTATGTTGAACCATAGATTTTAAGGTGTATGGAATGCTATGTCTCTTTTGCTCAATTAGGATCTTTCACCTAATGGAAAGAGATAGATCTCATACCAAAATCTAGGTGGTTTACTCAAATTAATGTAAGTATGATGAAATTATGACAAAATTAAATTATATAAATGTGGATAATTGATAAAATTGATTGATTAATAATGTAAAATTATTGAAATGCAACTTGTTTGAAAACACATTGTGTAATGCAAGAACACCTAGAAATGTGAACAAAATTGAACAAAAATGGATGAAACTAAAAGTGTGCACCTGATATATGGATAGTGACTAGAAATGACTTATATAATGCTGATAATCCTAATTTTTAGTCCTAGTAGGACTCATTCACCATTCTAGGAAAATCAGTCCCAGTTTTATAAAACTTTTCTGAAACCCGTTTCAAACAAATGGGTGTCTAAAAATGCAGAAAACCAAAAAATGGCCTGGAAGTGGGACTCATTCACCACTCATGGTGAATGATTCCAATTTTTAATTTCTAAATATTCAAGGGTTGAATTAGGAGCTTTTGGTCTGCACTTTTTGCTTCTCCAGGTGTTTGGTCCTGAAACTATCGAATTCAGGCTTGAAAGTGACTTTTTGTAGATATTTTGACTTCTTCAATGAAGAGATGATTTGAAAAAATTTAAAATGAAATATTTAATTATTTCTAAGTCTCCAAAGTACCTAGATCTTCAAACACACAAGACAAGAAAGAGAAATGTTGGATGTTAGGGCATGGGGGTTTGCCTTGGTCAAACCCCTTTTAGGTAATTTAACCAAAATAGAGAAAGAATGTAATGAGCCATGAAATAATGGAATTATTACCTTACCATGATGTTTGATATTGAATTTATGTAGAAAAACATGAATAATTTTCCCTTGAATTTCTAAAAATTGCTATCTTAATGACTGGAAATGATGAAACCCTAACTTGCTTGACTTGAGATGGAAGAATGATGGATGAATAATGAAGAATGGTGATAATTTAGGGTTTTGAGAGTTAATTTTATAGGAAATTCACCTTTTTTTCCTATAAATTAGATCCCTAAGGCCGACATATAAAAATAATAAACTTAAATTTTAGTTTTCCTCCCTGAAAGGTCAAAATTTCCCAAATGGGACGAATTTTCCACCTTGGGTGAATCAATACCACTTGGCAGGGACTCATTCACTACAAGTGGTGAACTAGTTCTAGTGGGGCCCATTTGAAAACTAAAATGGTAGGAGATAAGGAAATAAGGTTTATATGATGGCTTTGTCAGTTATTTGATCAATTTATGCCTCAAGATGCACAATATGGGGTAATAGGGGCCTATTAGTGATGATGTGAAGGTCAATTACGGCTTGGGACACATAATTTAATGTGAAAGTGTGATTAAATATGCTTTACAACACTAAAATGAGGTCCACTTAGCCTAGAAAGGCACAATATCCAATGTGAATGTGTGGGACACATTACAACACTAGATTAACATTAAGTTTATTTAACAAGCCTTCTATATTGATGTGATAATATCATTAGACACAATTTATAATGTTGAATTAAGGGAGAATGGGTTCATTAAGTCTAGTAAAGTGTGAAAGTATTTTACAACACTTTACAATACTTTTACAAGACGTCATTAAATGAATTTGAAAGGGTCCAAGACCTAGTGTGGATGTGAAAAAAACATCACAACACCAAATCAAGGACTCATTAAGTCTAATTTATTATCAAATATTCCCTAAATCAAGCAAGTTTCATTTTTTATATTGTACATTTAGCCCCCACTTTAGTGAGAGGAGGAACTTGATTCAAACTCACACTAAAGTAGACATTCAAGAGAGATCTGAGTGTGCAAATGACAAAGAATGATAAAGATCAAGAAGGAAATCAAGCCCCCATGATCCAATATCCTGAGTCAAATCATCAAGATACATAATCATGCAATGGAAAGAAATATGGGGTGGAAAAGATTTGCTCACTTTGGGGCCACAGAACATAAGGTCATCCACGAGGTGAGTTGTCCCAAAGAAGTGGTTTTAGTAAGAAAGTCATGCCAGTGTGTTAGCTTCCCACGTATAATGAGAAAGTCATGCCAGTGTGTCATCTTCCCATTATACAAACCATACCAAAGTTATGCTCCTGATAACATTGATAAGGCACCACAATGTAATGATTTTTGTAAATGTTTTGAGTATGCAAAAAATTTTGCTAAAGGGGATTTTGCTTTGTTCAAGTAAGGTCTTATTCTTAGGGAGAATTGTGCCTAATGTCTCCAAGAGAGGACAAGTCAGGGTGTCAGATCATTATCCATGGGATGCCTCATTTGCATCAGGCCACTTTAGTTGATTATACACTCTTGGAAGGCATCAAACCCATTAACACCACCAAGGAGAGGGCATGTCATAGGAAAAAGTAAATCATGCCATGAAATTTGCACAAAGATGTTACCTATGTATTCCCCCCACTTTAAAGTAGTTGCTAACACAATTATTGTGAGCAATTGCTTTAAAGTAGAAGAGGGTATGAGAGCTTATTTGAAAATCCCTATGCCAAGTCATATGTTTTCAATAAGTTGTGTCATGAATTAAGGGAGTATGCCACATGCAAGTCAATCTTAAGACATGTCGTCCACATCCCAAGCTTGATCTTATATGTTCATAAAAGGTTAACAACTAGTCAAAAGACAATGAAAAGTGACATATAGGAAAAAAGTTGACGAACCCCTTGCCCCTACTTAGTGTAGGACAAGGGTGAGCCTAGAATGGATGATGGCATGCTGCCCCTTGTGGTGGATGCAAAACATGCAATAGTGAGTATGTTATAATCCTACAACTATTACATGGCAAGGAGCAACAAGTAATGTTATTTATTTGGATAAGGAAACTAAGTTTCTGCTTGATTGGCTTTGATTTTATATACGTTGTTATATATGTGAGAAATGTCATTGTAACTTGGTTGGTATGAAACATTAATTTTAGGTGGGTAAAGGATGAGTTTGGGTTGGTGTTGAGTTTGTTGCTTGTGTGATGGTTGGTAAAGAATTAGAGGGTTCTTAGGATGTCCCACGGGGTATGTATGTGGTTCATTGATTGAAGGGGATCTAATGGACACTTGCACATTCATAACCTCAACGGTCTTGGTTTGATGTATCCCTAAGGAAGACATGTCATTTTCTTGCACCATAATAGTATTCGTAGGAGGAGAATTTGTAGGATAACAACAATCCAAATGTTCTTGAATTTCAAGGATTGTTTCAATGTGGAAGTGTCTTATTCCATGAGATTTCCATGATTCTCATCAATTGGATCTTGTAACACCATAATATCATCTTCACTAATAGGAGATATATTAGGAGAGGGGTAAATTTGATTGTTTTCCATAGTCTCATTGTCTTGTGCCATAACATCTACCCTAGTAGGAGAGCTTTCAAGAGGTTCATCACATTTCATGGTTAGATGTTGTAAAGAAGCGTCATCACAAAGAGGGGAGATATCAATGGGAGGACAACTAGGATTTTCATGTGTGCCAAGGATTGGATCTTCTTGTTCAAATAGACCCTTCCAGTTGTTAGGAACATTAGGAAGGAGATAAATAATGCTATAACTCTCAATCATTTGGTTTATTGATATCAACATATCCTCCCCACAAATGTGTTTGTCATGATCATTCACAAAAGCATTGTCACAAATAGGGGAGGTGTTTGGAGATGAATGGAGACTAGGTAAAGTGGTGGAAATGCATTCATCTTGTATTGTTATACTATCTTCCCAAGGGGAATAAGGAGAATTACAAACAAGAACTTCATGATTCTCAACAATTGTATCTTCTTTTGCCAAGAAACCTTTGTCACTAAAAGGAGAGGTATTAGGAGAAGTACAATTATGATTATCATGGTTATCTATGTTTATATTCCATTCTAACATGTCATATGCACAAATGGGAGAGATAGGAGGGAGTGTAAGTTTAATAAAAGTGTTAACATTTTCATTCTCTTGTGCTAAGAGACTATCATAACTAGGAAATGCATTGAATGAAGGACTAGAATTCTTGTTAACTAGCTTTTTCTTTGCAAATTTGGAGAAGATTGAAACTAACATTTTGAAATAACAATCTATGCTAATTCAAAATGCAATGAAAATGGATGAAATGATGTTGGTATATGGATCCTAATCAGACTCAAAGGTTAAATTTTCCCCACTTTTATCGGTGAGGTTTGCCCCCAAATTATTTAATGGGGGTTTGGGGTAGCAACCCAAGATGGGGTCAAGGGGTAGCACCCCTTGTGGGTCTAGGGGCAGTGCCCTTGGCACGCACCCTTTCGCAATATAGGACAGGGTCGAGGGGTAGTACCCCCATGGGGTCTCGAGGACAACGCCCATGAAACCTCTCATAATTTTTTATTATTTTATAAAGGTGTCAGATGTTATTTTTATATTGGCCGACATAAAAAAAACCCTATTTTGTAACTAACATAAGTCTTGATAAAAGGCTAAGGGTTAGGGCTTATATTAATATTGTATTGTATCAATTGTAGCGGTATTGAGTTTAAGGTATTGAGTTTAAGGCATTACTGGTTGTAATCATTTTGATTTATTGGATAATAATATTGGACTCTCTATTGGTGGATGTAGCCTGAGTTTGGGTGAACCATGTTAAATATTGTCTCTTGTTATTATTTCTATGTTTTTCATTCCTCTGTTTAATCTTTAGTTTCATTTAATTGATATTTTCTGCATACAATTCCTAACAACTGGTATCAGAGTGGGTTCTGTTCAATTATCATCTGTAGGAAAGTCTCATGGTTGAGTGGGAATCTCACGGTTAAGTGGGAGCAATGGCGAACGAGGGTAAATTGAAGGTAGATAAATTCAATGGGCAGAACTATTAGTTATGGAATATGTAGATGGAGGATTATATCTATCAGAAGGATTTATGGAGGTCATTGGAAGGAACAACCAAGAAACCAACAACAATGAGTGATGAGGAATGGAATCTTCTAGACAAAAAGGCATTGTGAGCCATTCGTTTATGCCTGGAACAATTGGTGGCATTCAATTTTACAATAGCAAAGACAACTTAAGAGTTGATGGAAACCCTAGTGAATCTATATGAAAAGCCTTCTACTTCAAATAAGGTATTTCTTATGAAGTGTTTATTTACTATGAAAATGGTAGAAGTTGGGTCAGTTGCTCATCATTTAAATGAGTTTAATATAGTTACCAGTCAATTAACTTCTGTAAATGTAAATTTTGATGAAGAAGTTAGGGCTCTTTTGATTCTGTGTTCTTTTCCTGAAAGCTAGAATAGCTTGGAAATGGTTGTTAACAATTCTATTTTTGGTTTGAATACATTGAAATTTTATGATGTTGGTGTTATTTTGAGCCAGGAAATTCATTGGAAAAGCTTAGGTGGAACATCCACATCAGGTAGTGTTTTGAATGCAGAAAGCATGGGAAGAACAAAGGAGAGAGGAAACAATTCTAGAATTCATGGGAAGTCACAAGGAGAATCAAAGGACAAAAGGTCCCAATCTAGAGACAAGAAGGATTGTTGGTACTATGGTAAGTCGGGTCATTTAAAGAAAGATTGTTAGTCTCATAAAAATAAAGGAGACAAAAAGGAAGGAAGTAAAGAGGAAAATGTGGTAAGTAATAAATCTGATGAGGATGCTTTGATTCTTTCCCTTGATAATGCTAATGATTCTTGGGTGTTAGATTCAGGGGCTTTATTTCATGCTACACCCCATAGAAGTTATTTTCTTGATTATGTCCAAGGGGATTTTAGGCTGGTTTATTTGGGAGATAATGGACCCTATTAGATTGTTGGAAAGGGAAGAATCAAGATTAAGTTGCAGAATGGGAATCATTGGCTACTACATGAGGTAAGGCACATTCCAAAGTTAAAAAAAAATTTAATTTCAGTAAGGAAACTAGATGATGAAGGTTGTGTTGTTACATTTAGTGATAAAAATTGGAAGGTTACAAAAGGTACCTTAGTGGTAGCAAAAGGTGTGAAAGTAGGCACCTTATATCTTTGTATAGGTCATATTGTTCCTTCTACTTTAGCTATTGCAGATAAAAATCAATGTTCAAAAACAGTTGTTGCAATTCAACATGCACAAAATCAAATAGTTGCTATGGATTATGAATCAACACTATGGCATAATAGAATTGGGCATATGAGTACAAAAGGTATGAAAGTATTTCATTCAAAGAATGTTTTACTAGGTCTGAAATGTGTTATTATGGATTTTTGTGAAAGTTGTGTGTATGGAAAACAAAAGAGAGTTAGTTTTCTCAAGGATGGGAAGCAAAATAAAGATGAGAAATTGGAGCTTGTGCATATGGATGTATGGGGACGAGCTCAAGTATCTTCTCTCGGTGGCTCTTAGTATTATGTCACTTTTATTGATGATGCAACAAGGAAGGTATGGATTTATTTCCTTAGGAAAAAATCTGATGTATTTGAAACTTTTAAGAAATGGAGAAGCTTGGTTGAGAATGTAATAGGAAAAAAGTTAAAATGTCTCAAATCTAATAATGGTGGTGAGTATTGCAGCAAATATTTTGAAGATTATTGTTCCTCTAATGGTATTCATAGGCAAAAAATGGTTCCAAGGATTCCATAGGAAAATGGAGTGGCTGAGTGCATGAACAAAACAATAATGGAGCGTACACGGACTATGAGATTGCATGTTGGGATGCCTTTAAACATGTTGGTAGAGGCTGTAAACACTACTGTTTATTTAATTAATAAAGGTCCTTTAGTTCCTTTGGGTTGTGGCATTCTAGAGGAAGCATAGATGAGTAAGAGGGTGAGTTATTCTTTTCTCAAGACGTTCGGTTGAGAAGCATTTGCACATGTAGATTTTGAAAATAGAGCCAAGCTAGATGCAAAATCAAAGAAATGTATATTTTTTGGATACAACATTGATGAATTTGGTTATAGGCTTTGGAATTCTAAAAATATAAAAAATGTGAGAAGTAGGGATATCATATTCAATGAGAAAGTGTTGTACAAAGATCAGTTGCAGTAGCATGAGAAGAAAGAAAATGATTATGTAGTGCTAGATGATACACCAAACAATGATGTTCCAGTGGTTCCTCATGCTCCACAACAACATCAACAACAAATACCACATACTATAGTGAATGTTAGATGATATTCAAAGATAAGTAGACCTCCAGAAATTTTTTCTCCCTCTTTGTATTCTATTTTTTTAATAGATGTTGGTGAACCTGAAGGGTATGATGAAGCTATGCAGGTGGATAGAAAGGTTTAGTGGGAGCATGCAATGGAAGAAGAAATGGACTCCTTGCTGAAAAATCAGACTTGGGAATTATGCAAGTTGCTCGCAGGTAAAAAGACTTTACCAAACAAATGGGTTTATAGGTTGAAAGAGGAAGATGGAGGTAAGAACAAATTTATAGCAAAGTTAGTTGTCAAAGGATTTGCAAAAAAAAAGGAATTTATTTTGCTGAAATTTTTTCTTCAGTTGTTAAGATGAATTCTATTCATACTATTTTAAGTATTGTGGTTGTTGAAGATTTGCATTTGGAACAACTAGATGTGAAAACCGCTTTTCTCCATGGTGATTTGGAGGAGGAGATATATATGGAACAACCCCAAGGGTTTGAGGTCAAAGGTAAGGAGAAATTGGTGTGTAGATTGAAGAAGATTTTATATGGCTTGAAACAAGCACCTCAAAAATGGTACTTGAAATTTGATAGTTTTATGGTTGAGCAAGGCTACAATAGGTGAAATTCTAACCATTGTGTTTATTTTAAGAGGTTGGATAATGATAGATACATTATTTTATGTTTATATGTTGATGACATGCTTGCAACAAGGTCTAACATGAATCACATAAGTGAGTTAAAACAATAGTTAGCAAAATCATTTGCTATGAAGGATTTGGGGGCAGCAAAACAAATCCTTGGTATGAGAATTTGCAGAGATAGGAAGAACATAAAATTGACTCTATCTTAGGCTGGTTATGTTGAAAAGGTGTTGCAGAGATTCCACATGGAGAATGCAAAATTTGTTAGCACACCTTTTCCTAGTCATTTGAAATTGACTAAGGAGATGTGTCCAAAGACACAAGAGGAGGAAGATAAAATGTCCAAGGTACCATATGCTTTAGCTATAGGAAGTTTAATGTACGCCATGGTATGCACGAGACTGGATATTGCACATACTGTTGGAGTCATAAGCAGGTATATGAGTAATCCTGGATTGGAGCATTGGAATGGAGTAAAATGGGTTATCAGGTATTTGAGAGGTACATCCAATAAACATTTTTGTTTTTGGGGCTCTAATACTGATTTAGCAAGTTATGTAGACTCATATTTGGTAGGGGATATTGATACCAGGCGGAGTGCTACAAGTTGTCTTTACTATAGGTGGGACAATAGTAAGTTGGATCTCACGATTACAAAAGATGGTTGCTTTATCCACCATAGAGGCAGAGTATGTATATGCAATAGAGGCAAGCAAGAAGATGATATGGCTGCAATATTTCATGGAAGAATTGGGAAAACAATATGCCAATAGTTATTTTTTTACGGATAGCCAAAGTTCCATACATCTTGCAAAGAATTATTCCTTACATTCAAAGACCAAACACATATAGTTGAGGTATCAATTCATTCGGTCGATGTTGGATGATGGACAGTTAAGGTTGGAAAAGATGCATATAGATGAAAATCTAGCATATATGTTTACAAAGGAAGTGCTAAGGGAGAAGCTGAGCTCCTCTTCAGCTTCAGTTGGTCTTCAAGACTGAAAACAATAAAATCATAACAATAGGGTCTAAGGTGCTTATTTCTAGTGGGAGCTACAGGGTTAGTAGTGTTATGATCAGTCTCCAAGTGGGAGATATATGGGGTGGAGTCTAATCAGTCTCCAAGTGGGATATTGTTGGTATATGGAGCCTAATCATACTCGGAGGTTAAATTTTCCCCACTTTATCAGTGCAGTTCCCACCCAAATTATTTAACAGGGGTTTGGGGGCAATGCCCCCAAGATGAGGTCAAGGGGCAGTGCCCCTTGTGGGGTCCAGGGGCAGTGCCCCTGGCGCACTCCCTATTACAATACGGGGCGGGATCGAAGGGAAGTGCCCCAGTGGAGACTCGGGAGTAGTGCCCCCAAAACCTCTCATGATTTTTTATTATTTTATAAAGGCATCAGGTGATATTTTTCTATTGGATGACATTAAAAAAAACCCTATTTAATTGACATAAGTCTTAATAAAAGGCTAAGGGTTAGGGCTTCTGTTAATATTGTATTGTAGCAATTGTAGCAGTATTGAGTTGCAAGGGATTATTGGTTGTAATTGGTTTGATTTACTGGATAATAATATTGGACTCTCTATTGGTGGATGTAGCCCGAGTTTGGGTGAACCGCGTTAAATATTGTCTCTCGTTGTTATTATTTATGTGTTTTTCATTCCCCTATTTAATCTCTTTTTGCATTTAATTGATATTTTCTGCATGAAATTCCTAACAAATGAAATGTAATTTTCAGATGATAATTGATTGATTATGATATGTAAATATGAGAATGCAAACTTGAAATTTAAACCATGCATGCAATGAGCTAATTTAGGCTAGATTTGACGAAATGCATGTTACAAAAACTCAATCCACTGATATAGATAGTTAAAGGCACCAAACAAAAGATTAAAAATAGGGGTTTTAGTTCTGTAAAGGGTAGTTTCAGGGGTGAAAAGGGACTGACTCGCCCAAGGTGGCAAATGAGTCCCAGTATGGACTTTTTTCAGAATTTTCAAAAAAATTGGAGTGGTTTTGATATTTTTTTAGTTTTATGATGCAAACCTAAGTTAAAAATGCATAATTTCAAAAAATGTAAATGAATTTAGATGCCAACAATGCAACCTAAATGCACTTTTTATGAATGCAAAATTTGAAACCTAACATGCGAATTAATCCATGCAAATCCTAATGCAAGGTCAATGCAAGCTAGATCTATGATGAAGGACCCAAAATTAGAAAATAAAATGATTCAAAAATCAGGTTCACCAAAATGAACCATAGATTTTAAGGTGTATGGAATGCTGTCTCTTTTGCTCAATTAGGATCTTTCACCTAATGGAAAGAGATAGATCTCAAACCAAAATCTAGGTGGTTCACTCAAATTAATGTAAGTATGATGAAATTATGACTAAATGAAATGATATAAATGTAGATAATTGATAAAATTGATTGATTAAGAATGTAAAACTATTGAAATGCAACTTTTTTGAAAACACATTGTGTAATGCAAGAACACCTAGAAATGTGAACAAAACTGAACGGAAATGGATGAAACTGAAAGTGTGCACTTGAGATATGGATGGAGACTGGAAATGACTTTTGGAATATTGATAATCCTAATTTTTAGGCTTGGTGGGACTCATTCACCATTATGGGCGAATCAGTCCTAGTTTGTAAAACTATTCTGGAATCTGTTTCAAACAAATGGGTGTCTAAAAGTGGAGAAAACCAAAAATTGGCTTGGAAGTGGGACTCATTCACCACTCATGGTGAATGAGTCCACTTTTGAATTTTTAAATATTCAAAGGTGGAATCAGGAGCTTTTAGTCTGCACTTTCTACTTCTCCAGGTGTTTAGTCCTAAAACTGTCGATTTCGATCCTAAAAGTGACTTTTTGTGGATACTTTGACTTTTCCAATGAAGAGATGATTTGAACAACTCTGAAATGCAATATTCAATGATTTCTAAGTCTCCAAAGTACCTAGATCTGCAAATACACAATACACGAAATAGAAATGTTGGATGTTAGAGCATGGGGGTTTGCTTTGGTCAAACCCCTTTTTGGTAGTTAAACCAAAATAGAGAAATAATGTAATGAAGCATGCAATAATGGAATTATTACCTTACCATGATGTTTGATCTTGAATTTCTACAACAAAACATGAACAATCTACCCTTGAATGTCTGAAAATTGCTATCTTAATGACTTGAAATGATGAAACCCTAACTTGCTTGACTTGAGATGGAAGAATGATGGATGAATAATGAAGAATGGTTATGATTTAGAGTCTTGAGAGTTGATTTTATAGGAAATACACCCTATTTTCCTATAAATTGGATCCTTAAGGTCAACATATAAAAATAATAAACTTAAATTTTAGTTTTTCCTACTCAAAGTTCAAAATTGGCCCAAATGGGACTCATTTGCCATGATGGGAAATCAGTCCCACCTAGCAAGGACTCATTCACCATAGGTGGCGAATTAGTCCTAGTGGGGCCCATTTCACAACTAAGATGCTAGGAGATAAGGAAATAAGGTTTATATGATGTCTTTGTTGGTTATTCGATCAATTTATGCCTCAGGATGCATAATATGGGGTAATAGGGGCCTATTAATGATGATGTGAAGGTCAATTAGGGCTTGGGACACAGAATTCAATGTGAAAGTGTGATTAAATACACTTTACAACACTAAAATGAGGTCCACTTACCCTAGAAAGGCACAATATCTAGTGTGAATGTGGGGGACACATTACAACACTAGAATAACATTAAGTTTATTTTACAAGCCTTCTAGATTAATGTGATAATGTCATTAAACACATTTTATAATGTTGAATTAAGGGAGAATGGGTTCATTAAGTCTAGAAAAGTGTGAAAGTCTTTTACAACACTTTACAACACTTTTACAAGACATCGTTAAATGCATTTGAAAGGGTTCAAGACCTAGTGTGCATGTGAAAAACACCTCACAACACCAAATCAAGGCCTCATTAAGTCCAATTTATCATCAATTATTCCCCAAATCAGGCAAGTTTCCTCTTTTATATGGTACAGATGTATATGTCCCTAACATGTTTGTATTAACGATGTTTGATTGAGGGTTATAATAGAAAATTTGTTGTTGTTGTTGGACATACTATTGAGCTCATAAAGCTTATTTTTGAGCTTGTTGTTGTTGTTGCACCACTAGGGCTTGTTGTTGTTGTTGTGATGCTATGGTTGCTTGATGATCTTGATGTTGTTGTTGTGCTAAGGCTACTTGTTGTGCTAAGGTTTCTTGTTGTTGTTTTTGTTGCTATTGTGATATTAGGGATAGCTGTTGTTTTTGTGATGCTAAGGCTTCTTGATGAGCTTGATTTTGTTGTTGTTGTGTGGTTAGGGCTACTTGTTGTTGTTTATGTTGTTGTGCTACTAGGGTTGCTTGTTGTTGTTGCTACTTTTGGATGGATTGTTGATAAGCTTGTTGTGCTTGCTATAGGGCTAAGGTATGTGCTTGTAATGTAGGATTAGGTGGTTGTTGGGACATATGTGAAGGATGTAGGCTATTGATGGTTTGAGTGGGTAGCAGATTGGTGATGAGAGGTTGAGGGTTCCCTTGGTTCAACATTCCTTGTAAGATAGTGGATTGAGGTGGAGGAATGTAAGTTTGAGATTCTATTTGATTTTGCATGGTAAAGGGGAGTGTGGAAAAATATGAGGAGGGTGTCATTATATTGTGAAATGGGAATGACACAATAGGACATTTAGTCCATTGATCAAAAAGGTTTCCCTGTCCCAAGTCTTGAGGATTTCCTTGTGCTAGAGATGTGGACAAGGTATTACCTCTATTGGGGGGATTCATTACCAAGGGATTGTTTTGAGATGGTCTGATAATGGATGGGATAGATGTGTCTTGAACCATCGCTATGTTTGAGGTATGAATAAGAGGAGTGGATGAAGATGTCCCCTATGGTATTAAGGGTTGACTTTGTGTGAACGTATTTCTTTGTCCTTTTGGATCTACTTGGTCTGCATTACCTTGTGTGATGTTGGGCACACTTGTGGTACTCATGGGTATGGATGTAGAAGTGTGTCCTTGATATGTTGAGGTTGTTGTGGAGTAATGAAGGTCAAGGGGTTTGTATGGTTGTTTAGGATCTTCAAGAATGGGAGGAGCACCAAAGGCTGGTGTCCAAGTGGTTGTTTGGGATGGAGAGTTGGTTTGAAGAGTTCCCACAAGTGTGCTACTTTCAAATGGAAGAGTATGGTCAATGTCCTTAGCAAGGCTAGTTTCAAGAATGGGAATGTATGTCTGATTTAACCCTGGTGATAGAGTTGTGAAGCCTTGTGTCAAATTTTGTGCCACAAATGATTGGGAGATAGGAACTACATTTACAAAGGCTTGATGTTCCATGATTTCATCCCTAGTAAGTTCAAATGGATTTTTTGTAATGTCTCCTATCTCATATGGCCCTGACAGAGATGATGGTTTTGTGATGGGGTAACTTGACTTCTTGGATCAAATTCTAGAGGATTTAGATCACTTGAGGTAAATGTGACTTTGGTTTTCTCCATGATTCTCTTGTGTTGTGATCTTGTTCTTACCATAAATTTTGTGTCACCTTTGAGAGAGTTATGTTGTGATTTATAGTGTTTGAACTCTCTAGTTGACTCAAATATGGGTAAAAGGGATGCTCTAAGTATTTTTGGAGCAATGGTGATGATGGGGAATAAAAAGATGGGTGATGTGAAGAGTGATCTTTGCAAACATTTTGGGACAACACTTTTGACTCAAGTTTGATGTTTTGATGTTAGGATAAAGGATGTTGATGAACTTAGAAATCTTTAGGGTAGACTCATTACCTTCAAGATGAACTAGTTCAAAGGTGATAACTAACTTAACCAAATGCATGGAAAATGATACATTTATCATACAAAGTAGCTTAGTTATGGGTTGGATTGATAGATGTTTAAGTCTGAAAAATGTGTTGGTGTTTCAAAAAAATTGCAAATTTTGGTGAAGTGAAGGATGAAATTTGATGAAGGGGTAGATGAAATTTTCGACCCAATGTTGACTTAAAGTGAACCTTTGTTTGATAGTACCAAGGTAGTGAAAAAAATGCTAGACCTCTAAAGTTTTCAAATCCTAAAGACCCAATGTTTTAGATAGGTTGATTATCCTAAAAAAGACCTAGATTTTTACCCATAAAGAACATTTACATGTCAGGATGTTTCCTTAGTGCACATTCATATTTTAGTTTATTAACAACTTGTTTCTATTTTTGTAGAGTGTCAAAATGTGGTTTTTGATTTCTTTTGAACTATGATGCCTAAGTTTGAAGTGATGAACTGTAGACCTTCTTTTGGGGATTCTAACTTTGTGTGAGATCATTTAGAAAAGTTCAATTTTATGGAAGAAAGGATGATATTGATAGCCATGCAAGTCATGGTAATATGGGCCTTCCAACCTCAATATCAGCTTGTTCTTCTTCTTTGTCTATAATATTTATTGTGTTTATCCACTAGGTAGGTGTTTCTTTTGTTTCAAAAGTGAAGCCTCTCAAACTACTAATGATATCGGTTTGTTATCCATTAATGAGTTGAAAGTTTGGTTGAATGATAGCATCTTCAAGATTAGGTTGTTAAATGGGAGAAATTGGTCTCCAAATAGACATGTGGGGTTCAATTGTCAATTTTATATCTTGATTAATGAGTTTATTTTACCACAAACACTTGTCTTGATTATGTTTTCAAACTAAATGTTTATGTCAAAAACATGATAACTTTCACAATGTCCATTTTATGAAAATCATGAGGTTGAAGCCATAATTACCTATGTTTTCTTTGGAAAATATGGATTGAGATATTAGCCAATGATATTTAGAAATATCTAATGATATAAATCCTTAGGACAGGAAATACTATCAAGGCTATTTCAAAAGGTATCCATATTTAATCCAAAGTGTTTGAAATTTTGAAGAAGATAGTGAATGTTTGTATGTAGCATTTTGGAACCAAGAAATGTATTAAACTAACTCACAATCATTTACAATCCTGGGTTTGAAATGACCATACTTGTTGAGTCCCAACTCAGATTTATCCAAACACTAAGACATGGAAAAAAGATAGATATTTGGTGACACTGGCTCCCCTCCATGACACACACTTCTTGGGACCACCAAATCTCAAAATATTGAAGATCCTAAGGATTTCTCTATTTCAACAATGAATAGTATCAATGTGGGGTGGCTTCAAAATGATCGTTCTTACACCAACAAGCATTAAGTATTTTTGGTAACTAAACAATTTGGTTCTTAGTAACAAACTGAGAACACCTAGCCATATACACACCCGCTTTGCCACCTAAGGCTCTTACTACCGTTCCTGTTCCACATAAGGCATGGTACTAGGTGTATTATGTTATACAATCTAGGATAGAAGGTACTTTCTCATGATTTCCCATCCTTTAATATAGCCCGGTGATAAATGTGCTTGCAAGAACTTTCCTATGAGTTTCCAGTTGCGGGTTGTCTCATAGTAAGCCCTCTCTTAAGGGTGACACAAAGCATAAAATTGTACTTAAGTATTTATCTTCACCCATGATTGCATGAAGCACAAGGGCATTGGATATGTATGATAAGTGCACACAAATAACGAAGTACACTTGGAGTGTTTATCTTCACCCAAGGTCACACGAAGTGCAAGGGGATTGGATATGCACTACAAGTGTGTCACAAAAAAGTAAACACTCATTCATTTTACCCTCTAAAGCTATGATGAATTCATTTATGCACCAAATGAAATGTTAAGTTTCCTTGTTCAGTTTTAAAACCCAAAAGACAATGATGAGATGAGGGTTCAATTTTAGTCATGTTTGAACGTTCGTTTTAAACCCAAATGAAATCTAGTGAGGTCCTAGAGCATAAATTAAAAAGCATAATAAATTGGGTTATAATTCCCCCAAAACTTCAAACACTTGTTACAATCATAAAATATTAAGATGAAAATTCTTCTTCACTTTAACTTCATGTCATCCTATCCTGCAAAACACCATTAGTTTAAAAACTAGAACAATATTAGAGGAATATTAGTACTATGATAAAGAATTTTTTTTAAAACACATGCTAAAAAATGATCATTAAATTTCCTACCAGAGTTGGGTGTCATTATTTACGATAGCATCGCTCTAGTGAATTTGAGCATCGCTTTGTGGAGAAGACAATGAGCATGATAGCGTCGCTATTTGGTCAAGCATCGCCATTTTAAAATCTTAGATACCTCTAAAAAGTATTAGCATCACTATTTTTTTAATCAGCATTGGTGTTTTTAATAGGTGTCGTTGTTTGTAATGATGATAGCATGACTATATGGCAACGTGTCATGTCTCAGAACCTGATGCAAGTTGCTTTTGGTTTTGTGTGGATTTTTTATATGACTAGATGTGTGTGGTAGAATAATAATAAATATTATGGTGTTTTGGTGTGATGATATATGAAAAGTGTTTACTTAAATTATGAAAATTTGAATAGTATTGAATGTGTTTTACTTTGAAGATGAAGCAAAATAGAGTATAAATATTTGATTTCATGTATTATATTGCTTGATTTATATCTTTATGTGATACTAATTCAGTTATTGTTGTGTTCCTGAGTGAACTTGAGATGCAAGAGGTTGAAGACCAAGGGTGTGATTAAGGATAGGAGGTTAGCTTCTTGATAGGACAAAGCAGGATATTCTCTTGATCGCACATAGGCACTTAGATTCATATAGAATTGCATTTATGAATGATAATTTTTGTATGACTATATGATTATTTGTAAATAATTAATGATTATTTAAATTAAAATATAAGCATAATAAAGTAAAGGAATTAAATTTTAATTATAGTTAATTATAGATTTTGATTTAAATGCTTATGCATTCTATTCTTCTTTTAATTTCTGTTAATTTTTGAGTTAATATGTTAACTAATAGTTAGAAGATTATTTTATTATTGGGTAAATATTTTCAAAAGGGGATTTACATGAAATTAAATTAAATATTATTCTTATTTTAAAATCTATTATTTTCAAGATTAGGTTTGGAATAAAGAAAATAAAACTTTAAAAAGAAAGAGGGGTAATGGAAAAACCAACCTTTCTTGATGTATTCGGGAATTGCTCTGCAACTTTACTTTTCATGGCTTCTGGATAGTATCTTGTTTTTTTTTTTTTAGTTCCAATAGATTAGAAAATTGAAGAACAAAAGAAAAGAATGAAATATTGAACTGTAGTATTTTGCTCAACAAACTTAACAACAAAGAGGTTTTTTACAAACAAATCTTTGCACACATAGTAGATTTCTTTTCTCGCATTTGGAACTTTAAGGCAATAAAAGAAAATTAAGAAGAAGAACCTTGTAAATTTGTTGATAGCTGAAGATGCCTCGTTGCCACTTCCACTTCTTGTTTTCTTTGAAATTCCCTTCCTACAAGATCTTCTGCCCTACAAAGGCGTTGTTGAAATTGTGTTGGGCATCGCTATTTCCTGTAAAAATAAAAATGAATGGAATTTGAGATAGAAATTGATAAAATTTGATCAGGTTTTCCCTCCTTCTAACACCAAAATGTGGTTGAGGATATTAGTATGGGTCAATTACACTTGATCCATGAAGAATCAAAGCATATTCATGCCACTAATATTGAATCTAAACATGATCAATTGAATTGAGGTTAAACTAGGTATTCATTAAAACAAAACATTCTAAATTATAAAAGCATTTAAAATTTCTACTCTAACCCATTTGAAACTTATCCTGGATTGTTGGATTGGTGTCATGTTTATGTGAAATGATTACCCTTTCCCAATCCTGTGGATTAGTGAGCTTGTTTCAATTGATTCTATTGAAGAGAATCGATGAAACAGTTATGAGATGTGAATGGAAACATAATTTATGCTAAAATGAGTATGATGAAAAAGCTAATCTAACATGATTTTATGCTAAATGATTTAGATATACAATTTCTAAGCTAATCTAAATGATATTTAAACTAAAAAGATTGAAACCCTAATTATATAATTAGTTAAATGGATGCATTATGAAAGCCATTAATGGAAGCTAAGATATTATGCAACTAATTTAAACTAAAATATGCTAAATGTGAGTTAAAAAAGAGTGTGAGTGTGAGCGATTTCAATAGCATGAGTTTACTCTGAAAAATATGGATCCATTTGTCTCCAAATAGTGCTTGATTTATAAGAAAAAAAATGAGAAATGGAGGGTTGAGATTGAAAAGGCTAATCAATGATCAAGGATGGAAGAAATTGGAGGCATGAATCATGGATTCTCATCAAAGGGTGAGAATGAAAGATAATATTTAATCAAGGGTTCTCACTCCTTCCAAACAAGCACACTTTTGACTTGTATAAGAGGTCAAAAGTTAACTTGCACAAGAAGTCACAAGTTAACTTGCATATGAAGCTAAGTGAGAATATTCCCTTTTTCAAATGATTAGAGGAGAGAGAATATTCTTTAGAATATTCTCATGGGTGAGGGAAAAGGATATTTTTCAAATTAAAACAAAGTTTAATTGTGCAAAAGGGGAGGGAATATTCCATGGGAATATTCCCCTTTTAGAGGAATGTGCAAAGGAGAAATATTCCCTTGCAAGTGGGGGGAAATTAGATTAATTAGATAATTGTTAATTAAACAAGGGTTTAATCATGCAATTAAGGGAATTAGAAGAATACAATGATATTCATTAAATGAACTAATTTAATGAAAGGGAGGAAGATGAAATGACATTTAATTAAATAACTTAGGGTTATTTAATTAAATAACTTAGGGTTATTTAATTAAATAAGAAGATTTAGTGAATTAAATTAAATAGTTTAATTTATTTAATTTAATGAGATGAAATGTTAGCGTGAAAGAGGGTAATTAACCCGATTAAGTGAATTAGGTTAATAGATGAAAATAGCATAAATAATTAAATAGCTAGGATAATTTAATCAATTAATTAAAAAGAGGATGGGTTCCAAGAGGAAATGATTTTAGTATACCTATTTCGAGTGTATGATATCATTCAAGATATTTTTCAGTGCCTACAATCATAATGTCTATTTTTGAAATATGTATTTTTTTATTATTCGATTAGTTTTTCTATTTTTAATTAATTTCTAAGGAAACTAGTCCATAAACTTGAAATGTCGTGTGTTCATATTTTAATAACTTTTATTCTATTAATTTTCTTGTAAAAACATTATTAGGAATTAATATGCAAACAATTATTTACACAGTGAAAAAATTAAAAAATGATTAGTATAGGTGAAATTATGGTGTCCATGCATGAGGGTTTCCATAAACAACTATTAGGGCCCCAAAAAATATAAAAATAATTTAGAAAAACATTATAAAAATATATCCTCATCAATCTTTATTTTATTACACACCTTTCCCAAGAAGGAATTAGAAAAATAATTTTCTTTAGGTCAAATTATGGCATGCATACATGTGCATGGTATGTTCCTAAAAAGGTGACTTTTAAAAAGTGGTGTTTATACATGCCTAATAAACATTAAATTGTATCATCTAGGTATTAGAATAAATTACATATTTGATAAATAGACTCAAAGTACTAAATTTCATATTAGTAGACATTTTTAAGATTCAATGTGTAAATGCTTCAAATTGTTAGTCCAAATATGATAAATTCTAAAAATTAGGAAAAACACTTCCACTTTTTGAACATTTTGTGGACCCAATTCTTGCACTTACCCTTTTATGCCAACATTCTAATAAAATTTAAATTGATGAAAATTTCTGGGACTAATAATTTTAGCAAGTCAAAATCCCAAACATGTGGGTCTTTTTGAAATCCTCCCCTTATACCAATGTTCAAACAATGACCATTCATATATTGTAATTATTGCATCTTTACAATCCTTACATTGATCTTTCAAGTGGTTTGATAAGATTCACACCCATTGTGCATGTTTAGCCTTTCTAGATGACCCATGGAATTGAACCATAAGATATTTTCCTGGTAGTCTTTTTTCCTTTGTGGGTTGAGAACTAGTTTGACTCATCTGAGGATTTTTTGGTGTAAACTAGGATTTTAAAATTCAATTTTGTTTATAAAAATGAAGGCACTTATATAGGATTTTATGTAATAAATGAAAAATTAAAAACCTAACAATAGAGTTGTAGACAAATTGACAAATAATTTTAGAAAATATGGTGAAATTAAGAACTTACGTGAGTTGTACTCCAAAATAAAAACTCTTATTTGTTTTTGAGACAACTAGAGAGCATTGAAATTAACAAATTCTTCCCATCAATTTTTTTTAGATTATTGTGATTTCAAATGAATTCTTATGGTGGGTGAATTTCTAGAATTTGGTGGATATAAGTCATTTCTATCCAATACCACTTGTCCATGTGAACAAAGTTTTTGCAACTAACCTTTCTTCAATTTTGAATATTAATTGTCAATTGTTGAATGGCATTGGTGAGATCAATGGTGATGGAAATTTTTTATTTTTTTCAAGAAACCATAATAATGGAGTCACAAAATGTGAAATTGTGCCATGAGAACAAAACACATCATTTAAATGGGGGCCCATTATGATTTCATCTCCTTCGAATAGAAATGGACAACTAGTGCCATCTAAGATTGACAAAAAAAAGTGTCATCATATAATGCAATCATATAATTGTCAAAGAAAAAACAAAAATATTTAGAGGGCTTGTGATATGACACCATAAATTGATAGACAATAACATTATTGATTTGAAATCTATTTCATATTTCATGAAAATTTTCCCTAAGACCCTCTTGACCGCTTCTAAAACTACCAAAAAATTATTCTTAAAGATATTTTTCATCATCAACTCTAAAATATCCCCCTTGAAGGCCAACTATCTCTTCTTCGATTGTAAGCACAATGTTTGCTTCATTATATTGTAGTGAATATAGAAGAGAGAAAGTAAATATATTATAAAGGATACCAAGAACATCAATATGGTAAAGCATTATAGCTTGAAGACATTAATACTCAACCCTTCAATATTTTTTTCACCATAGACAAAATAGACATCCATTGAAGACACCAAGACTTAGCCCTTCAATATTTAATTTACAAAAAGATAGTATCACACACAATATTACTTTGAAAAAAGCATTGATAAGGAAAAAGTACCAACAATATGGTGTAGGTGACTTGACATATTAGTCTATTAAGTTTTGGAAAACCAACATTTAATTTTTATTTATTTAATTAACTTTCCATGTATTTATTGACACTTGTCTATTTCAGAGACTTTATGCATGAATTTGGTTGTGTTTGAACATAGGCCTAGAATAAAACTTATGTTGTTGATATGCGATCATCCAACAATGTATATGTTAATCTATTTAAAGTTATAAATTTTCCAAGTAACTTAATCATTATCATTTAGCATTTGATATTTTTGTTGAATGAAAAATACAATTGAGAGGTGGGGTGAATCAATTATAGCAAATTAAATTATCAAAACCATCAACAATAATCAGATCCACATGCATTCATTAAACCCTTATTATGTTAAAGTGATTAAACATGAAATGCAGATAACTAAAACTTAAATAATAACACCATACACAAGAGAACACCAAATTTACATGGAAAAATAAATGAGGGAAAAACCATGGTGAGGGTTGACTCACAATATAAGTAATTGCAAAACTGGTAGAAGGGCTTACTACTATAATAGGACACACTATCCAAAAAGGTTCATATCCAATGCTCACTGCCACATAAAGAAATAAAGAAGATAGAATAAAAACTTCTCAATGCAACAAGGAATACACCACAAATGCTCCAACACTTTTGCAACCTTGCATGAAATATTTTGGACACCTTTAACTCACTTCCTTCAAGAATCCAATACTTTGAAATTCACATAGCTCTACTCAAATTCACATCTATACTTCTATAATTTGCATTACATTCATCACTCACATCGATCTCACATCTATCTTGTCTCTCTCTTGCATCTGACAACAACATTACACTTATTTATTTCAATCTCAACCTTGAAAACCTTCTCCAAGGTTGGAAACTATCTATTACATTTAAAATTTCAAATTATGTTGGTACCTAAACATTCTTGTGGTGGAAAGGAATGAAGTAAAACCATATAAGACCTTAATTGGGACCCAAATTAATCCAGACACACCTAAACAAACTTTTATATTTACTTAACATATAGTGCTAACACAAGGTCGGTCAATAACCCTACTAAACACTATAAAACATTAATTACAAACTTCCTTAAATCAATCTAAAACTTTCAAACAACAAAATTAACTTGAATATAATCTAGACTAATCCAAGAACCTCCTGAGATCCAACAAAGACTTCATGCAAACTCACATCATTGAAATACTTCAACCCAGAACATCTGGTAAACCTTATTCGCACACTGACCCATGAAACACACTATACTACACCAAATCAAGTGAAACCTTGAACTATGGAAGATACAAACATTATAAGAAGCTTCCAAAATCTACACAACCTAAATCCAAACTATGGAGAAATTTGGAACAAATACATTTCTCCTAGTCCACAAAAAACATCACTAAAAAATTGGTTCACACACTGGTGAAAATATCTCTCTATACAACTATCTAGAAACCCAAATTTTGAATATAGCAACCTCTAACAACCTTGAAAAAAATATCATATTTTCACAAGCATAAAATCAACACAATAAACACAAAGCACATCTTAGAGCACATTCTAAACACTTGCACAACACTTTTTTCTATGTTTATCAAATTTTCTCAAAAGCACTTGGAAACCAAGTACCAGAGACATCATCTCAGCACATTACTTCATTCCAACTCATCTCCAAATACTGCAACATAAAGATAGCTCCATGTACTCACAACACTTCCTCAATATCTCAACTACACATGTACAACCTACATCAACATATTTTCCTCTTTTCACAATTTTCTTGATATCCTCAACATCATCATGCAACAAACTTCCTTAACACATAGTTGACATCAATGAAAACACCAACCTATATAAATTCTATTGACATCAATGAAAACACTTTCATACTTGCAACAATCTCACCCTTTGTCATTGATGGCAACATATGATGTTAAAAACCATCAAAGACAACATAAAAACTCTAAACACACTTTCTTATGATTTCCTTTCTTTTCTCCCCCTAAGTAGATAAAATTTTACACATGATACTTTCTCCCCCTTTGACATCAATGGTAAAGGATAATTTTTTTTACATTGTTCTCCCCCTTTGACACTAAACAAGATACTTTCTCTGAATACTCTACCTTAGGAGTACACCCAACTAAATAAATAGCTCTACAACAATGAAAACATTCCTTACTGCAACAATGCCTCTACATGGCAATACCTACTCCCCCCGAGAGGTAGCCACCAACACTAGTCCAGAGAAGAGATGAATCTATAGATCCACCAGACTGATGCATCTCTATATGCATCTAGTTCAAATGAGGAGAGGAAATAACCACCAACTTCCCCCAAAGATACTCAAAAGTATCCTTAGGAAGAGCCATAGTAAATATGTCAACAATCTAATCCTTTGTAGGTACATATTAAATATTTACCTCATTCTCCATAACCTTCTCTCTTAGAAAGTGATACCTAATTGATATATGCTTTTTCCTTGAGTGTATCATTGGATTCTTTGAAATGTTAATTGCACTTGTATTATTACAAAATATAGAAATAGGCTCACCATATACTACTTTGATATATCCTTGAATGTCTATCTCATCCAAAAAACTTGTGTAGAACATGATGTTGTTGCAATATACTCAACCTCTCCAGTGGTTAAACAAACTGAATCTTGCTTCTTGCTTAACCATGACACCAATATACATCCAAGAGAGAATGCACCACCACTTCTACTTTTCCTTTCATCAACACAACTAGCCCAATCTACATCTATATAAGCACTTAATATGAAATCATTATCCTTAGGATACCATATAATCTAGAGTGCTTTTTAAATATCTAAATATCCTCTTTATTGCTGCAACATGTGTTTCTTTAGGATCTTCTTGAAATCTAGCCACAAGAAAAACTACATACATGATATCCGGTCTAGTAGCAATTAGACATAGTATTCCACCAATCATAGATCTATATTTGCTCTATCATCCTTAGGTGAATCATCATCTTTGCTCAATTTACAACTAGTCACCATAGGAGTGCTTACCAGTTTGGAGTCTTCCATTCCAAAATTCTTCAACATCTCTTTGGAATACTTTGATTGTGAAATGAAAATCCTTTTATCTATTTGATTGATTTGTAACCCAAGAAATTCATCTCCACAAACATTGACATCTCAAACTCTTTTTTAGCAGATTTTTTACACATAGCTTCATTTCCTCCAAAAATAATATCATCCAAATACACTGTTGAAATAATGAAGAAGAAACCCTTTGATGTGTTGTCATTTATTCCAACATTCACTAGTAGAAAAATAGAAATAAATGACTAAAAAACCTACTAAAAATTGCATATAAATGACTAAACTTGGTCACGTGACCTATACTAGTTTATTGCCGGTCATTTATCATGTGACCAAATTTATGACTAAACCATTTTTAGTCATTTATTTGGTCATTTCAATTGATTATTTGGTCATTTATTTTGTCATTTATTTAGTCATATATTCATTCATATTTATTCATCAAGCTTGGTCACGTGATCATTAGTAGTTTATTGCCGGTCATTTATAACGCGACCAATTTTATGACTAAACCATTTTTAGTCATTTATTGGTTGTTTTGATTGATCAATTTGGTAGTATATTTTTAGTCATTGATTTAGTCATATATTTTGTCATATTTATTCACCGATTTCTATCAATTGGTAGTATATTTAGTCAATTGGTAGTTTATTTAATTAAATTTTTTAGTGATTTCTACCTAAAAGTGCTAGAAATGAGACAATGCTTTTGAGGTTTAAACATAAAACACAGAAAAACATAACAATCATTCATTTGCACATAATGAAATAGCTATTAAAAGAAGGAAAAATATTGAAATTTTATTTAGAAAAAGGTGTTCTTACAACAGATACATACCTTAAATATGTGTCTTTGCTTTGAAAAATGTGTTACAAAGTGTTTCTCAGTGCTATGACTAAGAAAACTGAGTTGCAATGCTCTATTTTTTGCTTATACAGCTCCAAAACATGAAAGAACTACTTGAAAAATGAATCCTAAGGGTCCTATATCATTGCATCTGGAAGTCTTGCTTCCATAAGAAATTTCTTTGTTTTTTCAGCATCATAGAAGTTTGACTCTTTGGTTACACATTCCACCTCCTTGATTTGTCCAGTTTTGGCTACTGCTTCAATGTGTTTGAAGTGAATGTCAAGAGATTCCTCATTTTCAATGACATTGAAAATATAGTTTACAATATAAGTACAAGGTTCCTAAGCTACTACAAAATTACCTCCTCAAATAGATCAATGAATATCAATGACAAAATGATACAAGTGACAATCCAAAGTCAAATCACTTGGAGCTCAAATATGCACCCAAGAAGAAATATAGCCCTTCATAAGACTTGAACTGTCCAAACAACTTGATGCATGAATCTACACCCAATTATTTAGAATATTCCTTGGCAACTTGTGTGACATGAAAGAAGTTAACATAAAAAATAAGAGCGCAATTGTCAATGTCATCTAGAGCCAACATTATTAATTTGAAATAAATAAAAGGTGCACAATTTTGATCTGGACAAATATTTGGAGATTTCCCCTCAGGTTGACAAGAAGGAGATTTTTCATGCACTCCAACGCCCACTCTCTAGAAAGGGTCCCAAAGAACTCAAAAAGGGCCTGAGAAATATTGTAATCAGTAAGGGAATTGCTAGTTTCTATTCAATTTCAAGAGTACATCATGTTTCATAGACCCATGGATCGATAGCATGGGTGTTGACAATGACATGTTTAATATCAAGAAACTCTGTATAGTGTTGTACCCAAAATTTACAATATCAGTGATGAACAAAATATTTCCTAAGAAACCATTTGACACATTTATCATTGATCTTTGTGCATTGCCAACTACCCTTCCTTTCTCAAAAACTAACACACCACCCTTGATCACAACAACTTAAGACTCATCTCACTTTTTCTATGGCATGAACTATGTATTTTATCTCTTGCTCACTGTCATTTATGCTCCTTGAGTCTTCATGACTGTCTTCATGACATCTTTGGTCATTGATTTTTCATGACCGTTTCATGTAAACCTCAACTTCAAAGCTTGTCATACATGAATGCTGAAATAATTTATGCACTGTGTCCTTGATAGACTAACATGTGTTGTGAGGACTCACTGCCTTTAGCTTGTCACTTGTAATTTAGACAAGATTAACTTTCAATATTATGACCATCTCTTTTAAAACTCATGACCATGACCCCATGGACTGTCACTACATAGCTCATATTTTCTCATAGTACTATCCTTCTCAATTGCTCTTGAGGCTATATAGTTGTTACAACATAAGATTCATAAAAAATGCCATAAAGACTATTTACTATACCTTTGACTCTTTTTACCCATAAGACTGCCTCTTCACAATGCATTGTTATGGACTCTTTGTTCTACAAACTATCATCCTTTATATCCAACATGCCCTTGCCATAGAAAAGAAAAAATAGAGAAATTCCATAGAAGTATAGACCAATAGAATATTACAATATAAATATAGACCAATATAAAATTTAAGGTTCTGCAGAGATTCGACTCCACCCTTAAAAAGCTAAAACCTGCAAATTGATCTAAATTCTCCTAGCTTAAATTTGTAAGACATGAACATACCCATGAATTATGGAAACCTCCAGGTGGAGTAGATCCCTCATAAAGGAAATTATTTCCCTACTTACAACGTGATAGATACACTATAGTTAGGTGTTCTGCAACATCCTACAAGGTTGATCAAAATTTGTGTTAAAACTTCTAGCAAGGACCAACCCATAACTTAATTTTAGCCATTTCAGCAAACAAACCATCATATGCATCACATTTTTTTATTTTTTTGGTATCCTGGAAGCAAATGTAGTGCTAATGAGTTAGTTCTATGAGCTTTCAACTAGCCTATATCATACTAAAATGTCAATTCAATATAATCCTAAAGTCATGAAGAAAAGGGAAAATGAAAAGAAATAAAACTATGTATACATCCAAATTCTCTGAAATAAACTGAATCCTAAACTATTTTTTTCTTTATTGCCAATAGGTTATTGTGCACAAAAAGACATAAACCATATATTTTTATCATGGCCATTCTGATTTGTAATCAAAGCATGTTTTATACAACCAAGGAATGAATTTAGAATTTTCATCTAAAAATCAAGCAAAAATTAAGGCTATGCCTCTTATTTCTTCAATCACCAAAAAATATGCAAAATTTGCAAAGAGACTATGCATAGAAACACTATGGCTTCTCTCAAAATAATCTCTACAATGTTGAACTATGCCTAGAACTTCTGAAAGGAATATCTACTCATTCAACAAATTATCTTTTATGTATAGACATGATGAAAAAATTATTCAGGTGGAGCTAGACGCTAAACTGGACCCAGAAACAAAATTCTCATAATATACACATCTAGGGAGTTTGTTCTTCCCAGTTTCCATATGGCTTGGTTAAATCATACAATATATATATATAAAATATTAATTATATATATATATATATATTATAAATATATGTTTTTATAATAGTATATTAAATATATAAATAATTACCTTATTGTCAACTTTGTCAGAATGAATCCCTAAGGTTCGTGCTGAAAACATTTGTACTGCAAAAAACATCAACTTTGTAAATATGTGAGCTCTACAATGAGGATTCAAATCCCTATGGGTTGCTTGGCTTTGATTTTCATGGAGAGAAGTTTGTGCAGGATGTTGAAAGAGAATTTTTTGTCAATTGTTGGGGAGTCTAACTATGAGATGCCCAAGCACCAACAAATTTCCAACATGTTTTGTCTGTCTTCACCCAAGAAAAAGGTCATGCTCAAATCTTGAGACCTTCCTCCTAATAGCTACTTCAACCCATTCATAGGGACCTTGGAGTACCTAGGCTAGACCCTAGGCAAACCCAACCTATCTCGGCCCTATACTTGGACCCAAACAAGATAGATCCTTGTCAAGAAAATCAGCCAAACCCAATAAGATATATCCTTTTCCCCATGTTACAAAGGCCCCCATATCATTAATTGCAATTTTATTTACAATGTAATTGTTAAATTATGAATTTTTCTCATTTATAACACATCTAATTTCTAATAATTTTGAGTGAGTTTTCTTAGATATTCAATAAATGTGATCTCATGGTTGCCATATTTGCAAGATAAGCACCAAATGGCTTTAATGAAAATGCTTTAAAATTTGTTAAGAAAATGCAAGTAGAAGGTATCAATATTGACTCATGTCTGTGCCTAAATGGGAGCTCCAAAACTAGACCTATGTACAAAGCATTAAAACAAAGACAAGCCAAAGGTCATTTTCTAAATCTTAATAGGAGTTCTTGCCACTGTGTTGAATTCTATTAGAACTAGAAATCTATCTCCTATCTCCTATTTTCTACCAGGTGAGCCAAGATGGCTTTCCGACATCCCCGCAGGTGCCAAGCCAGAAACCCTAAAACTGGTGCGATACTGCGGTTATCTAATATGCTTTTCCCCACATCCCTACAAATAGGCAAGTAAGAAATCCTAAAGGCAATGCGGTAATGTGGTGAGATTATGAAGTGAAGGAAAATATTAGTACAATAGAATATGGTGAATATTATTATGAAGTGAAGCATGAGAAAACTTCACTCTACAATAGAGTCATGATGTGAGAGAACTATATGGAATTGAAAAGAAGTCACTATCGGAAGCATCACAAGAAAGAAGTATACCACTATCACAAGCTCAAGCAATTTGTTGAGTTACCAAGCAACCACTGTAAACACAAACTATCTGTAGCATAGAGACCATACAAGATGACACTGGCCATTGAAATGTCACTGGCCATTGAAAGAGGACTACTACACTATGAGGTAACTGTCTAGACTACTAAAGCAAACAAAATTTCAAAAATAAATTTAACCAAACTTTCTTTTTTTTGCATCCTTTTAGCTAGTTATTTCCTATATTTTGAGCTTTACTTTTTGTGTTAAACTAATTTTGTTTTTATTTTTATAACACTATGGGATTTTCTATTTCCATTTGGTTAAATAATTATTGTTGTTGATTTGTTACATTGGAAGATGCCCTTGCTCATCCATACCTGGTAACTTTGCATGATGTGAGTGATGAGCCAGACTGTTTTATGCCTTTCAGCTTTGAATATGCATATAATAACCTCACAAAGGAACATATGAGAGAACTAATATATAGGGAGGCTTTGGCATTCAATCTAGAGTATGCACAATAAAAGTCACCTTTGTTCCCAACAGTTCTATACCAGCTTTGGCAAGTATAACACTAGGAAGTTTCTTGTTTGTGGTAATTGTATTGTCATTATTTATTGAGTTTTGAAAGTAATGTAAATATGTATATTAATACTTTGTTAGAGCCTAGAGAAGGGATAAGGAATTATATTACATTTGATTTAAAAAATCTGCATATATACTCCATACATATACCATCCCTTTTATGAGGTGTATCATGGATACAAGGGACTTGGACCTAAACATCATGTCTCAAAACTACAATTTTCCTTATTCATTCTTCTCATCAAACTTTAAGAGATTGTATGAGAATTTTTGGTAATTATGGGTGAAATTTTCTATTAAGTTGAGAAGGAGATGATAGTAGTTTGTTTGTTTTTTTGAGGTAGATGCCAAAACAATGAGATTTTTTGTTTGGCACTGATGTATAGGTGTTAGTCTGCATTTATATGTTGTATTTCATAACTTTTTAGTTTCATAGTCAACCAAAGTTTGGTACTGTTTGAGTTCCATTATTGGCTAACTAATTTACAACTGACAAAATTATATTATTTTATGCTAAATTTTTAGAGTACTTTGGTCATGAAATTGTGTTTTGTACCCCCAATTTTTTGGGAACAAAGTAGACATTGAATGAGCATCAATGCATTTAAGATTATTCTACTTCAAGTGAAAGTGCATCCTTATGACTAGGATGAGAAGTAGAAGTAATAGGAAAACTTCATGAATGAAAATGTGATGGACATTGTGATGTCATAAGAAATCAATTTTCTTCATTGTTATACTAGTCATATATTTGTTATATGTTTTCTATGTGCCCATGATTGGTCTCATTTCTTAAACTGTTTGCAACTTTGCATGGTTTGTTGTTCAAAAATTAAATAAAAAATAGTGACAAACCTACACTAATATTTTGTTGCTAATTAATTTTGGAAGATTTTTTTTGTTTTTCTAGTCCCCTACAGTAATTTTTATGAAATTGAATAGTAGGGAACAACTAACACTATTTATTATGACATTAAAGATATTAAACCTAGGAAATATTGACTAAGCATGTTGGTTACACACATTACGTTTATTTTAGGCTTTTCCTGCATGGAAAATTGTTTATTTTGGAACCTAAAATATGTAGAGAAACAAAACTGTTGTAGGACTTGTACAACAATGGAAAAATTGAAACCCAACAATGACACAAGGTGTACTATCAACAATGACACTGTATTGTTATCATATCAAAGTGTACATCAAATACACTGTTAACACATCAAAGTGTACTGTCAACCCAAGGTGTATTGTCATCTCATCATCATCAAAGCATTGGAAAAGATGTAGACTACTGTAAAAATATTATACCCTCCATTCTCATTGTATCTACTATCATACCTCTCACTAACACTGTTATTTTATTGACATCATTATCCTACTTCCTTTGCAAAAGAGCTCCATTTGAAGGAATCTTGACTACATATTATGCACAACAAAAATCTACAAGTGCAACAAGACATTTGCAAGACAAAATATGAATTCATTGAATCATTACTATCTAAGCAACATTAATATCTTCAAATGAAGGAGCACTGTAACTGTGACTGAGAAAACACTATGTAGGAATTGTTAGCACTAAGAAATGAAGAAGATAACAAATTGAATTAGGTGACTGAGATTACTGAAAGAAATATCATTGTTAGAGAGTCACAAAATATGAATTTTCCTCTATCCTATATGACTGAGAAAGGAAGAACACTGTCAAACATTGATTGAATCATAACAAATAGTCCAAAAACAATGAAAGTTATTGTCAAATGGTGACAAAGATCTGTCCTCTATGTCATTTGCACATGGTCATTGAGAACACAGTGAGTAAGAAGTAAAAGAGCACTATATCATAGCATTGCAAAATGGTCATGAGTTATGCAATGAATTTCATTAATCTTTTGATCAAAAAGGAGATCAAGATAATAACCAACATACTGATATGTAACAAGAATCATCAACAACCAACAATAAGTGAACCAAAACTATGAAGAGACATATGCACTCATTTCCCTGAAAGCATAGCACTGTCATAGTCATCTTTAAGTTGTGCATCACCAACCATACCACAACTCCACAACAAACAACCATTCAAGAATGAGATTGACAGAATAAGGTATAGACTCCCCTTGTGATTTTCTCCTACTACAACTTATGAATATGCACTTGTTCACTGTCCAAGCCTCATTGACCAAGACACATTGTCAAGAAAGAGCAAGATGGATACAAGACCATTGTCAACACTCCATTGAATTGTCATAGAACTAGCACTGTTAGAACATCACTGTCTCAATCCAAAACACTGTATTTTGTTAAATCCATTATATTTTGATATCTTTCCATCAACAACATTTTGACTAAGCAACTTTGTGATAGCCATCAATGAACATCATACCAAAATGAACAAGCATGGACAACATCACCAAAACACTATCCAAGAAAAAATGAACCATGATTTCAACAAGAACAACTACAATAAGAGATCAAACTGAAACAAACTTTCAAGTTTTAGGGATGATAGAACAAAACCATAACCTCCCCCTGAAACCATGTTTAGGGGTGGTAGCATAAAGGAAGCTGCCCTAGACTTGGGTCATCCTTTGGCATAACCATCGAAAGGATCCCCCAAAGAAGAAAATAAAGTAGTTCCTTCTCCTCTCACAAAAGAGTGGATAACAATGATAGATCAGGATGACACCCTTATTGAAGTGTCACGGGCCTTGCCTAGGGGAAGAGATGTGCAATCTTCCTCCTAGTTATGAAAATACTTGTAAGTAATGTGATTTGGTTTTTCAAATTTCATCTTCCAAGAAGGCCACTATTTATGATTCAATTTATACTTTTTTAACATGGAAACAACATTTGTCTATAATTTGACATATACTGCACCAGGGCACCTAATGAGGTATAGCACAATACACAAAATTGGATTGTATAACCATGTTGGATATTTTTTACTGCAACTAGCAACATTTATGAATAATGAAATATCTATTTATTGCAAAAAGAAAGATGACAATATGCTCAACTTTATATGTATATATAGCATGGATATTATAGATCCAAAAAATGTCAAAGATAGAAATGAATTTCTAAAGATATGCTTCTTTATTCAACTAGAAAACTACTCTTTCAGTGCCATATTTAAGCCACATTTCCACCATCAAACCACAAGAGAGGTAGGAATTGACATGGAGCCACAAGAGAACCTATATGAACCCTTTCCATTTTATAAAGTTAATACTAGACAGTGAGTGGGATCATAAACATCTGTTTGAATTAATTTAGTGGCATTCAAAAGTTAAATAGATTGAGTTTTTTTTCATGTTAGTTCTATTTTGAATTGTGACATTTTTCTACATTACACACTCATTTCCCATCCCATGTACAAGCTTGAAAAAATACTCATTTATAATTGACCTTATACATCCTCTATGGGAGTCTGACTTGGAATATGTATTGTGGATGTACATTCCTACCATACAATTGCATCATGATCTATATGTTATCTTTACCATGTATTAAAAACTTATAGTGACCCCATGAAAAAGGATGTATACTAGGCTTTGTTTAAGAAGACAAAGTACATAATCACAAAAGCACCAGTCCTTGTTTTCCAAACATGGTTGTTGGTTCTCGCATAATAGGAGAAAGTTTTGAGCATCATTGATAAATAGGGAGTAAAAGGATGACATATTATAAAGACTTAATTTAGGTATCAAGTTTTCACTATTGCATATTTCTAGCATCTAATCGGATATTAAATTCCCCAAACTTGGCCAAGAGAAAACCTAGAATCAATTTACATGGTGCTTAAGAGATTGGGTACTAGATTGATCAACAAACAAAGGACATCAAGATGAAATTATTACAAGAAAATAATGGGAATCTTATCAATTTACTAGTTGACTTCATTATATAAAAGTCTAAAACAGTTATGATTTCAATAAATTGTTTTGTTCCTGAAAGTAACAAAATGGGAAAAGTTGAATAGATTAAGTTGTCCATAACTAGGAAAAATATTTTTTGGTAAAACCCTATATTGAGTGAATAGATAATAATAAAGTAAACCTAGCAGAAGAGATGCCAAAGAAAAACCATTGTCTCTTTTTTGCACTCTTGAAACCCTAGATCCCAAAGCATAATGATTTGAAACACTATCCAAAAGCTCGATTGCAAGGGTTTTGAATCTGAAAACTTCTATTGCATAATGCTACCTCCATAATACATAAAATAAAGCTCTACAAAGCAACATTTCAAACTAAAAATGCATATCAAACACAAAATAAAACCATAACCTATGGGAATAAGGGAAAGAGCCTTCAAATGGATGAAGACGACATTGATATACAAGAACATGAAGAAAGAACACTCCCTTATTTTCCTTCTACAACTCAGAAACGAAACAAAGCAACCCCAGGAAGATGGAAAAACACAAAAATAGGCAAAGAAAACAACCAACCAGACAAGTGAAGATTGAAAATGCTCAGAAACAGTGCCATGAAGCTTCCCCATGATCTTAGTTGAATGAAACTCAAATAACTTCCCAGAAACATGCAACCTTCCTCTTCAAAGTAGCTAACAACAGAGAAGGTGCCCCATCTTGGAATGGTAAAAGTAGAAGTAAGGATTTTCCTCTCAAAACGGAAACTTTCCTCATGAGCCCATGTTGTTTCAGTCCTTTTGCAAAACAAAAATTCCCACACATGTTTCCCTCCTTTCTTGCAAAAACTAAAAAAAATAACTTTATCACTTGCTCAACTTCATGTGGATTTGATGAAAAGGTTGATAAAAATGTTTTTTTATATAATACAAAAAATTAATATATAAATATAATGTACAAAATATAATTAATATATTATATATATTTAATATAATAGTAGTATGGATTAAATTATATATAATATAATTATATTTATTATTATATTTAATAGTATATATAGGTTATATTATTATTATATAGTGTATTCTATAATAACAAATTTTAAATATAAATATTAAATTATTATGATTAATAATTAATAATTAATATATTATTATATAAAAAAAATTAAATTAATATATAAAAAATCTAATAGTTTAATTGATCTTTGGAGAGATTAGGAAAAAGAAAGACAGATAGAGGGGGAGACAATTCTATATAGAGAGAGGAATATATACTAACACTTCCACCCAAAGGAGGTTCAAGGATTGTGTCGATAGAAAACTATATGTATGTTAATATGTTAGAGAGTATGAGTTGAAGTTAGGGCTCCCTAACATGCTTCTTTAGTTATTTTTATTTGTGTGACTAAATAAATGACTAATTATTTACTCGATGATCAAATTAGTCATTTATAGCTATGATTACAAAAAAATGGTAGAATTTAATCATTTGACTAAAATTTTTAGTCATGCGACTAAAAGTTTGTCACATAGTCATTTATTTGCCAAATTCTACTAGTGATTGTTTGTTGACAGTTTTGTCTGATCCAGTAAATAGTTTTGCTGACATATTGATCTGTTACTTTGGTACAAAATTGTGTGTGTAATAAGATCATCTTATGAGGTTACAATATGCTATTTAGGACTACTAAATGTATCTATGATCAAGAATTCAATGATTTAAGGTGAACAGTTGAAAGTTTCAAGTAAAATAAGTTCAACATATAGTTTTTGGCTTTACATAGTGTAATGGGTATGAGTTATCTAGTCCGCATTCATTCAATATTTAGAATATGACTCTACAATGTTGGGATATGGTTTATATATGTCAATACTATATATATTCTAGATGGTGCATGTTTATTTGATCAGATGGATCATTTGTTTGTGAACAGTTGGTTTATTTTATGGTTAGGTTTAATTCATAGCCGACCTAATACTTCATATATGTACTATAAAGATTAACATGTATTGTGGATGTTAAGGGGATCTATTTTAGATCTGCGCTAACCAAAATTAAATGTTGCATAGTTGGTTTGGGTGCAAAGAATTTGTCATTTCAAGCATGAAGTCGATAAAGTGATTTTGAATTAAAATAGGGCTACATATAATTAGGCCGACTTAATTGATGTATGTGGATGTAATTGGGTATATATGTAGAACATTTTTTGATTTGTAGGATGAGATGTGATGTGATGCGTGAAGGATATGATATTGTGTGAACTTGAAAATTTGTATGTGTGAGATTAGTATAAAGGAAAAATTGTTGTGAATTTTGAGCAACTGCTAAGAAGAGTAGTATCTTGTGTTTAGAGCTTCAAAGGGACTAAATTCAACACAAGGAAGGTGCACTTTGTATTAATTCACACTTTGGCTATGAAGCCATTTTTTTTTTGTATCTATTTTTGGTTGTGAGCCTTATAAGGACAATGTGTTCTAGTAGTGAGACCTTGTAATATCTTATAACCATTTATAATATATTGTGAGATAATCCTCATCGTGGTTTTTCCCTTTTTGGGTTTTCCATGTAAAAAATACTGGTGTTCATGTGTTATGTTGTCTTTTGATCTCTTTCATGTTTACACTCATTACTATAGCTAGATATACTTTGTTAATTGGATGGTTTATGATTAATTGGTTATATAGAATACTGATTCACCCCCCTCTCAGTATTTTGAGTGTTCAACAATTGGTATTAGAGCCTAGTTCCTTTTGATAAGCCTAACAACTTGAGGAAGATCTTGGAGTTTGAACACATGGCTGATAAAAAGGTGTCCTATTCATTTGGAAGAATTTTTTGCAATTGAATATGAATATGATTGCATGTTTGACAAATAAGAACTTAAAGTTGTACTTGAAGATCTTGATAGAGTTGAAAGTGAGAACAAAATTCTGAAGGAAAGCCTAGGAGAAGCAAATGAATGTATCAAAAAGTTGAGAGAATAAATCAAGAAGTTTAGAGAAAGACATATAGAAGTCAATGAACAATTGAAGAAGGAAAATGAAGATATCACCTGACTGAAAGTACAAGTGGAAGAAAAGAAGAGAATTGAGGATTGTTTGAATGCAACTGTGCAAATCAAGACTAATGAATGCACAAAACTTGGACAAGAATTGGTAACCTTAAGATCAGATTTGGAGAAAGTGAGAGCTCATGAGGACTAATTCAAAACAAGTACTACAATGCTTGATGAATTGATTGCTAGACAAAAACCATCCAAAGATAAAGGTGGTTTGGGACTTGAAGAAGGAGAAAGCTCAAAGGAAAATTAGATACCTAACAAGGTTGACAGTCAAAAGAAGACTCAAGGCAATGGTAGACAAATTAGAAATTGAAGAAGAAATACTCGAAGATCTCCTATTAGACAACCAAATGCTCAAAGGTATCTATCTTTTAATGGTATTTTTTTCATGAAATAAATTTGGACATAAGGCTATAGAATGTAGAAGTAGAATGAATCATAATAGTCGATCCTTTTCTAGACAATGTTTTGTATGCAGTAAATTTGGACATAGAGCTATTGAGTGTAGAAGTCAGATGATGAATAGATTTAATATTGGTAGAATGTTTCAATATTTCAATGGTTACTGCTATACATGCAATGTATTTGGACATAAGCTAACCAGTGAAGATCAAGAATGAATGGAAGTTGCTTTGGTCAAACAAATGTTGTATGCTACAATTGAAAAAAACCTACACATCTCAAGATTTTGTAGAAGTAAGAATAGAAGGAAAACTAATCTGGGAAAGAGGAATGAACTTGTGAAGAAATTTGATCCTACTAAAGTAAAGAAGGAAATGGAGAAGATTTGGAGAAAGAAAGAGGAGCTTGAGAATAAGAATGAATCAAATTCATCTGTACCTCCATCTAATGTAGTTGATTCTGCTAAAAACTAAGCCCAGGCATGGGCTTAGGGGGAGCAATAACAAAGACATCTAACAACCCCCTAAAAATATGAGGTGTCAAGTAGTGACATGACTTGATATATGGTGTAAAATGGCATTCCTAAGATACTCGAAAAGATTCCAATAGAAAATAGGAAAATATAAAGAATTGTGAAGCATTTTAAGGTTTATATTGTATCAGTGAAGTGTTTAACAACTTTTTAGAATTTAAAGCAATCAATGCAAAGGTTAGGGAATATTGGTAAGGTATAAAGTGAAATTCTAAGTCATTTTTGTGACCAGTGACATACTTAAGGTTAACTACACCTGATCCATACAAATTTGAGGTATATTTAACCCACTAAGCATTAATCCCAATAAGATAATTCACTGTAAACAAAGACAAAGAAGCCATTAAAACTAACATTCTAAATTATGAAAGCTTGAAAAACCTCTAATCTAAGACACTAAAACTTATCCTATTGAGGGAGTTGTGTCACATTGATGTGGAATGACAAACCTTTCCCAATCCCTTGAATAATGAGCTTGTTTCAATTAATTTTATTGAAAAAACTGATGAAACCATTGATAGATATGTATGAAAACATGATTTAAAGCTAAATGAATATGATGCAAGATATTTTAATATGATTTATGCTAATATGATTGATATGGGTGTATGAAAATCTACTCTAAATGTATGCAAGCTTAAACATATTAAAACCCTAATTAACAAATAAGCTAAATGTATGCACCTATGTTATCATGGAAGCCATTAATGGAAGCTTAAAGCTAATATGCAACTAAAAATGAACTAAAATATGTTAAATTTGAGTAAATTATGAGTGTGAGTGAATTGAACAACATAAGTTTACAATTGAAAGATGAATCCATTTGTCTCCAAATAGTGTTCTATTTATAGGCAAGCAAATGATAAATGAAGGGTTGAGATCAAAAAGATAAATTAATGGTCAAGGATGAAAGGAAGAAGAGGCATGGATCATGGATTCTCATCAATGGGTGAGAATGCAAGATGAGATTTAATCAAGGGTTCTCATTTGTTCCAAAAAAACACACTTTTGACCTGCACACATAGGTCACAAGGTAACTTGCTCAAGATGTCACAAGTTTAGCTTGCTCAAGAAGCCAAGTGAGAATATCCATTTTTCAAATGATTGGAGGATAGAGAATATTCTTTGGAATATTCTCATGGGTGAGGAAAAAAGGATACTTTAAAATTTTTAAATTTTTTTTAATTATATAAAAAGGGGAAGGAATATTCCATGGGAATATTCCCCTTTTGGAGGAATGTGCAAAGGAGGAAAATTCCCTTGTAAGTGGAAGAATTAGTAATTTGATAATTAAAACAAAGTTTGAATTATGAAAATTAGGGGAATTATATGATATTCATTAAATAATTGATTTAATGGAGATCAAATGGAAAAGCAACGGATGAGATTGATTTGATCTATCAATGGTCACACATGAAACGATGATGAAACATGGATCAAGGATTCTCATCACTGGATGAGAATCAAAGCTCACATGGATCAAGAAAATATTAAGGGCTCACAATCATGCAAAAAAACACACTTTGCAACAACTTTAAAAAGTTGTTTCAAAGTTTGTTTGTAGTAATCATTACCTTTTTTTGGAGGAAAATAGGAGAATATTCCTTTAAAATATTCCCTATGCAAGTGGATGAGAGGGAAATTAGAAATTTAGTTAATTAAAACTAAATTTGAATGTGCAAGATGAGGAATGTGAGGATATTCATTAAATTATTGATTTATTTAATAAAAAAGGAGATGTAAATATGATATTTAATTAAATATTTTAGGTTATTTAATTAAATAAGAGGACTTAGGGTTAAAATTAAATAATTTACATTATTTAATTAAATTAGATGAAATTTCAATGTGAGAGGGAGTGAATAAACCTAGTTAGTTCAATTACATTAATAGGTGAAAATGAGGAATTTAATTAAATAACTAGGCTTATTTAATTAAACAAGTGAAAAGAGGATGGGTTTGAGGATGAAATGGTGTTAGTTAGCCAATGTGATCCATTGAGACATTTTTAGGTGTCTACATTTTCCCCCTCTTTGAAGCAATGTACTCATTCCATTGGTTCAAAGAATGATGCTGATTTCAATACTAATTTAGATGTTGATGATGATCTAAAATGGATATCGATGATCTTTTTAGATCTTGATAGCCAAGCTAAAGTTGATTGATCTAATTGATTGATTGATTGATGACATTGTTGAGGATTCACAACAATGCAAGGATTGTGTTAAATAACATGAGGATTGCTAGGGAACGATATATCCCAATGATGGTTGATTTGATAGATGGATCAAGATTTGGTAGCAAGGCTAGGAACAAAATTCGTTAGAGGATTTGATATTGATATGATTGAAAGATGATTGGTTTCCCCCTCGAGAGATTGATTGAGGAATAAAGTGTTCTGATTGGGCTCACGATAGGTGAAAATAATACTTATGCTTGAGATGCTTGAGATTTCATGCTACTTTTGAATCAAAGAGCTACAACTTTTCAGATTGTTGAGCTCAAGATGATATAGATGCCCCACTATGCCCCAGTAGAAGATGGATTGTTGTCATGATAGCCCAAATATTGATGTAGACAAATTTTATGATGTATAGACAATAATCGACTATGGGTAGCCTTATGTATATTTCAATGTAGATCACATAGATTTGATGCTTGGATATAATTGTTAATAAAGATAGAAGAATAAGATGAATGGATTGACCATTTATTTTGAGATTGATTCAAAAATTCCAAAAATTCCATGATGAACCAAGACTTTATTAGATGATGGTGGTGAGACATGCATGATGATTATGAGTTGGATGATTTTCTCATATCTTGGGATTGGTATTTTTTATCATTCCTTATTTTTGATATAACACATAAACACATTGCATCAAGATATTGATAACTAGGATGGTGTTGTATCTAGTGTAATAGACTTTGAATTTGTAAATAGATAGGATAGTTCTTGTTCACACCTTGACATATGAAAAACTCGTTGGAATGTAGTTTACAAGAATAGAATATATCAGACCAAAGAATATGCAAAAGTCAACAATCTACTCTAAAAAACTTCCCTACACACAACTAAGCAAGTATGCACCAAGATTATTTTACAAGAATACCCACAAGAACATTAAATGAAAGATAATGATAGATGCCCCATTCCTTTCTCTCTAAATCATTTTGATAGAAATCATTGAGAGATCCTTGGAATGGGTCATTAAGATAAATTAGAAGAAAAGATCAAAGAGAAATAGTCAGTGTTATCTATATCTCTTGCCTAGTTTAATTTAGCTAAGATGATTTCTCATAATAATGTCCATCGCAGGAAGGATAAACCATAGGGCATGTTGATCAGATGGTTTGATTTAGGATGATGATGCTATGATGATCTACTATAATAAACATCACTAACGTATTTACCTATGATCTAGACTTTATATTTTGACACTTAGGTTCTCACTTTATGACTTGTGACACTTGTTTTCTACTTGTTTTACCAAAGGTTGAAGATGATGATTGATTTATTAGGGATGGAGGTTTATTTTAGGTGAAAGAGAGATGAGATGAATGGGTTTTGGATTTTATGGAATATTTCAATGTTTTCAGTTTTTTGAAATGTTTTGAGGATGTTTTTGAGTCTTTTTGAAAGTTTATGCGAATGTTTATGTTTTTGATTTTTTGAATGTTTAAGGCTTTTGAGATATTTGAATGTTTTAGGGATTTTCAAGTATTTGAATTTTTAGGGATTTTTGAGAGAATATTCAACCAAGAACCTAACCTAAAATACCTATCCTAGGGGCCTCAGGGGATGATCAAAGATAAGCCTTGCCTATACATGTAGATACTACGTAGTTCGACTGAATCAACCTATTTACAAGATGATAAATGGGAAGGTGATGGATGTCAGATTATTATGACAGACTCCTAAAAGAATGATCTATGGTGTCTCAGGGGCACATCAATGATGGCCTTGCCTATGCTCAAGCTCAAAGACGACATAGTTTGACAAGGGTACTACTTTTTTGATTTTCAATGTTTTGACCTTTTTAGGGATTTTGATGTGTTTTGGATGTTTTGGATTTTGACTTTACAATTTTGTGATTTTTTTTGGATTTTAGTTGTATAGGATTTTGAATGTTTTTGGGACTTTTGATGAGATTTGAGGTAAACAATACCTAGATCATGATGTGGATGTAACACTGTGAGATAAAAGACATGGATCAAGAGTTATTTGAAAACAAGAGTGCAATAACCTACCCCTAGTGTTAGCAATTCTTCATAATGCAATGGATAACCAAGATAGGTAATGTATATGTGAAGAGTTTGAAAGAGTTTTATCATGCTAAATATGGACTATGAGACTTCATGAGATAAAATGGTAAAGATCCTGCCAAAAAATTTCCATGAGTAGAGTTGAAGTATATGTCAAATAGTTTTCAAGATCAAGATGAATGAGAATATCTAGATAAATTTGGATTGGATGGATGAGGGAACATTGGATTTATCATGAAAAGGATGTGATGCTTCTATCTGAGAAAGATCATATAGACACTCGATTCTACTCATGACACCTATTTTCTAGGTATTCATCATAGTACTTGCCCAGAGTGCCACCGTAGTGGGTTTCACTGGAGGGTAGTTTTTATTTTTACTATTTTCTTCATTTTTTTAATTTTTTAATTTTTTGGAAATTTTACCCTCATGTTGAGCCACCTAGTGGTACTGATGTAGAGGCCACTGTCATAACATGCCAGTGATATCCTGCCTGAAGAAGCTACTTTGATAAGATACGAGAACTTGAATGCAACCTTGAAGAACTCTGATCTACCTTGTGGGTACCAGAATTAACCTTGTCTATGTGTGCACATTGTGATAAAGTGCCTTCAAAATCCTTATGATGAAGGGTAGCTGCCAACACATAGTAAATGGGAGAATTGGATATTGTTAATGGAGTGTATGGTGTCATGCATGAATGAATATGAGATGGAATGGTCGATGGTTTGGAACCTTTGACTCTCCAAACTTGGGAAGATGAGTGATGATGGATGGGAATGGAGGTTTTCATGGAATTAGGACCAACCACTAAATATACTTTTTTCCTTGCTTGAGAAGCTTGATTTTGTATTTAAGGACTCTTTTGATGGATATATTTATCTTTTTTATTTTTCCCCATAGTTTCTTTGATTAATGGAGTTTTGGAGGGATGATTTTCTTTATTTTTATTTGTTATCCATTTGTATTTACTTTTTCCTTTTTTCTTTATTGCTTCATTTTATTTGATGAACTTCACCTTGCTTTGATAAGAATTCTTCTTTTTACATTGGTCCCAATTTAGATATGAGATGATGGATGAATGCCAGCTCAATATATGACTAGTCGTAGTGTTGATAGTATTTTGATCATAAGGATCCTTCATGCCCCATTTTTGATGTTTGTTGTAGAAAAAATTTCCCCTAGTGTTGTGAAGGTATAATCAATACCTAATCCTTTTCCCTAATAATGTATCCTTTGTTCCATGGCCACTAAATATGACTTGTTGTGAACACGTGATATTGCTATGGGTTCCTACTATTCAAGAATATGAACTATTTTCTCTAGTTCTATGACATCAATTTCTGTTGATACTACTTCCAAAGATGTTGGTGTTGATTCAAAGGAGGTTGATGATGCACAATCACTATAAGAATCAAGAATCTTGATCACAGCTTGATCTTGTGTCGAAATATCAAGAGTGGGAGACTCTTGTATTGGATGAAGAATGTCTATATGCTCATTAGAAAGAAACATATTAGGGGTCATATTGGGGACATATTTGGAGAATGGTTTGGAAGATTTCCCTTAGCTCTTGGTGAAACTCTAGGGATAGGGGTTCTTGATCCTGAATTGATTCAGAATAACTTTTGTTATCCTCAAGAGCCTCCTCTTGACATGATCCTTGGGTGGATGATATATTATTGGTAAAAGACTCTTCAAAATAGTTTGTGGGCATGGGTAAAACAAGGGGTATTTCTTGCTCATTTGGAACTTCTTCAACATGCCCAATCATTGAGTCATATGTGGGAGAGATATCACAAACTGATATCCACTTGATGTCATTACAGTATAAAATAGTGCTAAACATTGTTGATGGGTTTGGTCTTTGTTTTAAAATAGTATCTTGATATGTGTCTAATTCTTCATGTTGTGATAAATAAATATGTCCCACCATGGTATCACGAGTATTGTTTATATTTTTTTGAGGTTAATGCCTTTCCTGAATCTATTGCTTTTGTATGATCGGGCATAGGGTTTGTGTAAATTTTTAGATTTTCATTCCTATATTTTTGATTGACATTAATGTCTCCTTATTCAGTTAGATCTTCTATTAGATGTTTGAGTCTAAATTTTTTTTATGTGTTATGGCCTTTGTATCGGTGAAATTCACAAAAAATGATCTTCTCTATAGCTATGAGGTTTGACTTGTGGCTCTTAATAGTTTGAGAAATTTGGGAGTGTGATAAGATTAGACTATATCAACTACTTCAACACATCCTCCATACGTTCCCCTAAGGGAGTGAATTGTCATTTAGGATCACGTTGGGTGTTTGTAGCATTGATCATTGGTTGATTATTTGGTGGTTGCACATATAGTTGTTGCGTGTTCATGGTTTGGGTGTTTTCTTGTCTAGGAGCAATTAATACCACCTTTGCATCAACAACACCATCACTAGTAATATTTTTGTTCTTGGCCCAATAGTGGAGCTTGTCATTAAAACTAGTGGTGGGTGATTTTCTTTATACACTTGTGTGTTTCCCTATGAGATTAAGGCTCTCTTGATGTTAAGAGCTCTAGGGACAAGCTCATCATAGGAGGTGGTACATTGCATCTTCAAGTGGAAGGATAGATCTGGATCAACATTTTCTATGATATTTCCCACTTGTTGTTCATTGGGAATGGTCCACTTTCTCTTACTAGCTTTTTACCTTCATCGTTGCAAGAAAGGTGAAGGATTCTCCTTTTTTCTACTTGACTGGGTATAACTCTTCTAAGATTATGTCCATGTCAAGATTGAAGGAGAAGTGATCTATGAAACTATCAATGATTTCTTGGAAGGTTTTGATGCTTGGAGGTAATCGTGAAAACGAATCCATGGTAGGACTCGTTAAACTTCATGGGAAGAGGCACATTAAGTAGGAATCATTAAAGGGCACCTCCATGCACATGATGTTGAATTATTTGACATGGTCCATAGGATTTCCTCTCCCTTTGTATTTATCAAATTTGGGGACCTCAAATCTAGGAGGAAAAAGTACCATTGTGATGTTTCAATCAAATGGATATGGACATAGATTATGTGTATGAGGCTTCTTTCTCTTGCCCATCTGAAGGTCCTGCATTTCTTGTGACAATGCCTTAAATTGTGATGCTAGATCATCTTGCAGGTTTTGTGGAAGAACATATGTTGCATATTGTGGGATGATGGATGAGTTGTATGTGAGATTTTAATATGATAAGGTTTTGTATGGTGCATATGGCAGTGTAGGATAAGGTGATGATTGTGTGGGCGTATATGTTCCTAATGTGTTTGGATTGATGATGTTTTGTTGAGGGTTATAGGAGGAACTTTGTTTTTGTGTGATCAATTACTATTGTTGGGCATACTATTGGGCTTGTTGGGTCACTAGGGCTGCTTGTTATTGTTGTTCATGTTGTTGCACTACTAAGGCAGCTTGTTGAGCTTGATATTGTTGTTTCCCTGCTAATGTTGCTTGCTTGTTATTGTTGTTGTGTTGCTAAGTCTACTTGATGTCATTGTTGTGCTAATAAGGTTGCTTAATTTTTTTGTTGTGCTACTAAGGCTACTTGATGTTTTTGTTGTGCTACTAATGCTTGTTGTTGTGCTACTAAGGCTACTTGCTGGATTTTTTTATTGTTGGATTGATTGTTGATAAGCCTGTTATGCTTGTTGTAAAGCTAAGGCATGTGCTTGCAATGTAGGATCATTTGATTGTTGAGACATATGTGATGGGTTTTGGGTGTTTATTTTTTGTGTGGGTTGTGAATTGTTGATGAGAGGTTGGGGGTTCACTTGGTTTAACATCCCTTGCAAGATAGTGGATTGGGATGGAGGAATATAACATTGAGGTGTCATTTTATTTTGCATGATGTGGGGAACCAAGGGAAAAGATGATGTTGATTTCATTTGGTATTGTGATGGTAATGACACATTAAGATCTTGTAACTGATTGTAAGGGTTCCCTTGATTGAAGGGTAGGGGGTTCCCTTATTGTATTTGAGGTGGGATCAAGGTATTACCTTGGTTGATGGGATTCATAACCAAGGTGTCATTTTGATTTGGGTCAACGATAGATGGGTTTGATTTGGATGGTGGATTAACTTGGGTAGCTTGGGTAACTACTTGTTTCAATGTGTTAATGAGGTTGTTGGAACTACTATTCAAGGGCTAACTTTGCATGATAGTGTTAACTTTCCCTTGTTTTCCTGCTTGAGGCACTTGGTCCACATTACCTTGCATAACATTAGGCATAATTGGGGTATTTGTGGTGATGGATGAATATGGTTTCACTTGAAATGTTGAGTTTGTTGTGGCATCATGGAATGTAAGTGGTTTTCCAAATTTTTGTTTCCAACTTGTGTTTTGGGGAAGGTTGGCAGTTAATGGAATGGTTGTGTTGTGAATACCCATAGTTGTGTTTGTTCCTAGACATGAAGTGAGACCAAGGTTGGTTCCTAGCCTAGTTGCAAGACTAGATGTTAAAGTTTTACTTGGCACAAGGGATGGAGTTGGTCGAATCATAGATGAATTCAAGCCTTGTGTCAATGATTGTGCAACAAAATATGGGGAAATTGGAGCTACATTTTCTAAGGCTTGATGTTCTTGTTTGTACTCCATGATTTATTCCTTAGTAATTCCAAATGGGTTGTTCATGATGCATTGTATCTCATATGGTTTTGATGGAGACAAGGGTTGTTGTGATGGGGTAACTTGACTTCTCAAATCAAATTATTGAGGATTGGGATCACTTGAGGTAAATGTGACTCTGGTTTTCTCTGTGATTCTCTTGTGCTATGATCTTGTTGTTACCATAAATTTTGGGTCACCTATGTGAGAGTTGTGTTGGGATTTTTAATTTTTAAACTCTCTAGTTGACTCAAATTTTGGTAGAAGAAACACTCTAAGTTGTTTTGGAGCAATGATGATAGTGGGGGATGAAAAGGATGGATGATGCAGGGAATGATCTTTGCAAATGTTTTGGGACAACACTTTTGACTTAAGTTTGAAGTTTTGATGTTTGGATAAAGGATGTTGATGAACTTAGAAATATTTATGGTAGACTCATGACCTTCAAGATGAACTAGTTCTAAGATGATAACTAACTTAACAAAATGCATGGAAAAGGATTCATTTCACATAGAAAGTAGCTAAGTTATGGGTTGGTTTGATAGATGTTTTAAGTTTCAAGTGTTGTTGTATTCAAAAGTTTGCAAATTTTGGTGAAGTGAAAGATGAAATATGATGAAGGATGGATGAAATTTTTGACCCAATGTTGACCTAGAATGAACCTTTGTTTTCCAAGAACAAGGTAGTGAGAAACATGCTATACCTCTAAAGTGATAATACTCCAAGGACTCAAATGATTTTGGAAATATGACCCAATGATTTTGATAAAGTGAAACTCAATGATTTTGGATAATGGAACTCAATGATTTGGAAAATAGAACTCAATGGTTTTGGACTCAATATTTGCAATGATTTTCTTGTCTCAATTTGCTTGTTTTTGGGAGTCAAAGTTTGAACATACATCAATGTGGGGTATTCATTTGATTTAATCTTGGATTAATAAAGTTATTTTTACCACATAAATTTATCTTGATTAAGTTTTCAAACTAAATGCTTATGTCAAAAACATCATAACCTTCACAATGTCCATTTTGTGAAAATCATGAGGTTGAAGCCATGATTTCCTATGTTGTCTTTGGAAAATATGGATTGAGATATGAGACAAGATATTTAGAAATCTCTAAGGATAGAAATCCTTAGGAAAATCAATAATATCAAGGCTAATTCAAGAGGTATCCATATTTAAGCCAAAGTGTTTGAAATTTTGAGGAAGATAGTGAATCTTTGTTTTGTAACATTTTAGAACCAAGCAATGTATTAAAATGACTCACAATCATTAACAATCCTAGGTTGAAATGACAATACTTGTTGATTCCCCACTTGGATTTCTCCAAACACTAAGACATTGCAAATAGTTAGAGATTTGGTGATACTAGCTCCCCTCCATGTCACACACTTCTCACAACCACCAAATCTCAAAATCCTGAAGATCCTAAGATCCTAAGGATTTTTTCTGTTTCAACAATGAATAGTACAAATGTGGGGCGGCTTTAGAATGACCATTCTTGCACCAAAAAGTATTAAGGATTTTGGATTAAAGATTTTTTCTATTTCAACAATGAATAGTACAAATGTGGGGCGGATTTAGAATGACCATTCTTGTGCCAAAAAGTATTAAGGATTTTGGATTCTAAAAAATGTTTCATAATAAGGGCTTCTTGCTCAAGGAATACTATGATAAACTCCCTCGAGAGGTCTCCCAACCCTTAAAACAAGAGATTTTCTCATCATAAAGATACTAGGGGAGAGCTTTCATGTATCACTTCCCATTGATCACAATTTTCATCACAACCACACATTTATATAGTGGTTCATAAGGGCTTGGCTTTAGCTCATTACCACTTGGGTCGTTCCCTCCTTTGGAAGTGGGGAGGTAGGCCCTCTAAAGATAAATAATAGCAAGGAAGTATGTTTGTAGTTCAATCATCCTAGTTTGAATGAAACAAGGAGAGAAAACACACCAGACCATTTCCCTACACTAGCAAGGGGTTCATTTTTAATCCAAATTGAAAGATGTAGGTGATTTTTCAAAGTCTTAAGGAATCTTTCTATTTCTCAAGATCGCCAAGTGGCATGAGAGAATTGCATACGCATTCAATAACATATTTGTAAATCAAAACACAACGAACACTCATACATTTTAACCCCTAAAGCTAAGATGAACTCATTTTATGCACTGAACGAAATGTTAAGTTGCCTTGTTCAATTTTAGACCCAAAATACAATGATGAAATGAGAGTTCAATTTTAGTCCTGTTTGAGTGTCCTTTTTAAGACCCAATTGAAAACTAGTGTGGTCTTAAAGCATGAAATAAAAAAGCATTACAAATGACTTATGATTTCCCCAAAAGTGTTGAAACACTTGTTACAATTATAGTTCAAATGATGATAGTATGCTTCTTTTCTTCAAGTTATATTGTCCAAACCCGTAAAACCAAAAAAACTAAAACAAGAAGTTAGAGACATGTTAGAAATCAGATGAAATCAAAAATTTAAAGAACATCTCAAAATTTAAAGAAAATGTGAGGTTGTTTGGTTCAATTTTATCCAACTTTGAAAGCTAATTCATTTTATCCTTTCAAGTGTTTGGGAAACATTTTTAGAAAATTAGATTATAACAGAAACTTGAGATAATGACAACTTTCTCAAATCTTGATCAATTTTGAAATCGTAAAATGTTTTGGAAAGCTAAACATGAAATCTTCAAAACCCAACAACCTCTATACAAGATTAGTCATGTAGAATTCACTAAAAATTAAGGAAAATCATGCATTTAAGAGATTAAACCCAATTTTATTTTAAAAAAAAGCAAAATTAATCATGGGCAGCAACTTGAGATAATGAAAACTTTCTCAAATCTCTATCAATTTTGAAATTGTAAAATTTTACAAAAAGCTAAACATGAGATCTTCAAAACCCAACAACCTTTCTGCAGGATTAGTCATGTAGAATTCATTAAAAATTAAGGAAAATCATGCATTTAAGAGATTAAACCCAATTTTTTTTAAAAAAATAGCAAAATTAATCATGGAAAACTTGAGATAATGACAACTTTCTCAAATCTTGATCAATTTTGAAATCATAAATTTTTCTTGAAAGCTAAACATGATATCTTCAAAACCCAACAACCTTTCTGCAAGATTTGTCATGTAGAATTCATTAAAAATTAAGGGAAATCATACATTTAAGAGATTAAACCTGTTTTGCAGTTTTTGCACACACACCCCACTTGGAGTAGGGACCCTCTTTTCAGGATGTCTTTTGACCTTTGGTTTTATTGGTTTCATCTTTTTGAGGTCTTGGCATGTTGGTTTTGTTGGCCCTAGTCTTGCCTCGGGGCTTGAATTGGTTAAAATTGAGTTTAAGGTAAAATCCGGGTTTTCACCTGAATCCAGGATTTTCCTGGGCTCTGGTTCATGGTCTGTTCATTGAAGAATTTTCCAAATCCGGGTTTCTACCTAACTCCAGGATTTTCCTATTCTGGCATATTTTCCCGGACTACACCAAAATCCTGAACTTCGTTATATTCCCAGTTTCTGCCTTTCCTCGAAATTGGTGTTCATACGGATTTTCACGTATCTTGGGATTTTCATAAATTATGTCTTGGGCTTGGGTTTCCGGATTTTTCAGACACATCTTGTCGCTCATTAATGCTTGCAATACCTTTGGTCAGACGCGTATGGGGATGGATTTAAAGTCTTTTATGCATCATTTTAACTTCATCATTCACTTGTTTGCTGCCTGGACGTCTGAGTGCTTTCTCCATTTGAGCTTTGAGCATTGATCTTGAGTCGCTTGTGTGTGGATTGTTTGGAGCGTTGATTGAGGTTTCCATTGCTAGGGCGTGTCTGCTTTGTGGTCGCTTCTTCAAGCTTGAGTTTCATCTGGATTAATCAATGGTAAGTTGTTGATGGCCCCTCTTATTTGTTTGTGTGATGATTGAGTTTTTCTAGATTGGTTGATGGCCATTTTAGGTCGGCCTTTGCTTGATTATGATTTCATATTTATAGAGCTGGGGTTTGACTTTTCCCATCACCAGTTTTCATCATCCCCGCTATGCGTGTTTTGTTTATCAATTGAGTGTCGGATGCATCTTTGTAGCCACGTCTAAATAGGACTAGCCCCCTAAGCATGTCGTTTGTCGTATGATGTGAAGATTAGGGTTTTGGTTCATTTACCTGAATTTTCCAAGGTTCAATAGGGTTATTGCGATTTCATGATTTATGTTCAGCTCAACCTACTCACACCTTGAGAAATCCTTGTGCGCATTGGTTGATCGCCCAAATGATAGTTTTCCTTGAAATTTTTAGCTTATCCGGGCTTTAATGGTGGGGGTTTGGTTATTGGACTTAGGGTATCATTGTTTCGCCATGAAGTTTGGTTATTCGAAGGTCTTTTGAAATCCAAGATCAAGCGCATTCTAAATTTTGTTGATTAGTGTTGATTTTGGGACCATTAGAATCCAGGTAGAAAAGTTTGCATGATCGTTTGATTAATGGTTCGCGTGTCGTCATTCGTCGGGTTTCCGAGGTGTCCACGGAATTATGGCGCACCTAGATTTTCCCGGTTATGGATAATTCCGTGGAGTGTAATGATTTCTGGAGTACTTCAAACTGTCTGCAAAAATTCGTCCCATCCAGACTTTTCTGATTTTCCTGTCAGATTTCACTTCTTTTGATTTTCCGAAGATAGGATTAATGGAGTAAATGTTATTTCGTGTTGCTAATGAACAAATTTTATGATAATCTTATGATATTTTGTCTATACTAACTATTTATTTGACTAATGATGTTTTGGCAACAAGAATCCGTCTAGGTTGGATTTCTCTGAAATTCTGCCCCAACTAGATTTTCTCGGTTTACATGGTTTTCCTGGACTGCTTTATTTTTCGGATTTTCAAAGATTGGCAATTTGTGATGGATTTTAACTACCTTATATGATTTTATGCTGATCTTTTGGTTGGAATATACATGATAATTGGATACTCATGATTTCCTTTGTGAATGTAGGCTGAATCAAGCAGGGCTGCAGCAGGAAAGTCCAAAGGTGACACAAAGGGGTCCTCCATCTCAGAGGTAGAGAGATTAAGGTTACACACTAAGAGCCAGCTTCCTAAAAGCAAGATATCTTCCATGTGGGCTGAAGTGTCTGACACCAATGTGGGAGCCTGGAGATACGAGGAGTTCAAGGAAAGAACGGCGCAGAAGGACCTATCAGTCTTGAGGCAGGGAATGATGAAATCTGGATTGGTGCATGTGGCAGGGTTTCCTCTAGGAATCTAGTGCTATGAGATGATACTTGAGTGATCCCGGCAATATGACTTCGACACCCAAAAGGTTGTCAGTATTGAAGGGAGAGTCCTAGCATATTTTAGTCCTATCTCTATTGCTCAAGCCTTTGATATCCCCGATTTTCCCTCTGTGTGTGCTCTGAACATGGACATGACCAGGACATATTATGAGAATGAGCCAACCAAATCTCAACAGATGATCAATGCTTGGTTGGAAAAGTTGAAATCACATTACTCTAAATTGCACAAGCAATTGCATAGGATAAAATTCCGGTCAGATATTTATGACGCAATAACACTTCTGAGTAGGGTGGCAGGATTGAAAAGTGCCAGAGTATTGGAGAGTTGGATGGTCCATGTGATCACCAAAATTGAACAAGGAACCAACTACCACTGGGTAGGACTTATCAGTACCATAATTGACAAGCAGCTGAGAGATGTCCTAGAAACCAAGAGATTCACCATGTCCTCCTATGTCATGTATGTATTGGCAAGATTCTACCCATATAGGGGTTTGAATCCATGAGGGACATTTGGATAGGACATAGTCTATGAGATCTATCCGAAATTGCACCTGGGACATAGAGACTACAGAAGGGCTAATGATGCATTCACTATGCATATCACCCGGATGCTTCAAAATTCCGAACATGTAAGGTTTTCAGAAGGAGCAAAGGATTTGATAAAGAGATATGGGGCCTGGTTCATTTAGTTTCCTACCTTCTCCTACCTTAGAATTGATGGATGTCTGGCTGCTCCATATAGGCTACCCAGGTACCCTATGGATCATATTGTGTTTCTGGAACTTGTTAGGAAGATATGTGAATTTGATGCAGTGGTCAAAAAGGAGAAGCATAAAACCGGTTTTGGTGGGGATTTCCCTCTTGGAATTGGTGTAGCAGAGGTGTGCCCTTCTATCCAATCAGCACATGCAGCAGGTGATGAGTTGGCAGCTCATGGTTTCTCCTTCCATTCCAAAAGAACAAACTTTGATATCACAGGAGAAGCACAGAAGAAATCCACTAAGGAATATCGTCATAAAGATGACCTAGAGGATTATTGGGCCAACATCAAAGATGACCTTGAAGCAAGAAAGAAGAGGTACTCTAGGCTTCTTGTCGATGTGATCAGACAGTACAATCTCAAGCTAATCCCGAACCAACTGGAGGACGATGGAAACCTGGTACAAGATCATGCCTATGAAGCTGTTAAGGATAGGCCAATCGAGGAAATCAACCGGAATGAAGATGAGGTCACAAAGTTGGAAGACCTAATGGCCCCTGCTCATGAAATTTACTTCTTCGTGGCTAAAACATAAGGTTTGGGAGCTGGAGAGTGAGAAGGTACCCTGTACCTTCAATTTGATGGGAAACCTTAATCCAATGTCTACTTCAGAGGAATCTGGGGAGGATGACCCCAAAGGGAAAACCAAAAAGAGCACCCCTTTCAAAATAAAAATTAGAGGCCCTAAAGAAAGCAAGCCTGAACCAAAAAGAAAGCCCAAAGGGAAGAAAAGAAGTCAGGCTTTGAAGATTGGCAGGTCCTCTGATGAGGAAGAATTGGAAAAAGCAGAAGAAAAGGATGCTCCTCCACCACCAAAGAAGACCAGAACCACCACGAGGTTTTTCAAAAAATGGACCCTTCCCCAAAGATACTAGCTGTAGAGCCATCTAAGGCTGCTTCCCCTCCACCAAGCGTGCTTGAGCAGGAGATTCTTGAGGAGAATGAAACCAGTGGGGAGGCAGAGCCATTCAAGGAAGGGGAACTCTTTGGTGCAGCTGTAGAACTTGAGGTTGAAGAGGTAGAGAAGCACCCTTCTCCATTAGTGCAATATGAGGATTCTCCGAAGGATGGCAGAGGAAACGGATCACCTGAAAAAGAGGAGAACATCCCGGTTAAAACCCCATCATCGGTGCAAGAGGTGGAGCTTGAATAAGGTGATCAAGGTGAGCAGCTCCCTGAAAAGGAAGAGGATAAAACAACAGAACAACAAGAAGAAGCAAGAACAGAGGAAATCCGAGTAGAATCTACTATCCCGAATTGGCTTGAAAAGGAAATCGCAAGGAAGAAACAAGTGGTGGTTGAAGACACTCCCTTGGATTGGGATGAAATGCTATCCAAGATCGGTAAGGGAAAGAAGAGGAAGGCAACTAAGGTGGTTTCAAGAATAGAAAGGGATGAACCAAATAACTGAGTTATCCACATTGCCACCCCTGCTGCAGACAAGACTAAAGAAGATGTCACTGGTGAAGATTATAATGTACAAACTTTCAACCTAGGACCAGCATCTATGGAGTAGGATATAGAGGAGTATGAAGGGTCTAGTGCTGTAATAATTGGAAAATTAAGGAAAGAGACCCAGACCAAGCATGAGCTAAGAAAGGAAACTGAGAGACTTAGGAAATTCTTGGAAGAAGTGATGAAACCCCTACAATATCTTCACCCATCTTCTTCAGCCACTCCTAGTTTCTTTCCCAAGGAAACTATCTCCGAGATCGAAAAGATGAAGGCTTCTGCTCAAACTGTAATAGATTGGCTGAAGGATGTGCAAATGAAAGGAGATAATGCAATTAAGGATATCATGTCAGTTGGGAAAGATGCGGTCAGAGCTAGAGACTTATTGGAGCATGTGCTATCTCAAGATAAAGAGGATATTGACCTCTTGTTGCAGAAGTCCAAGGTAATTATGGAATATGGAAATGATCAATTGGTAGCATATGGGATCCTTCCTTCCTCCGGACTGAGTGAACCATGGGAATGTTTTGAGGCTTTGCAGATTCGGAAAAAGGCCATGAGGAAGATCCATAAATGAAAGAAGTCAATAGAGGGTGATTTAACTAGAGTCTATGAGGGCTGCATTGCATTTTTTGAGGTTATGACTAGCAGGGGGGAAATTGCTCCTAAATACCTAAGTCTGGAGCAACTCAGGGAATGGTGGCATGAAGTTTATGCACCAGATTCTGAGAATGTCATAACAGGGCACCAGTTAGATGATGTAGCAACCTACTTGGCAGTAATGGATAAGTATCAAGCACATAAGGATGATTGGAATAAGATTGTTAAGCAGTCAAAGGAGGAGATTGATTCCATTAAATACAGACTTAAGATCTTGCCCTTGCCACCTGTCACCATGTTAGATGGAGTGTTTTTGAAAGTTCAAGGATCGTTGGCCCAGAACAAAGATAAGGGAGGCGGTATTTCATGCCATTTTGATATTTGTGCTTCCCTATTATTATAGGGCATGTATTGAACTAGACTACATTGGGGATTGTGTCTAGGCCGACCTTAATGATATATGGCATTTAATGTGTGCCTTATTTTGAATTCCTAAGGCTGACCTGTTTTGGCGGTTATTGTTATTTTGTAAATGTTTGGCTGGGCCGACATATCTTGAATTTTCTATAAAAGGCATTCTTTCCTCATTGTAAAGGGGTTAGGGGTTAGACATTAGAAATAAAAGAGAAGAGATAATAGAGTCGAAGAGTTAAAGAATTTTGTGAACTTCTTGAAGCAAGTATTGTAAACAGAATAGTGGAATTGTTACAGTCTTTTGATGATCTAATACAATTGAAGACATTGTGGTTTGTTCCTGGTGAAATCTCTTGTGTTGGTTTATCTCGCATGGTTCTTGTTGTTCTATCTTTCAAATTTCTTGAAGATTTAGGGTTTAGTGTTCAGAATTAAATTAGTTTTAGTTGGGTGAATGATGTTTATGATTTTATATTTGGAATTTTTTTAGCAATCTCTGGTCTATACTCCCAGTAACTACCTGATTGTAGTAGGCTGGTGAAGTCAACCTAGACCATACATTCATATGTGCTTAAGTTCAATTGTGGATGAATATCTATGATTTAAAAATCTATATACCTTAGAAGATTGCACCATTCTTGTGATATTGCATTGTGGGTTAAGCAGGAATTGGTTGTTTGAGGTTGGTCCATTCTAGATATCTGTCATTTGCATTTTTCATTCTAAGAATAGTTTAGATTTTATCATATCCTTGCACCCTTATCTTTTTCTATTTCTTTATCATCTGGTTAGATTTAGGATTAGAGATCATCATATTGCAAAATATGATAAATTGAAAGATACAGTCTGCTTGTAGTAAGGTCCTTTTGTGATTACCAGCATTTTCACATATTATCTATGTTGTTTATGCATTGTCATGACCTGACACCCGAGAGACCTTAGGGTGATTTTCAGTGATTTATTATTGAAAATAACCTTTCTAGAGAGATAGAATATTACATTATGTCTGAGTTGTTGCTGTGCAGAAAACACCATCAACAGATTGGCGCTAGAAGGAGGGCGTGAATGAGGACACTAGATCGTTTCTTGAACTCTATCTCTCCTGCAAGATATAGGAGAAATACCAGATCTACCACAGGAGAGGAAGATTCACAGGAATTACAGTTTCCCACTAGGTCAAGAAGGACTTGAGAAAGGGGAGAATCATCATCACCCATCCCTTCACCAATATCATCCACATCTTCACATCTTGAGGTTGAGGCTATACCCATCCCTGAGGCGGTTCCCATTCAAAAACCCCAACCTGTCATTAACCAACCACAACCACCACCCCCACTCTTACCAATGACTTTCCTTGCTAATAATCCATCTCCCTTGTTCTTCCATGCCTACAATGCTATGCCTAAAAACCCTGAGCATTTCTGTTCAAAATTCCATGTTAATGACCCAAACAGGACTGCAAAAGTACACAAGGATTTTCCAAACCTGTCTCAAAGACAGAGGAATTGTTCATGAGGATGTTGCCTGTAGATTGTTTCCTTATTCACTAGGAGAAGAGGCCTTTTACTGGTACAATCATCTCCCTGCTGGTTCAATTCTTAATTGGAACAATCTTGAAATTACCTTTTTACAGAAGTTCTGAATACCTATCAGTTCCAATGAATTATATTTTCAATTCACCAAAGTTAAGAGAGAGGTTAATGAACCAATATCTAGTTTCAATAATAGGTTCCACCATGCATACACCATACTTCAAGATCCTTACATTTTAGACAATAATACAGCCTTGGGAGTCTATTATGAAGCCCTGGACAGCCTCACAGCTACCTTTCTGAAGTGGAGACCCAATCCTCCAGCTACCCTAACTGATGCTTATACAGAGGCTGTAAAGCTTAGTACAGACTTGAGACAACACTTGACTAGACCATTACCTTCTTTAGGACCAGTTGCACATCCCAACCAGGTTCAGGTGGTGAATCATGCGCTTGCTAATCATGCTCCACTTATGAATCTAGTACCTCAGTTACCCTTGGTGCCACATCCTGGTCATCCCATGAGCCAAGTCTCTCCTATGGCAAACTTTCTCCAATAGCAGGTTAACCAACCCATGTATCAGCCACAATCGAATAGTTTTCCTGCCTATTTGCAGAATTCTGAGGTGTTACATTAGTCTATGGGATCTGTCACAATGCCTACCCCTCCTTAGAATAGCCTAAACTAGATCCCTTATCGAGATCCAAATAGGGAGAGGATTGATGAAATGGTTGAGTAGATAAAAAAGATAAATTTGGAAGTGACTTACTTAAGAAATCAGAATAGCCAACTACAAGATGCCCAGAAGAGTATGCAAACCAATCAGAACAGAGAGTTTCCACAAGGGCAGAGTTTTGATAGAGGACAGCGTAATGAGAGAGGATTCTACAACGACAGGGGATATAATCAAGATAGGGGTTACAATAATGACAGAGGATTTAATAATGATAGGAGACAAAATTTTGATAGAGGCCAAGGTAGTAGATCTAAATTTGATAAGAGGCCATCACAAGGACAGAGGAGAACTTGGAATACAGGACCTAATAATGGAGGAGTCCCCACCCCATTGGATCTACCCGCTAATCAAATTGTTAACCAATCTGTAAATCAGCCAGTCGGTCAAGACAAACCTTCCAGTGGTGTATATCTGGCTGAAGCAGCCCTATCAGGATGGTGCAGGCTCCATAAGACAAGTCAGCATTCAGAGTTAGAATGTCCAAAATTCTAAACTGTTGCCTCTATTTTCCAATATGAGGTAGAAAATAATGCAAATGGATAGGAGATTGTTCCCTCCCCACCATATGACTCTCCCGTGCTGGTGTTAAACCATGCTCCCTTCCCAACAAGTAAGGAAAACATGCCAGAAGAAGAACCTGATTCTCAAAAAGAAAAGACAGATCAAATATGTAATGGAGATGAGGTTGCTCAATTGTTCAATGAGGAAGCAATGAATGATAATGGCCCCCTTGATCAAGAAGAAAATCATGTTGAATAAGTACAAATGTTCCAGATGCAAGGTTTGAGAGATATGCCTCATAGGCATCCACAGGCTGGAGGACCTTTCACTACCTCCATTCCTCTTAACAACTTCAGTACCCCTCCAGATCCTAATGCTAGCAATAATCTGTCTTATCTACATATTTCCAAGTAGTATCTTTTGAAGGAAAGACAAGCTCAAACTGACCCACAAAAGGAAAAGGCTGTTCAAGAGAGTAAGGATAAGGTGGAAGAACCTTCTAAGGACGTCTCCACTAATATGAGTGAGGAGCAGATGGCTTCATATGTTGCTGAGGAGTTCAACAAATTAAAAGTAAATCTTTCAACTTTTGAGTTATTAAGGTTCCCTACAATTAGAAAGGTTGTTTTAGGTACCTATGATGCACATTCAATGTCTTTGGATAAGCCTTCCGGTGAGAATATCAGCAAGACTTCTAGTTCTCAGTCTATGAAGACACAAAACCAAGCCCATAGTCGGACTAACTTGCCCCCTAGAGATAAAGGAAAAGAAAAGGACAAGACTCAAGTGGCCCAGGTAGATACTCAGCCAACTTTGTTCCAAGGGAAGATAGAAACCCCACCATTTTTTATTTCTGTGCACATATTTGGTAAGAATTTACACAATTGTTTATTAGATTCTGGTGCTTCCACCAATGTGATGCCATTCGGAGTTTGTAGAGCTCTAGGGATTACACCAGATGATTCTCAAAAGAAGGTGACTCAGTTAGATAGAACCGAAGTAAATGTGGTGGGAGAATTAAATATGATTCATATGTAGATAGCTTCTGACCCTAGGATTCAACAGGTTATCAATATTCAGGTAGCCGATATCCCTGATGCATATGGTTTGATTCTAGGAAGATATTTTACTAAGGCTTTGAATGGTTATGTGTCTACTGACCACTCTCACATGTGGCTTCCTTGGAAAGGAGTGCCCAATCAGATCAGAACTGAGAGAGAGCCAAGAATGAAATACATGATCACATAATACCAAAAGACTTCAACAGAAGTTCTGATATCAGAAGTAGGAATGAGAAATTGCATGCTATCAACTCAGTATGAAGAGTCAGACTCAGAGGAGGTATTGATGTTGCATACGATGCCTATTGATGCTGAGACAGGATCTAGCCATGTTGAAGTTTTGACAGAATCAGTTGAGGAAGAGGAAGAACCTGAAAATAATCAGATCAGCCTATTAAGCAATTTCCAGGAATTCATCAAGCAGTGTGTTGAAAACCAAACTCGTCTGGGAAGAAAAACAAGTTTTAGGGAATTACTCTTACCTAATTGGTGTAGAGTTCATAATGCTTCTCATTCATAATTGGAGTGTTGTTTATGCTAGATAGCAGTAGAGCAAGTACAAAAATGCCTAAATCCAACTCAAGTTGTGAAGACAAAGGTGCACAATCCTCAAGAAAAAGAAGAGAAACCTATACTAACTAAGGGATCCTCCAACTCTGACAAGCGGAAAGAAATAATGAAGAAAACTACCACTGCAGAATGTTGAACTCTCAAATTTGATGGATCCAAATCCAAGCATGGAGCTGGATTAGGGTTCAAATTGATCAACCCAAAAGGTAAAAACTTCTTTGCAGCCCATAGGCTTCAATTTCATTGCACAAATAATGTAGCAGAGTATGAAGCATTAATACATGGACTTCTCATGGCACTTAAGAAAAAGGTCAAAATTCTACAAGTTTTTGGTGATTCTGAGTTAGTAGTCAAGCAAGTAAGGAAGCAATATTCATGCCACGATAGGAGAATGACTAATTATAGGCATAGAGTGTGGGACCTCATTGAGGGATTTGACGCTTTCAATATCCAACTGATACCACGGCAGAAGAATCAAATTGTTGATTCTCTGGCTCAAGCAGCAAGTACTCTGTAGCCTTTATCTTTGTCAGGATTGAAGAAGTTTACTATTGAATTGACTCATGTGCCATCGGTCCCAGACAATGTTACTAACTTCCAGGTATTCGAAGATGACAAACATATCCTAGATTTTATCACAAATACATATATTTTTGCTTCCCAAATCATCGATGAAACAGAACCCCAGGAAGCAGAACTGGATTTAGAAGGTGTGATGAATCTAAAGTCTAATACTATTCCAAGGGGAATGGTACAGTTGGAGAAAATTTTTGATATGGATAAGATTAGAGATCAGGAACAAGAGTCGAAGAAAGAATCAATTAGTGGACAGTGTGACACTCACAATTTAGGAACTGAGGACAATGTTAAGAATATTTTCATCAGCAAGGTATGCACTCTAGGAGAAAGACAAGGGATAATTGAAGCCCTATACAGCTTTCTAGACATAGTAGTCTGGGGTTATGAGGACTTGAAAACTTATGATACATCAATCATAACTCATACTATACCTCTGAAGCTAGGTGCTAAACCTTTTAGACAGAGACAGAGACCTATCAACGCATTGTTGGAACCACTCATACAAAAAGAAGTTCAAAAATTGCTGTCTGCCAGAATTATATTTCTTGTCAGGCATTCAACCTAGGTAGCCAACCTGGTTCCAGTAAGGAAAAAGAATGGAGAAATTAAGCTCTGTGTTGATTTTAGGAATCTAAATAGATCATTAGAAAAATATAACTATCCAGTTCCTTCGTTAGATGAAGTGCTTCAAGTGGTCAATGGATCTCAGATGATGTCCTTTCTGGATAGTTATTCCAGATACAATCAAGTGATGGTCCAGTATGAGGATAGGCATAAGACTACTTTCACAACTAAATGGGGTACATTTTCCTACAGGAGGATGCCATTTGGACTCATTAATGCATGGGATACATTTCAAAGGGCTATGGATATTGCCTTCAAAGATATCATAGGCAAATGCATCATCATTTATATGGATGACCTAACTATTTTTTCAAAAAATAGAGGGGATCACATTTCAGATTTGCACAAAGTGTTTCAAAGGTGCAGAGAATTTGGCATATCCCTAAATCCCAAAAAGTGTATTTTCGGAGTAACAGAGGGAAAGCTACTAGGACATGTCATATCAGAAAAGGGAATTGCTATTTATCCGGAAAGAGTGGAGGCCATATTGAAGATTCAGCCCCCTGCTAGCAAAAAGGAGATGAGGTCCTTCTTTGGTAAGATCAACTTCATCAGAAAATTCATCATTGGATTTGCTGAAATTGTTAAACCATTAAATGCAATGTTGAAAGAAGATGCCAAGATCGAATGGAGTATAAAAGCAAAGGAAGCTTTTGCAGAGATCAAAAGGGCCATTACTGATGCTCCAGTATTGGTAAGTCCTAATTACAGCAAACCCTTTTACATCTATTCATTTGCTTCAGATCATTCATGTGCTGGAATGTTAACTCAAAAGTCTGATGAGGGAAATGAGCATCCTATTACTTTTATGAGTGCACCATTAAAAGATGCTGAGTTGAAATATCCAAGTGTGGAAAAGCAGGCATATGCCCTGGTCAGAGCAGTAAAGAAATTTAGGCATTATATCTTCAGAAATAGGGTGGATGCAATTGTCCTAGATTTTGCAATTAAGTTACTCCTGATGCAAAATGAATTAGGTGAGTGTAGAGCTAAATGGGTGACCATGCTACAAGAGTATGACATTGAGATCCAACCTATGAAGCTGGTAAGAGGGCAAGGACTCACTCAGACTATGGCTGAAATAGGTCCTAAATTGACTGTTCAGAATTATAATATCAAAGAGGTTTCCCCAGATGGTTGGTATGACGACATAGTTTATTATTTGCTGAATCAACGACTTCCAGGTCATCTTAATGCAATTCAGAGATGAGCTCTATAGTTAAAGAGTGATGGTTTCATGTTGAAAAGTGTTGTTCTGTACAAGAAAAATCATGAAGGTATTTATTTAAGGTGTCTTGGGAAACAGGAAGTTGAAAGAGTAATGAACGAATTTCATGAGAAATATGGTACTAGTCATGGCTCTAAAATTGCCATTGCAAATAAAATTTTGAGGGTAGGATATTACTGGCCCACACTATTCAAAAATGTTCACCACCATGTATGGACCTGTCACACCTGCCAGACTGCGGCAGTGAGAGAAAGGTATGCAGCACTTCCGCTCCAATCGGTCACTGAGGTAAGACCTTTCGCTCAGTGGGGTATGGATTTCATAGGCCCTATCAACCCACCATCTTCTACAGGAAACAGGTACATTCTCACTATTACTAATTATTTTACAAGATGGACTGAAACTTTTGCTTGTAGGCAATGTACATCAGATGTAGTGATTGATTTCTTAGAATATGCTATTCTTAATCGATTTGGATGTCCTATTGCGGTTGTCTGTGATAATGGTCCTACCTTCACATCTTTAAAATTTTCAAATTGGGCTTTTGATCATGGCATTATTGTGAAGTTTGCATCTAATTATTACCCTCAGGGTAATGGCCTAGCAGAGTCCTCTAATAAGAACTTATTGACTGTCATCCGTAAGCTGTTAGAGAGGAACCCAAAAGACTGGCACACTCAGCTTCGGTTTGCCCTTTGGGCAGATCGTACAAGACTTAAGTCATCCATTGGAACATTGCCTTATCACTTAGTGTATGGTCTGGAGCCAGTATTCCCTATTCAACTCAAAATCCCAACTTTACAGTTTATAAATCAGTTTTATGATGAAGGGGATAGAAGGGAGGCTAGGTTGACAGAACTATTGCACCTTGAGGAGAAACGAGACAATTCCCTTGAGAATTTTACCAAACATCAGGGGGTAGTTAAGAGGTGGTTTGACAGGAGGGCTAAAGCCAAGACTTTCAGGATTTCTGACCTTGTCCTATATTGGGATAAACCTCATGATCAAAAAGGGAACCATGGGAAATTTGATAAACTCTGGCTTGGCCCATATCAGATCGCTAAAATACTTGGAGATAATGCCTTCCGTCTGAGGACTCTCATGGGAGAAGATATCCCACTGCCTGTCAATGGGTAGTATTTGAAACATTATTTCCAGTCCTGAGCTGTTTTCAGCTCTCCGCTCTGTATATAGTTAGTGTAGGTTGCTTTGCTTGTTTCGCTTGGATAGATTAGGGTTTTCTTTTAATTTGCTTGCTTTTCTTTGGTTAGAGTAGGTCTACTTTGGTTTGTTTGTTTGGTCTGGGTTGCTCTTGCTCTTGGTTCTTTCTCTTTTTGGGATCTTTGGGTGCATCTGTATGGCAATGGTGACAAAGCAGGTCTGATGTTCTTAGTATTTCTCTTACAAACTCTAATCACCCTTCCAGGACACCATGGTATGAACCTTCTACCCAATGTCACTTATCCTTCTGCTGAGGAAAAGGGTTTTCTAGTCAGTTTGAATGGGACTATATTGGGGTCTCATATTTTAAATTATTAAAAATAGAAAAAGTTGCAGAAGGTCCTTATAAGGTCTGAACAGGTGAAAAATCATTTTTTGCTCTAGTGCCACTATGATTCTCAGCCCTGAGTGTGGACTTCACTGTTCACAGGTTGAATGAAATGAGTGAAAAAGAAAAGAGATATCAAAAGAAAAGAAAAGAGAAAAAAAAGAAAGAGAAAAAGAGACAATATTGAAAATCAAAAGGTTTGAATTCAACTTATCAGGGGGATCTGAATATCTCTACCGGGGCTATGGATGTCTGGCTGGTAGTAAAGCTATGTTCAGGAGGATCACAATGATAACCTCATTGGGGCTATGGACGCCTGTCTGGTAGCGAGGCTCTATCTAGGTTACTTTTAGAGTATGAATCTCTACGTAGCTTGTTCATACCAAGTTTGGTCCCTGTTGCAACTAAGGGAGGGTAATGAATGCATGTGCACACACTTTGACCCTGGTATAGGAAAGTTTGAATGACTAGGAGCTTCTTTGTTTTCACACGGAGGTGGTGGTAGGATAGGTGAGTTGAAACCATAAGTTCTGGGTTCTTGATTCCAGTTTGTCATCAAAATGCTTCGGAGCATTTTCCCAGCAGAGTCACCATTTGTTGTGCAGTTTTTACACACACGCCCCACTTGGAGTAGGGGCCCTCTTTTTGAGATGTCTTTTGACCTTTGGTTTTATTGGTTTCATATTTTTGAGGTCTTGGCATATTGGTCTTGTTGGCCCTAGTCTTGCCTCGGGGCTTGAATTGGTTAAAATTGAGTTTCAGGCAAAATCCGGGTTTTCAACTGAATCTGGGATTTTTTGGCTCTGGTGGATTTTCTCGGGCTCTGGTTCATGGTCTGTTCATTGCTGAATTTTTTGAATCTGAGTTTCTGCCTAACTCTGGGATTTTCCTATTTTGGCGGATTTTCCCGGACTGCACCAAAATCCCAAACTTCGTTATATTCCCGGTTCTGCCTTTCCACGAAATTGATGTTCATCCGGATTTCTGCATATCTTGGGATTTTCTGAAATTCCATCGTGGGCTCAGGTTTCTGGATTTTTCAAACACATCTTGTTGCTCATTAATACTTGCAGTAACTTTGGTCAGATGCATATGGGGATGTATTTAAAGTCTTTTATGCATCATTTTAACTTCATCATTCACTTGTTTGCTGCCTGGACGTCTGAGTGCTTTCTCCATTCGAGCTTTGAGCATTGATCTTGAGTCGCTTGCATGTGGATTGTTTGGAGCACTGATTGAGGTTTCCAATGCTAGGGCATGTCTGCTTTGTGGTCGCTTCTTCAAGCTCGAGTTTCATCTAGATTAATCAATGGTAAGTTGTCAATGGCCCCTCTTATTTGTTTGCGTGATGATTGAGTTTTTCTAGATTAGTTGATGGCCATTTTAGGTCGGCCTTTGCTTGATTATGATTTCATATTTATAGAGCTGGGGTTTGACTTTTCCCTTCACCAGTTTTCATCATCCCTGCTATGCGCATTTTTTTTATCAATTGAGTGTCGGATGCATCTTTGTAGCCATGTCTAAATAGGACTAGCCCCCTAAGTGTGTCGTTCGTTGTATGCTATGAAGATTAGGGTTTTGGTTCATTTACCCGAATTTTCCAAGGTTCAATAGGGTTATTGCGATTTCATGATTTATGTTCAGCTCAACCTGCTCACACCTTGAGAAATCCTTGTGCGCATTGGTTGATCGCCCAAATGATAGTTTTCCTTGAAATTTTTAGCTTATCTGGGCTTTAATGGTGGGGGTCTGGTTATTGGAGTTAGGGCATCATTGTTTTGCCGTGAAGTTTGGTTATTCGAAGGTCTTTTGAAATCCAAGATCAAGCGCATTCCAAATTCTGGAGTACTTCAAACTGTCCGCAAAAATCTGTACCATCTAGACTTTTTCAATTTTCCTATCAAATTTCACTTCTTTTGATTTTCCGAAGATAGGATTAATGGAGTAAATGCTAAATGTTTATTTCATGTTGCCAATGAATGAATTTTATGATAATCTTATGATCTTTTGTCTGTACTAACGATTTATTTGACTAATGATGTTTTGGTAGCAAGAATCCGTCTGGGTCGGATTTCTCTGAAATTCCATCCCGATTGGATTTTCCCAGTTTACATGGTTTTCTCTAACTGCTTTATTTTTCTGGATTTTCAATGATTGGCAATTTGTGATGGATTTTAACTACCTTATATGATTTTATGCTGATCTTTTGGTTGGAATATACATGATAATTGGATACTCATGATGTCTTTTGTGAATGTAGGCCAAATCCAGCAGGGCTGCAGTAGGAAAGTCCAAAGGTGACATGGAGGGGTCCTCCATCTCAGAGGCAGAGAGATTAAGGTTAGACACTAAGATCCAGCTTCTTGAAAGTAAGATATCTTTCGTGTGGGATGAAGTGTCTGACACCAATGTGGCAGCCTATAGATACGAGGAGTTCAAGGAAAGAACGGCACAAAAGGACCTGTCAGTCTTGAGGTAGGGAATGATGAAATCTGGATTGGTGCATGTGGCAGGGTTTCCTCCAGCAATCCAGTGCTATGAGCTAATACTTGAGTGTGCCCGGCAATATGACTTCGACACCTAAAGGGTTGTCAGCACTGAAGGGAGAGTCCTGGCCAATTTCAGTCCTGTCTCTATTGCTCAAGCCTTTGATATGCTAGATTTTCCCTTTGTGTGTGCTCTGAACATGGACATGGCCAGGACATATTATGAGAATGAGCCAACCAAAGCTCAACAGATGATCAATGCTTGGTTGGAAAAGCCGAAATCACATTACTCTAAACTTCCCAAGCAATTGCATAGGATCAAATTTCGGTCAGGTATTTATGATGCAATAACATTTCTGAGCAAGGTGGCAGGATTGAAAAGTGTCAGAGTATTAGAGAGTTGGATGGTCCATGTGATCACCAAAATTGAACAAGGAACCAACTACCACTGGGCAGGACTTATCAACACCATAATTGACAAGCAACAAAGAGATGTCCTAGAAACCAAGAGATTCACCATGTCCTCCTATGTCATGTATGTGTTGGCAAGATTCTACCCATACAGGGGTTTGAATCCACAAGGGACATTTGGACAGGACATAGTCTATGAGATCTATGCGGAATTGCACCTGGGACACAGAGACTACAGAAGGGCTAATGATGCATTCACTATGCATATCACCCGGATGCTTCAAAATTCCAAACATGTCAAGTTGTTTGAAGGAGCAAAGGATTTGATAAAGAGATATGGGGCCTGGTTCATTCAGTTTCCTACCTTCTCCTACCTTAGAATTGATGGATGTCTGGCTGCTCCATACAGGCTACCCAGGTACCCTACGGATCATATTGTGTTGCTGGAACTTGTTAAGAAGATATGTGAATTTGATGCAGTGGTCAAAAAGGAGAAGCATAAAATCGGTTTTGGTGGGGATTTCCCTCTTGGAATTGGTGTAGCAGAGGTGTTCCCTTCTATCCAATCAGCACATGCAACAAGTGATGAGATGGCAACTCATGGTTTCTCCTTCCATTCCAAAAGAACAAACTTTGATATCACAGGAGAAGCATAGAAGAAAGCCACTAAGGAATATTGTCATAAAGATGACCTAGAGGATTATTGGGCCAACATCAAAGATAACCTTGAAGCAAGAAAGAAGAGGTACTCTAGGCTTCCTGTCGATGTGATCAGATAGTACAATGTCAACCTAATCTCGGACCAACTGTAGGACGATGGAAACCTGGTATAAGATCATGCCTATGAAGCTGCTAAGGATAGGTCAATTGGGGAAATCAACTGGAATGAAGATGAGGTCACAGAGTTGGAAGACCTAATGGCCCCCGGTCATGAAATTTACTTCTTCGTGGCTAAAACATAAGGTTTGGGAGTTGGAGAGTGAGAAGGTACCATGTACCTTCAATTTTATGGGAAACCTTAATCCAATGTCTATGTCAGAGGAATCTGGGGAGGATGACCCCAAAGGGAAAACCAAAAAGAGCTCCCCTTTCAAAATAAAAATTAGATTCCCTAAAGAAAGCGAGCCTGAACCAAAAATAAATCCCAAAGGGAAGAAAAGAAGTCGAGCTTTGAAGATTGGCAGGTCCTCTAATGAGGAAGAATTGGAAAAATCAGAAGAAGAGGATGCTCCTCCACCACCAAAGAAGACCAGAACCACTAGGGTTTCAAAGAAGAAGGTTCGGGATACATCAAAAGATGAGCCTCCAATTGTTGATGTTGAGAGTTCAAGAGAGAAGATGAAAGTATATATGAGGAGATCAAGAACTCCTTCTCCGAAGGAGGTTTTGCAAAAAATGGACCCTTCCCCAAAGATACCAGCTGTAGAGCCATCTAAGCCTGCTTCCCCTCCACCAAGTGTGCCTAACCAGGAGATTCTTGAGGAGCATGAAACTAGTGGGGAGGCAGAGCCATTCAAGGAAGGGGAACTCTTTGGTGCAGCTGCAGAACTTGAGGTTGAAGAGGTAGAGAAGCACCCTTCTCCATTAGTGCAATATGAGGATTCTCCAGAGGATGGCAGAGGAAACAGATCACCTGAAAAAGAGGAGAACATCCTAGTTAAAACCCCGTCACCAGTGCAAGAGGTGGAGCTTGAAGAAGGTGATCAAGGTGAGCAGCTCCCTGAAAAGGAAGAGGAGAAAACAACAGAACAACAGGAAGAAGCAAGAACATAGGAAATCCGGGTAGAATCTACTGTCCCGGATTGGCTTGAAAAGGAAATCACAAGGAAGAAACAAGTGGTGGTTGAAGACACTCCCTTAGATTGGGATGAAATGCTATCCAAGATCGGTAAGGGAAAGAAGAGGAAGGTAGCTAAGGTGGTTTCAAGAATAGAAAGGGATGAAGCAAATAACTGAGTTATCCACATTGCCATCCCTGTTGCAAACAAGACTAAAGAAGATGTCACTGGTGAAGATTATAATGTACAAACTTTCAACCTAGGACCAACATTTGTGGAGCAGGATATAGAGGAGTATGAAGGGTCTAGTGCTGTAATAATTGGCAGATTAAGGAAAGAGACCCAAACCAAGCATGAGCTAAGAAAGGAAAATGAGAGACTTAGGAAATGCTTGGAAGAAGTGATGAAACCCCTGCAATCTCTTCACCCATCTTCTTTGGCCACTCCCGATTTCTTGCCCAATGAAACTATCTCCGAGATCAAAAAGATGAAGGCTTCTGCTCAAACTGCAACAGATTGGCTGAAGGATGTGCAAATGAAAGGAGATAATGAAATCAAGGATATCCTGTGAATTGGGAAAGATGCGGTCAGAGCTAGAGACTTATTGGAGCATGTGCTATCTCAAGATAAAGAGGATATTGACCTCTTGCTGCAGAAGTCCAAGGTAATTATGGAATATGGAAAGGATCAATTGGTAGCAGATGGGATCCTTCCTTCCTCCGGACTAAGTAAACCGTGGGAATGGTTTGAGGCTTTGCAAATTCGGCAGAAGGCCATGAGGAAGATCCAGAAATGAAAGAAGTCAATAGAGGGTGATTTAACTGGAGTGTATGAGGGATGCATTGCATTTTTTGAGGTTATGACTGGTAGGAGGAAAATTGCTCCTAAATACTAAGTCTAGAGCAACTCAGGGAATGGTGGCATGAAGTTTATGCACCAGATTCTGAGAATGTCATAACAGGGCACCAGTTAAATGATGCAGCAACCTACTTGGCAGTAATGGATAAGTATCAAGCACATAAGGATGATTGGAATAAGACTGTTAAGCAGTCAAAGGAGGAGATTGATTCCTAAATGCAGACTTAAGATCTTGCCCTTGCCACCTATCACCATGCTAGATGGGGTGTTTTTGAAAGTTCAAGGATCGTTTTCCTAGAACAAAGATAAGGGAGGCAGTATTTAATGCCATTTTGAGATTTGTTCTTCCCTATTATTATAGGGCATGTATTGAATCGAACTACATTGGGGACTGTGTCTAGGCTGACCTTAATGATATATGGCATTTAATGTGTGCCTTATTTTGAATTCCTAAGGCTGACCTATTTTGGTAGTTATTGTTATTTTGTAAATGTTTGGTTGGGCCGACATATCCTGAATTTTCTATAAAAGGCATTCCTGCCTCATTGTAAAGGGGTTAGGGGTTAGACATTAGAAATAAAAGAGAAGAGATAATAGAGTCGAAGAGTTAGAGCATTTTGTGAACTTCTTGAAGCAAGTATTGTAAATAGAATAGTGGAATTGTTGTAGTCTTTTGATGATCTAATACAATTGAGGACATTGTGGTTTGTTCCTTGTGAAATCTCTTGTGTTGGTTTATCTCACATGGTTCTTGTTGTTCTATCTTTCAAATTGCTTGAAGATTTAGGGTTTAGTGTTCAGAATTAAATTAGTTTTAGTTGGGTGAATGATGTTTATGATTTTATATTTGGAATGTTTGTAGCAATCTCTTGTCTATACTCCCAGTAACTACCTGATTGTAGTAGGCTGGTGAAGTCAACCTAGACCATACATTCATATGTGCTTAAGTTCGATTGTGGATGAATATCTATGATTTGAAAATCTATATACCTTAGAAGATTGCACCGTTCTTGTGATATTGCATTGTGGGTTAAGCAGGAATTGGTTGTTTGAGGTTGGTCCATTCCAGATATCTGTCATTTGCATTGTTCATTCTAAGAATAGTTTAGATTTTATCATATCCTTGCACCCTTATCTTTTGCTATTTCTTTATCATCTGGTTAGATTTAGGATTAGAGATCATCGTATTGCAAAATCTGATAAATTGAAAGATACAATCTATTTGTAGTAAGGTCCCTTTGTGATTACCAACATTTTCACATATTATCTAAGTTGTTTATGCATTGTCATGACCTGACACTCGAGAGACCTTGGGGTGATTTTCAGTGATTTATTATTGAAAATAACCTTTCAAGAGAGATAGAATATTACATTCTGTCTGAGTTGTTGCTGTGCAGAAAAAACGATCAACAAAACCCAAAATTTCTCCAAAAACACCCAAAACATTAAAGTTTTCCCTCCTAGCACCAAAATGTGACCAATGACATAGTGAAGGTTAACTACACCTGATCCATATGAATTCAAGATATATTTAACCCACTAAGCATTAATCCCAATAAGATCATTCACTATAAAAAAAGACAAATAAGCCATTAAAACTAACATTCTAAATCATGAAAGCTTGAAAAACCTCTAATCTAAGATATTGAAACTTATCCTATTGGGGGAGTGGTGTCGCATTGATGTGGAATGGTGACCCTTTCCCAATCCCTTGGATAATGAGCTTGTTTCAATCAATTTTATTGAAAAAAACTGATGAGACCATTAATAGATGTGTATGAAAACATGATTCAAAGCTAAATGAATATGATGCAAGCTATTTAACATTATTTATGCTAACATGATTGATATGGGTGTATGCAAATCTACTCTAAATGTATGAAAGCTTAAAAATATTAAAATCCTAATTAACAAATAAGCTAAATGTATGCATCTATGTTATCATGGAAGCCATTAATGGAAGCTTAAAGCTAATATGAAACTAAAAATGAACTAAATTATGCTAAATGTGTGATGCAAGAGCATCCTGTGGTGTAGGGAAATCTTGCATCACCCAAAAAAAATGTTTTCTTTATTTTCTTTAGTTGTTTTGAGTCCCATGATGTCACTTCAGGGATATAAGACTATTAGGCGTCAAAATTAGCAAAAAAAAGCACTTACTATTTTTAGTAAGTCGGCCTAAACAGGCTCATATGGATGTGAAAATTTACCCCAAGGAGTAGAGATAAAAAAAAAATTCGGTTGCGAAACAATCACCTCAATACTCTACACGGTTTGCGAGAAATTAAAGTTTCCGTCTCGAGAAATTTTTCTAATGTAGCTTCAAATTCACATATAAAACTTTAGAGGCCCTAAAATAGCTAAAAAGGTGGCCAAACTAACCGATGGTCAATTTGTGTATTGTAGAGCTCATCGAGAGCTTTTCAACGATATGCAATAATAGCGAATCAGACACCTGGATCAAAATTTATGGCCTCACGCAGTTGGTCTTCTAAAAAGTGAATTTCATAAAAAATTCTTCCAAGTCAGAAATCATTCGGCGAGACTTTTGGTGCCAAAAAAAAGAAGGGAAAATTTGTACCTTCTAGAACATTCTAGGGCTGTTATTGGGGACAATAGAAAGGGTTGAGTGAGGGTTATAGAAGGTGGCCCTGATAGTGCAGATTGTGGCTCTGAATAGTAAATTTTCTTTTCAGAGTTAAATTTTATTGTAATGAATCAAACCCATGAGGTTGTAGCATGTAAGTTTTGAATCTGTCATTTCATTATCTAAAAATAATTGAAAGTGGGTTATTTTTCTATCTTGCATCTTTTGTGTTGGTATTTATTGTTGTGTTTTCTATGGGGTTTGAGTGGTGTGGCCCTCATCAAGTGGTATCAGAGCAAGAGTTCCTGAGCCTGTAACAAAGCATCGAATGTGAGGTAGTTGCAGCAAGACCTGTGAGTGTGGGTTGAGTTTAAGATGCCTCCAAGAATTGCCCAGTATGTCAGAGGTAGAGGCCGAGGTCATGGAGGAAGAGATCCGCCAAGAGATGAAATCAAAGCCCTTAGAAGGAAATTAGAAACCTTGCAACAAGAGGTTCAAAGAAGATATGTGCAACGAGATAGAGATAACAGTGAAGATGAAACAAAAGAAGAAATGGAAGTACAAGAGCATGATCAAATGGATCCTGGAGAAACAAGATTACTGCGAGCGATCTCAAGCATTGGGAAGAGAACTAAAATGGAGGTTTCAAATTTTAGTGGAAATCAAAATCCTAAAGAATTGATTGATTGGATCAATGACATGGAGGAATTTTTTGAGTTTGAGGAGATTGAAGATCCTCACAAAGTGAGGTTTGCAAAGAAAAAATTGAAAGGTCACGCTAGTATATGGTGGAAAGAGGCCCAGTTAGAAAGAGGAAGGCAAGGGAAAGATAAAATTTCCAAATGGGACAGGATGGTGTCAAAATTGAAGAAACAATTTATTTCAGTCGATTATGAATTGGAGATGCTCAAGAAGATGTAGAGCTTGAGGCAAGGGACAAGGATGGTGAAAGAATACAAAGAGGAATTTCACAAGGTCTTGATTTGGATAGGACATTTTGAGGTGAATAAGGAGAAATTTTCTCATTATATTAATGGGTTGAAGCCAAGTATACATGAAGAATTGGCATTGGTAAGAATAACCACCATTGAAGACACTTATCATATTTCTTTGAAGGTTGAAGAACAACTGAACAAGAGGTTTGAGAACAAGCAATGAGGTCGTGGTCATGGAGGAAAGATCGGTGGACAGTCATATGGAGGTCGAAATGAAGATCAAAAGAAGGGTGAAGGATCCAGTAGCAGCCAAAACTAGAAAGGAGATAACACCTACCACCCTCATGATCAGAATAATGGAGACCAAAGACTAAGGGGAGATTTCATGGAACTTGTTTCCAGTGTGGAGAAATACATAAAGCCTGTGAGTGTCCTCAACATCAAGGAAGGAAAAATAGAAGACCTGAGGGTAGTGTAGGATTTTCACATGTAGATGAAGATGTTGAGTCTTCACATTTTGAGGATGCAAAAAGTGGAGAGGTTCTTGTTACCAAAAGAGCCTTGCTAAATGAAGAGAAGGAACCAACTCAAAGGAATAATTTGTTTTGCACCAGATGTAAGTGTGAAGGTAAAGTTTGCAATGTTATTATTGATGGATGTAGTACTGATAATCTTGTTTTAGAAGAAATGGTTAGTAAGTTGCGGTTGGAGAGAAGAAGGCATCCGAACCCATACCGAATTGCTTGGTTGCAGAAGGACCATAAAGCCTTGGTAAATGAACAATGTCTAGTAAAGTTCAAGATTAGAAATGACCATGATGAGGTATTGTGCGATATTATGCCTATGGATGTTTTCCATATGTTATTAGGTAGACCATGGCAGTTTGATCGAGCAGTACATGATGGACATGTCAACACCTATTCTTTGACAAAGGATGGGGTTCATCATAAGATGAAGCCCTTGAAAGAGGTAGAAGAAAAGGTATGCAGTAATGCCATAATTTGTTTGGTTGATGGAAGAAAGTTCCTAGAAGGTATGAAGCATCAGCATATATGTTTTGCATTGATCCCTATAGTTAATAAAGAAGATACTATTGAGGTACCTATAGAGGTTTCAAATTTGTTGAATGAGTTTCAAGCTATTATTTCTGATAATGTACCTGAAAGTTTTCCTCCTGTAAGAAAGATTTGTCATCAGATGGACCAGATTCATGGAGCTAATTTTTTGAATAAGAAAGCTCATCATATGAATTCAGTAGAGAATGAAGAGTAGAATAGACAATTGCAAGAGTTGTTGTGGAAGGGATTGATCAAAGAGAGTTTGATTCCATGTGCAATATCTGGAGTACTATTACCAAAGAAGGATGGGGAATGGTGGATGTGCACAATTTCTAGAGCCATCAACAAGATCACCATCAAGTATAGATTTCCCTTGCCAAGAATGGATGACATTATGGGTTGTTTGAGTGGAGTTGAGTACTTCAAAAAGATAGATCTGAAGAGTGGATATCACTAGATCCAAATTAGAGAAGGAGATGAATGGAAGACACCCTTCAAAACCAAGGAGGGCTTGTATGAGTGATTAGTCATGCCTTTTGATCTAACCAATGCACCGAGCACATATATGTGGCTTATGGATGAGGTATTGAAAGAGTTTTTAGGAAAATTTGTTATTTTTTATTTGGATGATATTTTTATTTTTAGTAAGACATTGGAAGACAACTTGATGCATATTCAATTTTTTTTTGAGAAACTAAGGGAGGATAAGCTATTGATTAATTTGAAGAAATGTAGTTTTGAGAAGAGAGAGTTGGTGTATCTGGGATTTGTTGTCTCAGTAGAGGGTCTTAAAATGGATCCAAAGAAGGTGAAATCTATCATTGAATGGCCTACCCCAAGGAATGTTACAGAGGTAAGATCATTTCATGATCTAGCAATCTTTTACAAAAAGTTTATTAAGAATTTTAGTAGTATTTGTGAACCTCTAACTGAAGGAATGAGAGGGGATAGAAAAGAGTTGAAGTAGACTATAGGAGCAGCCAAAAATTTTGATATGTTGAAGAAGAAAGTTATAGAGCAACATGTTTTGGCTATTCTAGATTTCAATAAGGTCTTTCAGGTAGATTGTGATGCTAGTGGCACTATCATATGAGCTATTTTGAGTCAAGAAGGTAAGCATGTTGCCTATTTTAGTGAGAAGTTGAATGATGTTAAGAAAAAATATTTTGTCTATGATCAAGAGTTTTATTTTATAGTTCAGGCTTTGAAGAAATGGAGACACTATATGTTGCTAAAAGAAATTGTTTTATATACTAATCACCAGGCTTTGCAGTATCTCAATAGTCAAGGAAAGTTGAATCAAAGGCACTTAAAATGGGTTGATTTTTTGCAGAGTTATACTTTTGTTTTAAAGAACAGGAGTGGAAAGTAAAATAGAGTTGCAAATACCTTAATTAGAAGGAAAAATTTGTTGATAAAGATGCATATAGAGGTTGTTGGGTTCAATGAGCTCAAGAGTTTGTATCTTGAAGATCCAAATTTTGTAGAAGCTTGGAAGTCTTGTTTGGAACTTGTTGCATTGGATAGGATGAGATGGTTGGATTTCTTAATCTAAGATGGGATGTTGTTTAGAGGAATCCAATTTTGCATTCCAAGGAGTTTAATGAGAGAGAATCTAATCAAGGAGAAGCACAATGGAGGATTGGTTGGACAGTTTGGTCAAGAAAGGACCATTGCTCTTGTCAGTGATAATTATTATTGGCCACAGTTACAACATGATGTGAAGAAATTTGTACAAAGTTATAGAGTATTTCAGATGGTGAAAGGAACAAGTCAAAATACTAGATTGTATCATCCATGACCTGTACTTGAGAGGCCATGGGAGGATATTAACATGTATTTTGTTCTTGGCTTGCCAAGGACACAAAGAGGGCATGATTCCATATTTGTTGTGGTGGAAATATTTTCAAAGATGGCACATTTCATTCTGTGTCATAAGCCTAGTGATGTTGTTCATGTTGCAGAGTTGTTTTTAAGAGAGGTGGTGAGACTACATGGTCAACCAAAGAGTATAGTTTCAAATAGAGATACCAAATTTTTTGGTTATTTCTAGAGGACATTATGGAAGAATTTGAAGATAGATTTGAAGTTCAGTTATGCACACCATCCACAAACTAATGAAAAAATAGAGGTGGTGAATAGGAGTTTGGGAAACCTGCTAAGATACTTAGTTGGAGATAATCCCAAGGGATGGAATTTGATTATAACACAGGCAAAATTTTCTTACAACAATTCTGTCAACAGGAGCACTAGTAAATCACCATTCCAAATTGTATATGGGAGTAGTCCAAGAACTACTTCTAAACTAAGAAAGATGGATAAGGAGGAGAAGAGTAGTACTGAGGCTGAAGATTTTGCTAAGCACCAGAAGAATTTGCATGAAGAGGTGAAGAAACATATCAATAAGATGAACTTGCAATATAAGGCTTAGGAAAATTAGAAAAAGAGGTATAAGTAGTTCCAAGTAGGAGGTGAAGTCATGGTTCATTTGTGAAAGGAAAGGTTTCTAGTTGGTACATACAACAAGTTAAAGATGAAAATTTTTGGACCATGCAAGATCTTGAAGAAGCATGATTCAAGAAATGCTTATGAGGTAGAGTTTCCTAGTGGAATAAATATTTCTCCTATGTTCAACATTGCTTATTTGATAGAGTATCATGAAGGTGATATTGAGGAGGGTTTGATAAATGAACAGTTGAAAATTCTAGCACCTACTTCAGAGAAGCAAGAGATAGAAGAAACCCTAGATAGCTATGTGGGTAGAAGCACAAGAAACAAGAAATATGCAGAGTACTTGGTGAAATGGAGAGGAAAGTTTGCTAAAGATTCATCATGGCTATCTAAGTTTGAGGTTAACCATATTTGTTTCCCTTTGACTCATGAGAAGTGACAAGGTCACTTTTCAAATTACCCTGGGTGTCTGATATAGGAGCATCCAATGGTGTAGGGAAATCTTGTATCACCCAAAAAAAATGTTTTCTTTATTTTCTTTAGTTATTTTGAGTTGCATGATGGAATTTAGGGAATATAAGACTGTTAGGCATCAAAAATAGAGAAAAACAATCACTTACTATTTTTAGTAGTCGACCTAAACAGGCTTGTATGGATGTGAAAATTTACCCCAAGGAGCAGAGCTGAAAAAAAATTCTGGTCACAAAAGAATCACCTCAATACCTTGCACGGTTTGGGAGAAATTAAATTTTTCATCCTAGGAAATTTCTCCAATGTAGCTTCAAATTCAGATATAAAACTTTAGAGGCCCCAAAACAACTCAAAAGGTGGCCAAACCAACCTATGGTCAATTCACTCATTGTAGAGCTCGTCAAGAGCTTTTCGATGATATGCAATAATAGTGAATCAAACACCTAGATAAAATGTTATGGCCCCAAAGTTGGTCCTCTAAAAAGTGAATTTCATAAAAAAATTCTTCCAGGTCAGAAATCATTCGACGGGACTTTTGGTGCCAAAATAAAAAGGGGAAATTTGTACCTTCTAGAACATTATGGGGTGGTTATTAGGGACAATAAAAAGGGTTGAGTGGGGGTTGTAGAAGGTGGCCCTAATAGTGTAGATTGTGGCTCCGAATAGTAAATTTTCTTTTCAGAGTTAATTTTTTTTGTAATGAATCAAGCCCATGAGGTTGTAGCATGTAAGTTTTGAATCTGTCATTTCATTATTTGAAAATAATTGAAAGTGGGTTATTTTTCTGTCTCGCATCTTTTGTGTTGGTATTAGTTGTTGTGCTTTTTGTGGGGTTTGGGCAGTGTGGCCCTCATCAATGTGAGTAAATTATGAGTGTGAGTGTGAGTGAATTCAACAACATAATTTTGCAATTGAAAGATGGATCCATTTGTCTCCAAATAGTATTCTATTTATAGGAAACCAGATGATAAATGAAGGGTTGAGATCAAAAATATCAATCAATAGTCAAGGATGAAAGGAAGAAGAGGCATGGATCATGGATTCTCATCAATGGGTGAGAATGCAATATGAGATTTAATCAAGGGTTCTCATTTGTTCCAAAATAACACACTTTTGACCTGCACACATAGGTCACAAGGTAACTTGCTCAAGATGTCACAAGTTTAGCTTTCTCAAGAAGCCAACTGAGAATATCCATTTTTCAAATGATTGGATGATAGAGAATATTCTTTGGAATATTCTTATGGGTGAGGAAAAAATGATACTTTAAAATTTTAAAAAAAAATTTAATTATGTAAAAAGGGGAAGGAATATTCCATGGGAATATTCCCCTTTTGGAGGAATGTGCAAAGGAGGAATATTCCCTTGCAATTGGAAGAATTAGTAATTTGATAATAAAACAAAGTTTCAATTATGAAAATTAGGGGAATTATATGATATTCATTAAATAATTGATTTAATGGAGATCAAATGGAAAAGCAAGGGATGCGATTGATTTGATCTATCAATGGTCGCAAATGAAGAGAGAATGAAACATGGATCAAGGATTCTCATCAATGGATGAGAATCAAAGATCACATGGATCAAGAAAAGATCAAGGGCTCACAATCATGCAAACAAACACACTTTGAAACAACTTTAAAAAAGGAGAATATTCCTTTGGATTATTCCCTATGCAAGTGGATGAGAGGGAAATTAGCAATTCAGTTATTTAAAACTAAATTTGAATGTGCAAGATGAGGAATGTGAGGATATTCATTAAATTATTGATTTATTTACTGAAGAGGAGATGGAAATATGATATTTAATTAAATAGTTTAGGTTATTTAATTAAATAAGAGGACTTAGGGTTAAAATTAAATAATTTGCATTATTTAATTAAATTGGATGAAATTTTAGTGTGAGAGTGGGTGAATTAACCCAATTAGGTCAATTACATTAATAGGTGAAAATGAGGCATTTAATTAAATAATTAGACTTATTTAATTAAACAAGCGTAAAGAGGATGGGTTTGAGGACAAAATGATGTTAGTTATACAATGTGATCCATTGAGACATTTTAATGTGTCTACAATTTCTAATCACTTTTCATATTTGGAGAAAAGTAAAGCGAATTGAGAAGTGATTGAAGGTGATTCGAAGCAATTTGGTGCAAACCCTAGTTCCCTTTGAGCACATAAAAGGTATGTATAGATATATGTACTTTGTGGGTTTGAAACTAAAGTGACTTGATAAGTATTTGAAGTTGAATTAAGGATATAATGGCTACACATTAACATCACTGAGAGACCTAGACTAAAGTTTAAGAGATATTCGCAAAAAAAAATTGACAATGACCCTGACGGTGCATTTTCGAAGATTCTAATTAGGGTTTTACCCATTGAGGATACAAGAATCTATATACATGTAAAATTTTATGAGTATGGTCACCAAGTACTTAAAACACAATGGTCTAACTAATTGACTAGAGATGATTTCCTAGTGAAACCAAAATACAACAACCTAGTATGAAAGAAATTGGATGTTTGGAATTGGTTCCCCAATTATAGCAATGAATTGGATGCAAAATATGTGAGGATGGCATTGAGCAGAATGTATAACAAGTTCATGTGGATAGATATATGCCTAGAATAATTTCAAAAGAAGTGATCAAGTTCATGACTGGTTTGTGTGATAATGGGCCCGTTATGATACTAAAGTCTATAAAGAATGAAGTGGTTATGCAACTAACTAGTGTTGCATTTGATAGAAGAATTAACAACTAAACCTATCACTAATCCTATTGTAAAGTATGCATCAATCATTATAGGTCACAACATTTACTTTACCAACATGGAGAACTCAGTATCTGCAACTGCAATCTGTGTTGCCCATGATATGGTAGTGAATGGGAAGGATATGACCTATGTGAGTTGCTTCGATAACAACTTTTGGAGAATCTTAAACAAAAAAGAGAGAAGAAGTACACATTCAATTTTGGAACTCTGATTGTGTGTTTTCTATTCTAATTTTTGAGGGAGCTACTTGAAAGAAAATATATGATTTTGGATAGAAGTAGGCTTGTAGGTCATCATATTTTTGACTACATGTAAAACATTGGTGACTTCAAGGCTCAATAAAATGTATTGGCTACATTCTTTGTAGTATTCCAAAACAATATACATGATATCTAGAGAAAGGATTCCTTGAAATCTTATAGAGAAGTATGCAAATGATATAAGCTTCCTTGTATCTATAGATGAATGTATAATAAAGGTCATTAAACCCAAGAAAATATGGATTGAGCCTCTTGGTTATGAATTCTCAGAGAAGGACATTGAAGGATATATAGAATTATTATTGAAAATTCCTAATGACTCCTCCTTGCCTAGGCATGAGGCATATGAAGAAATTTCAACTGAGGCACACTTGGAAACATCAACACCTGAAAGAACCAAAAGGGTAAACAAAAAGGTAGAAAAGTGCTTTGAGTTGCATGGAATTTAAAAAGGTGAAGTAGATAGGTTAAGAGAAACTATTGTAGAAAAGTATGCCAAAGTAGTAGGTATAATTGGTGAGTCCTTTGGACCACAAAGATCAGGAAGAACAACTTCCTCCCCTACCTCTACATTGCCAAAAACCTCTAGTTTTGTTGTTTCCAAAGGAAAGAAGGTGGAGCCCAATGCTCCAATATCAAAATAAATAACAACACCCTTCAGACCCAACCTCTGGATTCAAAAATGAAGAATGTGTTGTTGCAAGATGGTGTGTCCCTTGGTCTTCCATGTAGCACAACGCTTGGGTTTGTGACAAGGTCTATCCGCCTCCTGTGGATCTTAACTGACGCTTGTATCAGGCATTGACAAGTCAATATTTTGGTGCAATGACAAGGCCAACAATTGGTATCAGAGCTGGTCACAGGTTCAAACCCCTCACTTGTGCTAGGGGGATTGTTGCAAGATGGTGTGTCCCTTGGTCTTCCTTGCAATACAACACTTGGGTTTATGACATGATCTAACCGCCTCCTATGGATCATAACTAATGCTTCTTTCAGACATTGATAGGTCGACCTTTTGGTGCAATGATAAGGCCAACATGTGCCTCTGTTAGCACCTCCTACTACCTTTGGAAAGAGAAATAAAAAAATCATCAAGACAATGGAAATTTAGTGTTGTTGTAGAAGAGGAAATTAAACTTGGTTTGGAAGAAGAAGAATAGTTGAAAAGAAAAAGAAGAAGCGGTGTCTCCACTAGTGGTGAAGGTGCCTCACAAGAGGCTAGCACTGAATCAAAGAAGGCCAAGATCAATATTGCGGATAACTCTAAAGAAGAGGAGATAGAAAATTAGAAAGAGGCTTTCATAATACATATTCACAAAAATTCTGAAAAAGGAGAAGTCTAAAACTCCTTAGTAGGAGATTATTCACCAATAAAGCTAGAGTCTTTGGTTAACAATATGTTAGAGCATGATGGTCTATTAGAAGAAACTGCTAAATTGTATGGTGAAATAGATGAGGAAGACAAGGAAACAATAATATATGTCATCATTCAATACATGATTATTTTATATGCAAATATGGATAAAATGAAGAATAAGGTGACTAGTGTTGTGTAGAAAGCTTTGGTGAAAAGAAGGCATGAAGTTATTAATGTTGAGAACAAGATTAAAATTGATGCCTTGAATGAAATTGGATGCTCCTTATCTAAGGATGACAAGGCTATCTTGTTGGAAGTATACACTGAATAGATTAGAGTAAAGAAAAGAGTTACCATTCTTATGGCTAGAGAAAAGAATAGTATAGAGAAGCTGAAAGAAGAAACTGTGAATACAGTGAGAGACATAGTATATAAATTTTGGATGATTGATTCATCATTTGATACATCTCAAGAATTTTTTGATATAGAGAATATAGTGCTCACACCACCACTGGTTGATGATACAAATGATTCTTTGGAGAAATCTTCTCAACTAAAAGACACAAACACTACCACTAGTGCTAACACTAAAAACAAGAATGCAGGACAAAAACAGGATCATGATAAAAATGATGGTGATAATAATGTTGAGGATCCCCCTGATAAACAAAATGAGTATGCTGGAAATGAAAGTGAAAATGGAGAAGAAGGACAAGGAGACAAAGAAGGAGATGATAATAGAAAAGATGAGGAGAAAAAGGAGGATGAAGATAAAGAGAAGAAAGAAAAAATACTTCTAGTAAAGAAGACAATGAAGAGGAAGAAGAGAAAGAGAAGAATAAAAAGGAAACAATGGTTTGGAAAGAATGAAGAAGAACCTTAAAAGATAATGGAGCTAAAAACTTCATCCAAAGAATCATATGGTAATGCATTTAAGGGTCTTTTAACAAGACAAATTAGGTTCCAATTGGCCATTCCTTAGTTGATTCATCTCCCATCACATCAAGATTGTGTAGATCTAAATAAGATCTCACCTATTCAGAGGATGGAGCTCAGAGATTCTTTTCTCTCCTCTAGAAGAGAGGAGATCATTGAGACTCATCAGAAGGGGACTGGACTAATAAATTTTTCAATCAAGTCTCTATAGGATGTTACCCCTGATGACATAATTGACAATTATTTGACACCCATTGAAAATTTGAAGTTTCTATTTTATTCTCTCAAGGAGTATGCCTCTAGTTTGAAGGAGCATATTGAGAGGGGAGTGGAATCAAGACTTGCTGAGAAAAGACTTCTTGAGTTACAAGACAAATGTGCACCCACACATGGAAAGGTAAATGAATATCTGAAGGATGTGTAGGTCCATGAAGATGAAGCCAAGGCATTATTTTTGTATTGCATGAGGTGGCCATATGCCACTCAATGTATTAAGGACTTAATGGACTCCATTGAGTCACAAATATCTAATGCCTCTAATACTTTTGTCCCTGCACAAGATAGAGATTACATCTCTTAGACTTCCATTACATATCTACAGATAAAATTATTCACTCTTCAAAGGTAGAAATAAGACATAATAAGGAGATTTAGATAGCTTTGGGACTTGGTGAAGGCCAAGCACATTCTGGTTTGCAGTGCCCTTGCTGATGCACAAAAGCTTGAGAAGATAAATCCAGTTCCAAGTACTCTAGATGGAGAGGAGAGCTTAGTTGAATTGGAAGCAACGTTCAAGTCTCTTTCCAAAGCTAAGAATATTTGGAATTAAGTAAATCCTACTGGAAATCAGTTCTTGATGAATTAGAAGGTGCCTCCTCCAAATAAACATTTTTCTTGTGTGCACTATTTCATTGTTTTCAGTTGTTTTCAGTTTATCTTTGTACATATGTTTGGATCAAATTTTTGGGATAACTCATAGAGGGGGAGTCAATACATTTCATTTGATTTCTTGTACATATATATAGTTTTTCTGTCACCGACACACCCTTTGTCCTTAATGTCAAAGGGGGAGAAGAGTTAAGAAAAAAATTGGAGATCATGAATACTCAAAGTTTTTGGTGGTGTATGTTCTAAGCTTTTTTTGGAGATTCATTTTTGGAACATGTTGGCATCAATGAAAAATGGGGAGATTTTTTTAATAATAAAGAAGAAATCCTTTGTTGTGTTATCATTGATGCCAACATTGTTTGTTGACAATTTTGTCTAATCCGGTAAACAATTTTGGTGAGATATTGATCTGATAATTTGGTCCAAAATTTCTCATGTTATAAGATTGGATTATGAGGTTATAGTATGTTATTTAACACTAATAAATGCATCTATGATCAAGATTTCAGTGATTTTGGGTGAACGGGCTGAAAGTTTCAAGTAACAAAAGTTCGACATATTATTTTTTGCTTTACACAGTGTAATGGGTATGAGTTATCCGGTCCACATTCCTCCAGTATTTAGAATGCGACTCTACAATTTTTGGATATGGTTTATAGATATCAATAATATATATATTCTAGATGGTACATTTTTATTTGATCAAATGGATCGTTGGTGTGTGATCACTTGGTTTATTTTGTGATTAGGTCTAATTCCTAGTTGACTTAATACTTGACATATGTACTATAAAGATTAACATATATTGTGGATGTTAAGGGGATCTATTTTAGATTCATACCTATTAGAATTAAGTGTATCACATTTGGTTTAGGTGCGAAGAAGTTTTTGTTTCAAGCATGAATTTGACAAAGTGATTTTGAATTAAAATAGGGCTACATCTAATTAGGTCAACCTAATTAATGTATGTGGATGTAATTGGGTATATATGTTAAACATTTTTGAGTTGTAGGATGAGTTGCGATGTGATAACAATGCAATTTTATGTGCGAAGGATACATAGGATATGATATTGTGCGAACTTTCAAATTTATGTGTGAGATCAGTATGAGGGTAGAATTGTTGTGAATGTTGTCATTACTACTAAGAAGAGAAATATCTTGTATTCAAAGCTTCACAAGAACTTAATTCAACACAAGGAAGGTGCACTTTGTATCAATTCACACTTTGGTTGTGAGGCCATTTTTGTTTTGTATCTATTTCTAGATGTGAGCCTTATAAGGATAGTGTGTCCTGATAGTGAGCCCTTGTAATATCTTAATATAACTAGTTATAATATATTTTGAGCTAATCCTCATCATGGCTTTTCCTTTCTTGGGTAGCAGTATCTTGTATTCAAAGTTTCACAAGAATTGAATTCAACACAAGGAAGGTGCACTTTGTATCAATTCACACTTTGGTTGTGAGGCCATTTTTGTTTTGTATCTATTTCTAGATGTGAGCCTTAAAAGGATAGTGTGTCCTGACAGTGAGCCCTTATAATATCTTAATATAACTAGTTATAATATATTGTGAACTAATCCTCATCATGGTTTTTCCTTTTTTGGGTTTTCCATGTAAAAATCTTGGTGGTCATGTGCTATGTAGTCTTGTAATCTATTTCATGTTTACATTCATTACTACAGCTAGATATACTTTGTTCATTGGATGGTTTGTGATTAATTGGTTATATAGAATACTGATTCACTCCCCCTTTCAGTATTTTGGGTGTTCAACATACACAACCACTATCAAGATTTTGTCTTTCTCAACTTTGAAGTAAAAATTACTATTTGTAGTACATTTACTGAATCCTTGATGTATCAAATATCTTTCCAATATTTCATACCAAGCTTTAGGAGCTTTCTTCAATCCATACAATGCCTTCTTAAATCTACACACCATATCCAGTTGATCTAACAATTGAAATCCTTTTGATTGTTCCTTGTAAACCTCTTCTTCCAATTCACCATTAAGAAAAGAAAATTTCACATCCATCTAATAAAATTTAAAGTCTTTGTATACTGCAAATACCAAAAAAATTTAGATAGCTTCCATCCTAGCCACAAGGGAAAATGTCTCCTCAAAGTCTATTTCCTCCACTTGTGAGTAAACATTACACACAAGACTTGCTTTATTTCTTACCACTTCTCATTCTCATTCAATTTCTTTCTCAATACCCACTTAGCTCCAATTATGTTCTTGTTTTCCAGTCTAGGAACCAATTCCCAAGTCTAATTTTTCTCAATTTACATAAGTTCTTATTCCATTTCCTTCATCCAATGTTCATCTTTGCATGCCTCACCCACTATTTTAGGTTCAACTTTAGAAAATAAACATAGATTTACCTCAATTTCAGCAACTCTACTTCTTTTCAACACTCCTTTCCTCTTATCTCCAATGATTTTTTCTTTGGAATGATTCTTCTACACATACTTAGGGGTTTTATGGGTTTTCTCCAGAGCTTCTTCCTCTTCATTCTACAATTCTTTTTCTTTATTTTTTCCTTCTTCTTCTTCTCTACAATAAGGTTCATCTGACACATATCCATCTACTGCAATTGAATTCTACAAATTTTCATCAACCTTAACATTTTCACTTTCAACAATCTTTCTTAGCCTTTTGTAATAACATCTACAAGAAATATCCAAGGAAAATACCTTCATCAGACCTTGCATCGAACTTTCCTAAGTTTTCTTCATCTCTCTTGATATAGCATTTTCTTCTGAATACTCTAAAGTACTTGACAGTATGAATCCTTCCATACCATAATTGATAGGGATTCTTTGTGTTGTTGGCTTTGGCTTGAACTCTATTAAGTATGTAAAAAAAAGTATGAATTGCTTCTCTCCAGTAGAATTCTCATAGATTTGCTTCTTTCATCATAGTTCCAATAGCTTCTTGAATAGTCTAGTTTTTCCTTTCCACCACTCCATTCTGGTGAGGAGTTCTAGGGGTAGAAAAGTGCCTCTTTATTCCATGAACTTTACAAAACATGTTAAACTCATTGGAAGTGACTTCTCCACCTCGATCAGACCTAAAACTCTTGATTTCTAGACCCATTTCATTCTCAACAATAGCTTTAAATGCTTTGAATCTATCTAGTGCATCAAATTTTTCTCTAAGAAAAGTAACCCATGCCATTTTAGAATAATCATCAATCAACAACATGAAATCCCTGTCACCTTGAAGACTTCTTGTAGACACATAAAATTGACCTAGGCCTACAAGCTTTATTTTCTCCACATTTCTTCTTAACATAATTAAACTACTTAATTATGTCCTATAGTCCAATTTCAACTATTAATTAACTAATTCTCAATTATTTAATTAATTCACATCGTTTATTCCTCCTGACTATTTAAATAAATAAATTATATTTATTTTATTTAAATACGTCGCTAATTTCCTATGTCCCTCTATAATTAAATAAATTCCTAAATTTATTTAATTATCATTTGCCCACTATTTCTTCTTGATTATTTAAATAAACAAACTTTATTTATTTATTTAAATACCTTATTAATTTCTTATTTATTCTTATAATTAAATAAATTTCTATAATTTATTTAATTACTATCCATATTGGCTTTTTCTAATTTTAAATAAAATCATTTATTTAAAATTACCCACTTTTTGTTTTTCTCTCCAAGTAAATAATTTAAAATCATTATTTACTGTCACATGACCCCACCACTTTTGAATTAAATTAATTTTTAATTCAGAAGGTCAACTCAGCCTTTTAAATCAAATAATTTTAAATTATTATTCAATTTTCCAACAACCTCTTTTTTTTTGCCCAGTATCTTCTTGTCACATGCATTCTTGACCATTGATTTGATTTTTCTAAAATCAAATCTCAGCCCTTCATTTCAAAATTTTCCCTAACTGTAATTGTTGGTTGTCACATTTAATCTCAGCCTTTGATCTTAGGGCATTTCTCAATCTCTAATCTTGGCCATTCATCTAAAATTGGCTTTTCTATAAAAAGGAAATTTTAGCCTCATTGGACACACTTTATACACTTCATATCTCTTGACTTCATGTTGGCATAACATTTTCTACATACTTTAGGCTTGCTTCATACTTGCATACTTGCATTTGTAGCTTTTGAATAGAATCCTTCAATATTTTCTTAGGGCTTAGTCATAGTCATAGTTTCTCATCAAAAATATGAGGAAAAACACCATTTTACAGCAAATGGAGAAGGGAAATGAAGGTAAATCATGGAGGGCTAGAAGAATTTTGGTGAGATTTTTCTTTGTTTTTTGCATTTTCAATCCATTGTATTTCATTATTTAGCTAGGGTTTTGTTTATGCATTTTATTTCATGCTAACCTAACTTTTTTCCTTAGTTACATTGGTTAACCTGATGCCAAAAACACTCTTTTTGTAGATTTATGTTTGAATTTTTATCTTTTTTGTAATTACAGGTACGAAACTCCGCAACTGCAACTTTCTGACCTACATTTGATATGTCATGATGTATTTTCTTTCATGAATAATGCATCTGTAGTACCAAGCCATACCTGATAGATAGAATGACACATTTGATTTCCTAAGACACATATGTAGGCTCGATCGATGCATCCACTGTTGCAACACATTTTCTCTGCAGAACAACGCATCTGCTTGGTAAAATTTTGCTTTTGGGTTTTGATAGTATTTTTCATATTTCACTTTTTTGTTTAGTAGATTATGGATTTTGGGTTACTAATTTTTTGTTTGTAGCATGTGGAAAGTTGTAATGGAGATGCTAACCTTTATTTTTAATGATTTTCTAAATCTTTTATAATCCTAAAGGAAGCAAACAAACAAACTACAACTTGCATTCATATTTCATGGGTTTAAAATGAACACAAATTGTGCATTGAAACTCATCAAGGCTAAAATTTACATGCATCTTCATAGCATTGGATTTAAATGAACATTGTTTGTCTCACAATTAGTTGGGCTAAAAAAATGAACAAGTGTTTTGTGTGTCTTGAGGTGTAGTAATAGCTTTTTAAGTGTGTATACAATTCTCTTGAACCTTGTGGCAATCCTGAGAAACAAAAAAACTTAGAGGTTGTTATTTTGTCACCCTCACATTTCAATTTGGGTATTAAAATAAATAAGTGTTTTCAATTTGTGTAACCCTGATTCAATAATAAAAGTTATCCTCTCCCCTTGTGCACTTGTGTGATCCTGGGTGCAAGAGAAATTGTTATTGACTCTAGGAATTGGGCCTTCCTTGGTGGGAAAAAGTACTCACCCCAAGGCGAATCAAACAAAAAATGAAGCTTTTAATCCAAGCTACTCCTGACGAGTATACAAATGTGAATGCTAATGGAAAGCTTAGCATTATAGGTGAGGATGTGTCACCCAGACAAGTGATTCCCTCAATACCTATGTGGTGCATAAGAACATGTTGAGCGCAACCTCTTTAGGCTAGGAGTCCTCCTTATCAAATTTAATCTTGCCTCATGTGTGGCCACCTGAACGGGTTCCCTTACTAAAAACCACTTATGTAGTAGCCAAAACCCCTTTCTATTCACTGGTGTAGCAATGGTCATTGCCAAGCCATCTCACGTTCTCATAGTTCTTAGTAGAGGTGAAGAGTCT
>VDFB02026320.1:30008378-30111889 GCA_007258455.2 Sequoia sempervirens | reverse complement strand
AAATGGGAAGGTTTACTATAAATAGCAGGGTATGAGAAGCTGGCAAGGACGAGAAAAATGGCTAAGTCTGGAACTTCATCCTTCACTTCCTTGAAAATGCGCCCATCTCAGCTGAAGGTCAAAAAAAATTCTAAGTATGAAGATCGTCCTTCTCAGAGGGCAAAATGCGCCCAAGTTGCAAAAAGTCAAGGAAAGTCAAGAACTTCATCCACCTGCCTAGGCAAAATGCGCCTACCTTGAGAGTTTGCATGCTAAAAAAATTCTAAGTTAAAACTTCATCCTGCTCCCTAGCCCAAATGCGCCCACTCTAAGAGGTTGATGAGAAAAAAATTTCTAAGGCATGGAGATATCCTCCACCACCCTCCATTTGCGCCCATCCTTCTCATGTAGCAAATGCGCCCAACAAGAAGTCTAAGGCGTTAGAATCTCATCCACCTCACCATGCTATTTGCGCCCACCTCATAAGCAAGTCAAGGAAAATTTCTAAGTATAAATTTTTTTTTTTCCACCTCACCATGAGAAATGCGCTCAAGCTAAGGAAGGAGTCAACAAGGTCAAAGGGGCGTTTCAAACTTTATCCTCATTCATGCATGAAATGCGCCCAAATAAGGGCAAGTAAAGACAAAAACAAAAAGGGGAATATTCCAAGGGAGGTGGCGTCGCAGATTTTCATCCTCCTAGGCATGTAAAATGCGCCCAAAACCAAGAAAGTCAACCAGTCAACAAGTTTCGTCCTCCTACATGGGCAAAATGCGCCCAAAAGCTGCCATGTGAAGACAAAATACCAAGGGCGTTGGAAAATGTTTCATCCCTCAGTATATGCAAAATGCGCCCATCCTCCTCTATGTCTCAAATGCGCCCATGTTTGGATGTGAAAGGTAAATAAAGGTGGTAATTAAGGTGAAAATTTTGCCAAGGCGTGGTAAATCCAAGGTGAAAGCTGGGCGTTATCCTCCATCATGTGTAGAATGCGCCCAAGGTGGTGGGCCTTAGAGAAAATTGCTAGGCGTGTGTGTGTTGGGCGCCTAAAGCCTAAAAGTGTTTGAAAATTGCCTGGGCGTTTTTCTTCTCCTAACCTCAAATGCGCCAAGGGTGATGAAGGAGTTCTATAAGGTGTTATGTTTATTTGAGTGATTTAAGTTATTAATTAATTTAATATTTTATTATAAAGTCAAATTGACTTTATCACTTTATATCACTTAAATATTCATGGAAAAAGGGTGATTTAAAATTAAATCACTAATACCTTTAAGTGGCGCCAATTATTTAAATCTCAACTATTGAAAAGGACATAAGAATATGTTAAAAGATTTAAATGATGAGGAAGTGCGTTTTTTCTTAAATTCGAGCCTCTTGGTTATATAAGGCTTTTGGGCAATGAGAAACTCAATTCTTGATATTTCAACTTTGCCTTGGACATTTTTCCTATGCTTTCACCTGTGATCAGGTTTTTGAGCAATCTTCCATTGGAGATCGAAATCTCTTCAGTGTTGAGCACTTTTGAGACTGTGAGAGACTAGTCGAATTTGTGCAGTTTGTGAGAGCTTCATACAGAGGTTCTACTATGCTTTATCAGAGTTTTGTTTAGTTCTTTATCAGAGACAGGAGGGTTTGTGGAGATGGCGACCTTCTTTCATCATGGAAGGCATTTGACATCATGGCCGTACCTTCAGAGTTGAGATTTGGGCTTTTTGCTTGAAGTGCGTGGCTATCTGTGCAAGGGCGTTTGGGTTTTCTAGGAGAAACGCCTTCCAGTTTGAGGGTTTCTCTTCACCTTTCTTGGCGTTTGGCATATACTTCTCATTTGCCTCAGTTTCTGGGCTGGATTTCACTTTTTGTAGCTTCCTACACTGATTTTTGCCAGATTTCTCCATCTTGGCTGGCAAACTGGACTTCATTTCTTAAATAAATAATATGGGAGCTTTCGGGTATGATTATGAGTTTTGAATCCATTGTTGAGCTTATTTATTACCTTATGTAATTTCAATTCGCTTAAATTAGCTCAGATTTTCATTTTATAAGCATTTATGTTGTGCGCCCCTTCTATTTCTCTCTAGAAACTCTTCTCTAAAAAACGTAAAACACAAAAAGATAAATAAAAAGACAGGGGTTTGAGGTTTGAGCCAGCAGGGCTCATTACACTTTATCAGACTTTGAATCAAGGGCATTCTCTTCACCTTCTCTTATTTATCAAGCATTTTCCTTTCATAGCCTACATTTATTCTAGAACAGTTTCTTTTCAGCAAAGCAAAACTTAAGTACATGAGACTTTTTTCAGCATCATTGCTTATCTTTTCCTTTCTCAAAGAATGGTATCTGAATTGTTAAGTTGAATTAGGACAAATTAGATTAGGGCTAAAAGAACACAATCTTTCCACTCTTTCATCAGGTAACTCTGAAGTTGAAAGCAGTAACCTGCAAACATTATGGCCCGCTATACATGTAATTTGTGTATGTTCATGTGGTATGGTAGTAAAGAGAGTTAGCTTTTGGGAATGATCCAAATATAATTCCATTGGTAAGAATGAAATAATAGTTTCATTGTCTTGAGATCAAACAGTGTTTTTGAATTCAAGAAAAATTGTGAATATTTTGCATATGATGTTTTTCTATCCGTAAATCATTTGAATGTTCATTCATAAGAAACCCCAAAAGATTATGTAAAGTCAATTTGGATCTTATCATAAAATATTACGGGACGACGCCTCCAAAAAATCCCACGCTTCCTAGATGGGGATGTCTCAAAGACTTGGGGGGGACGTCCCCCTACCAGCCCACCACCAGGCCACCATCCCACCACTAGTGTCATTGTCTCCAAGACGCCACTAAGACTTCAAGGATGTTGGGGTGTCCTCAAGACGTCTAGGGGACTCCTAGTTGTCTCCAAGATGTATAATTCTTATACATCTTTTTATAACTATTTTTTCAAGTACTATATGTATTTCAGCACCCTTCCCCCACCTTCACCCGCCACCCCAAACTTAGAACCCCCGTCCCCACGTCCCCTGCCGTCCCCTTGTCCCCATCCCCAAAACCTCATGGAACACTGGTGTAAAGTGCCCCTTAGCTCAAATCCAGTCTTAAGAAAGAGAATTACTTCTGTGCATTAATGTCTACAATAATTATGCTTAAGTCCTAGATTCTTTTTAATCGGAATAATTTATCTGAAAAAAGTTGTGGATTTTACCCATGTGTTTTTAACTTTTTAACTTTTAAGTCATCATAAGACCTCCATGAGTAGTCATTTACTCTAATGACATTTTTTTCATGTATGTTAATTTTTTCTTAATCAATTGTTCTAGGTACATTAGCTAGCCGCCCTAAATCTGGTCTAACAATCAAACTTGGAATTATAAAGCTAAGGGAAAAACTTTCCTTTCAGGTCACAGCCAAAGCAGATGCCAATAAGGACTGGGCTGCTATTCAAACTCAAACTTAGAATTACAAAGGTGGAAGAAAAAGTTGTCTTCTGGAATCTTGAGACCCTATGAGACCCCTTCTGGAGATTCTTTATATTTACCTTTTTTCAAATTTTCAAACTCTGAGTTTTGACCTCATGACCAAATTAGAACTTAGAAAACAAAGCATTGCCACCCTTTACTTAGAGTACCTAATAAGTAAGTGGTGTAGGTACTCATCCTTTAACATCAATATAAGTCTCGCTGCAGTGAAGTAGTTGCTCTGAATAAACTGCATAGAACTTAGAATCTCTTGAAGCTTTTGTCCAACACCTAGTGTGAGATACCTCATTTATCTTTAGGGAAACAATGTTTGGCTAGAAAGCATGGACTTAATAAGCCAAATTACTAAAGCTTTGAAATTTCCATAGATAAAAAATTTCATTATACATATATGGAGCCAACTTTGTTTTATCCTCTTTAATTGCTAACATCTAGGATCTAACTTCTAGAGCCCTCTTCAGGGATTTGGATCTATTGATAGGTTATCCTCCTTAAGATCCATTATTTTGTGTCTAACTTTTAAACCCCTCTTCAGAAATTTAGATCTATTGGCAGGTATGCAGATTGGGGTTTCTTTTAAATAAAACCTCGTTACTTTGCAGTATAGAGTGAACATGGTAGAATCAAAAGCTTAACATCCCTAATACTTAAATTAGGCTATTTGTCAAATAGAATGAGCTAGAGTGGCAAATCATCAGGGCTTTCAAAGATAAACCCATTTTCAAGTCTCCAAGAGAAATGTTACATGTTTATATGTACAAATGTGAAATGTTTAATGGATGAATTACCATGACTGAGACAGGCTAAATGTTTATTACTTCAATCTAGACAACATCTTCAGCTTCCACTTTATCCGACATTGAATCAAGGACATTCTCTTTGTCTTCTCTTTTCTTTTAAGCATTTTCCTTCCGTAGCCTACTTTTATTCTAGAACAGTTTCTTTTCAGTAAAGCAAAACTTAAGTACATCTGAGACTTTTTCGGCATCATTTCTTATCTTTTCCTTTCTCAAAGAATGTTATCTGAATTGTTAAGTTGAATTAGGACAAATCACATTGGGGCTAAAGGAACTATTGTTTATGAGCTTACGTTAGCAACAGTGAGTTTGAAGAATGGCCACAGTCCCCTAAATGCCATCAAAGTGAAGTCAGTCCAGGTATGCCTGCAAGTAGGGCTGTAAAAAATATACAAAGCAGTAGCAATAGCCAGAATCCACCATGAAAAGCTTAGAGTCAGGACAGCTCCAGTCAGCCCAAATCCCAGCTTATCAACTGCCGGCCAAGACAAGAGAATATGAAGCAGAAATGTGCCCACAGACAGTTATGCAAGAGGTACCACAGTGTTTTGAGCCTGCAAAAACCTCTACATTGGGCAGTAAATGGCAAAAGCAAAGAGTTGTGGTATGAGTCCCTTGGCATAAATGGCTCCTTCAGCAGATATAGAATCACTCTGCCCTATTGCACGCAACACAAGGTCTGCAAACCCATATAAAAAGGGCAGCAGTGTGGTATTTGCCGTCATTATTACCATAGACCTTTGGCAAATGACTCCAAGCATAGTGTATTGCTTGGTGTTGTGGCCTTTTCACACATCGCCCCATTGCAAATGGGGACCCCCTATTTTCGCTTTTTGCCTTGGCATCGCAACTGCTTATCACTTGTCTTTCTACAATGAGGTCATCATTTTGAGAGTTTCAAGTTAGTCTTTTGAGAGTCATCCGAGCCAAGTTGATAATCCATGCCTGAATTAGTGCTTAAACGTCACAGAAGTGTTCAAAAGGCCTGTGAGACGAGGATCGCCTGTGCTTTGGGCCAATTCTGACACTTCCTACTTTTTAGGGAATCTGCTTTTTTACTTTTTCGGTTTTTCATTTTTGGCATTTTTGGACCAAACGGGGTTCCCTATTTTTTAGGGATTTTGCTTTTTCTATTTTTAGAAAGTCAACCCTGGTCAACGAGTCAACGTTTCCATCTTTAGAACCAAAAATCAAAAAATCATTGAAAAATCAAAGTGAAAATCAAAAACTAAAGCAAAAATCAGGAAAAGCAAAAAAAATCAAGAAAAATCATGAGAAAATCAACCCAAAGGTGTGGAATCATGAGATAAATTTGCCTAAGTCTGGAGAAATTCGCCCTTGCCATGGCATGAGAGCAAGGAAATTGGCCCTAGAAAGAAGGGAAGGTAAAGATGAAAAGTTCGCCATCAAGAGGGAATGTCAAGCCATTAGCAAAATCAGGATTTGAGGGACGTGGCATGACAGCAAGGAAGTCGGCCCTTATTTTGAGGGACATGGCATAGAAGTTGTGAAGTCCGCCCTTGCCTTAGTGAGAAGATGGCATGAAGTTTTGGAAGTCGGCCCTTAATTTGAGGGACATGGCAAGGACCTCTTGAAGTCCACCCAGCCTTAGATAAAACATGTCAAGCCTTCTCCAAAGTCCGCCCAAGCCTTGGCAAGACATTTGTGAAGTCCGCCTAGCACAAAGAAGGAGAAAATTGAAAATTTTGGCTAAGTGTTTGATGCCTTGGAAGGAAAATTCGAAATTTGTCTAAGTATGGAAGCCTAAGAAGAGGAAAATTGCGAATTTTGGCTAAGCATGAGTGTGAAAGGAAAATGTCAAGGAGGATAGAAAGTCCGCCATGCCTTGATGGAAGATGGAAAGAACTTGAGAAAGTCCGCCTAGGCCATAGAAAGAATTTGATGAAGTCCGCCCTTAATTTGAGGGACGTGGCATGAAAGCTAGCAAGTCCGCCCTTGCCATAGAGGAAAGATGGCATGACATTCTCCAAGTCTGCCCCAGCCAAGATAAAGAAATGACAAGCCTAACCCAAAGTCCGCCATGCCATGTCTTGGCTAGGATAAAGTCCACCCACCCATGAGATAGTGGAAAAAAGGTTGAGAAAGTTTGCCTAGCTTGCAAGAGGGTCCAAAATTCGACTAAGTATGGACGCCTTTGAGGGAGAAAACTAAAAATTTGGCTAAGTATTAATGCCTTGAGAGAGAAAATTCTACAAAAATGGCTAGGTATTGACACCATGGGAGTAAAAATTTATAAAAAAAAAAAAGGTTAAGTGTCAAAGGAGTAATGGAAAGCACATGTTGAAATCCGCCTAGACATCAATGAAATATGGCAAGAAAGTTGTGAACTCCGGCCTAGATATGGAAAAGACAACTCCAAAGTCCGCCCCAAGCTTGTGAATGGATGGCAAATACATAAGGAAGTCCGCCATGCCAAAAGCAACATGGAAAGATATTCATGGAGTCCGCCATGAAAGTGGAAAGAAATTTGTCAAGTCCATCCAGCCTATCATACCTTGGAAACAAATTCACAAAGTCCACCTTGGAGATATGGAAAATAGCACAAAGTTCTGGAAGTCCGACCTGACTTTGAAATGGAAGAAGGCAGAACATTTTGGAAGTCCACCAAGGAGTGGAAATACATGAAGCAAGTCCGCCTTCAAGCTTGGAAAGAAAACTCCAAAGCCCAACCTTGGCAAGAAGACTTCAAAGATTGCCTAGACATCAAAGAGAACATGGAATAAAAGTTTCAAGTCTGCCATGAAGATAAAGAAATTTCAAGTGTTAACAAAATGGATGGACGTCACAAGCAAGAAAAAGTCCGACTTACCTCCAGCAAGGAATGTCCAAACACAGGCAAAGTCCGGCATGGCCTAAGAAAGAAAAATGTTTAAGTATTAGTAAAGTCCGCCCAAGGAGAAGAAATTCAGAAAATTGACTACGTGTTGGAAGGAAAACAAGGGGAATAAAGAGGAAAAGTAAAGAGGAAGTGGATAAAATCCTTCTCCAAGGATGGAATTTGTCCTACATAGCCGGATTCAGAATTGAAGGCAAGTCCACAGGCAAAGTTCATTCGAGCATCGAGATGGCCAAAATCTTGGCTAAATGTTGAATAGTTCGTGTGAAGGTGTTACAAAATGAATTTGAATAGCCAAAATTTGGCTAAGTATGGGAAATACTTCATAGAGAAAATTCCAAGCACAGAGGCATTCTTCTCCAAATTCAAGGCACTTGAAAGAATATTCAGACATCTTGAAGGGATTTCATCTACAATCCCAGACCTATTGAAGCAATCAAGGCATCTTCTTGAGGGATTTCATCTCCTGAAGAATTAAAAACAAGCTTCCAATCAGAATCAGATGGTGACAAGAAGGGTGTTCCAAACAAATTTTCTTACTTAGACAATTTCTCGACACAAATTGGATAATTCAAAGAGGAAATCCAAAGGAAAAACACCAATCCAATTCAAGTAGGAGGAATTTCAAAGCAATAAGGAAAGAAAATAACTTCAAGTCCAGACACCTGCTCCAAGGCGAGACTTCCAATACGAGTGAGAAGAAGAAATCAAAATCTCAAAGGAGCTCAAGATCTAAGCTAGGAAGGAACAAGCGCAAAGGATAGAGTCATCGGCAAGGAAAATATTCTAAGGCAAGAACGTGGAGGAAAAACAAAGTGACCAAAGAAGACATCCAGCACGCTGAGGTGGCGCTTCGTCATCTTCCAACCAATCAAATTGTTCTGAATCAACATGCAACAACTTTCTATTTTATTGTTGATTTATATTTAGCAGGACAAGTGTCCTCGAATGTAATTTTCTCATTGGTCGAGAGGTAGTTGGTTGTGACAAACCCTAATTAGGGTTTTATATTTTAATCTCGGTCGTTGATCTGAAATCAATCTTGGCCATTGAATTGTAATTGGGGAGCCTATAAATTGAGCTCGCCCCTCATTTGTAAAGGGTGGAGATAGTGTATGAAATTGTTGCATTGAGACTTTCCAATAATAAAAGCTCTTATGCATGATTTGCTTTGAACCACTTTTATTGTCAAGTAGTGAGCAAGGTTGCATAACTTCTACCATAGATTAGAGTTAGATTACAATTAAATAGAATTTGCTTTGAATGTTGGTCAAATGAATGCGAGATTGATCGTATAGATTAAATGGTGAAATATTGCTCATACTTTCTTCGGATGGATGATTTTCATTTGATGCGTAAAGTTAGCCTGAGCTTGTGATTGTGGATGCTTAACTTCGGTCTCATTTGAGGCTTGAAAATTATAATCACACCCTTTGAAGATTGCATCCACTTTGCGTAGTTGTCCCAGGGAGGTGAAACAAAGCATGGTTATCCATTTCACCTAATCTTTATTGTCTCTTCAATTCCTAGGCATAGAATAGATCTTCTAAACCCTTATCTTTTTACCTTTTTTGAGATCCAAATTGAAAGTCCTAACCGAAGAAGCATTTAATGTCAAATCCGTCTAAGTCCTAAACTTGTGAAGAAATAGCCTAGCGTAAGTCCCTTTGTGTATTACCAACATATCACAACGCCCATTGAGCTTATCCACATGTGATGACCTGACAAAAGAAACCTTGGAATCGCCATATGATCTTCTCGCAATCTTAGCATACGCAGTGATTTTTCAAGAGAGGATAGAGTGTCTTTGGACATTTTATTCTGTGTGTTTGGTGGATGATAAAACGTACACCAAGACTTGGCTCCATGAGCTTGGCCACATACAGTCTGCACTGCACTTGCCATACCCAACTGCATAGTTCAAACCATCAAACTATCAAAACAGAAACTTTAATCTAACACCCAGATGAAAAAGCTTAAAACCCCTACCTTCTTCGATACATAACATGACTCGATAACAAAAACTTTAATTAACACCCAAATATAAAATAACATAAAATCTCTTCTTCAAGACACACTACTAAAACAAACTATCTTCAACACCAAGATGGAAAAGAAAAAAGCTTAAAATCTCTACCATTTACAATACATTCCATGCTTCTCAAACATTCAGAGAACGTAAAACTTTGGTAGATTTTAAACAACAGTCAAGTTGTTTGTTATATGCTCCAAATATCAAAGAATGTGCAGGCTATTTACTTTCAGCCTAAAACCTCTGCCTTACTCAATACACACCATGATTCAAGAACAAAAACAAACCCAAATAAGAAACCCTTATCTCAGCTGCCTTCAATACATACCATGATTTCATATGCCAATCCTTGGATTCCCACATTTGCAATGGAGGCTCCTGCCAGCTCTAGCTCCCTTGGGTGCTGAAACCACGATGTACTATTAATCAAATCCACCGACAGCACTGCCTCCATGTACAGATTCTTCATTCTTTGCAAATACTCAGCGATCTCACTCAATTTCATTGCATAAAATTGTTTCAATACAAAGCAAAACAATGGTAATTATAGTTCTATTATACCAGTGTTGTTGAAGTGCCCATATAGCACAATACAGCAGACTTCACCAAATGGAGGTCCGTTAAACTAGGTCACACAGTGGAAACCTGATATTTTGAGAATTAAAAATGTAGACATGATCAAAGTGTTACAGTTACGAAGTTAGTGCGGGAATATAGATGAATGGGATTCGTGGTTTAATCATTTATATTAACAGCGAGTAAAACGTCCAAACATAAACTTTATATAACTTATGGTTGCACTTTTAAAATAGTGGCGAGATTAACAAACGTGTTTTTATGTACACAAATTTGCCCATGCTTAGCTGCCATTGTAGAAAATGCCTCTCGGCATAATGATATCCAAATATGAAAGGGAAATAGATGCATGACTACATTTTGACAACAAATGTATGGAATAGTATGGAAATTTCGTTTAGTTGGATGAAAATAATTTATTTTGACTTCTCTTTGATCGATCTCCTATATATGACAGTGGTACATGGGGATGCATCACCAGATATTTTCCTTTCTTTTGATGATAGCCAAGAAGGGCGCCCATCTTCTCATGCCTTAGAGAAATTTTCAAGATTTTCAAAATTTTCAAAGTTGCAAGAAGGAAGATGGCGTCCAAGTTCAATGAGCTGAGATTTCAGGGTTTTGAAAATAAAAACAAAAGAAAGCAAACCTAAAACCAAACCCTAAGTTTATTTAACACCTTTCTTTCATGTAAGTTTTATTATTTTTGCAGGTAGCATTCAAAGGAGAAAGTTGGAGCAGCAAGTTTGAAAAAATTTTATGATTCAAGAACTCAAGTTTGCTGGTTATTCATCAAATTTTTCAGATCAGCAACTTAAACCCTTGCTTTTTCACGCTTTTTCATCCAGAAGATCAAATTTTTCAAGAAGGCCAAGGTTTTCAAAATTTCAGCCATCTGGGTCTTATCACCTTATTCTTCTGAAGAAAATTTTGAAGAACTTCATCAAGTTGCAGCAGCTGCTTTTTATTTGCATGTCAGTGAAATCCTCAGTGCATTCAGTTTTCAATCATCTGGGTCTTCTCAAATCAGTCTTCTGAAGAAAACCCATATCAGAGCTTTTTCCAAAAAAATTTCAAATCCTAGGGTTGGCTGTTTTTTCGATCAGCCATCAGTGTTTTGCAAATCTAATCAACTGGGTCCATTTCTAATCATATTCTGAACAAAACCCAGGTGCCAGTTTTTTTCGGGAAAATTGAAGAAATTAGGGTTTGCTGCTTTTTTAGTCAAAATTCAAAATTTTCAAAAACGGATGATGTGGGTTGTCTTGCAACGAAATTCTGAGCAAAACCCATATCTCAGAAAAAATTTCAAAAAATTTGTCCATTGGACCAAGAAAATCAGCATTCTAAAAATAGAAGTTGCTCAAAACTTGTCTGAACCTAGGCGAGTTTACAGTCATTCTTCAAGTTTTCCGAAATGGAGTACACTCCCAATGTTTTCAAGACTGAATCAGCTCTCTATCATGATTTCATCAAAACAGCTGAGACAGACTTGCATCATATCAAGCCGGTGTTTGATTTACACGCTTTGGAGAGCGCAAGCAACACCTCAATCAAAAACCTGGGACACTCTGGACCCCTCGCAGCAGCGTCTATTCCTATATCAGTTCAGAGTCTTGAGTTCGTAATCGCTTGCATCAAGCATTACAACCCGGCTACAAGGGAGATCCAATCGGTGGATGGCAGATTGATTTGCAGTCTGAAGCCTGATATGATCGAGAAGTGTTTTTCCATTCCCCCATGGCCTGAAAGCATTACTATCTCAAAGGGTGAATGTGAAAAGATATGGGAGATGCACAAAGATAAATATAGTAAGAATATTGCACAGAGATGGATGAAAGAAAAGCATAAGACTTTGCCAAAGAACGTTGGGCGAGGAGAGTTTAAGGATGAAATTGCTATCATTATCACCTTGCTCAACAGGGTAACTGGCTCAGAAGACGCCACCAAGTTTCAGCCTTGGATGTTTTACGCCATACCCCACATCATGAAGAAAACCGAGTTCTATGATAGGCCTACCTTGGTCAGTGACAGCCTACATCAGCAGATAACAGAATACTTCCAATTTCATGAGTTTCATATGGTGTCTTACCTAGTCTACCTGGTGGCCTATCAAGGTCAATTTAGAGGGTTGAACATCGAGGGATCATTGAGTGTATAGCATATATATAACTACTATCCCCAGTTGGAATTCACGAAGTCGTTGCATCACTACAAGAGAGTGAACGAGGCTTTTCTGATGTACACAGTGTGGGACCTGGACAATGAATTACACGTCTGTATATCTTCAGTTACCAGGACAACGATGGTGGAGTGGGCAGATTGATTCATACAATTTCCTACTTTCACCTATCTCAGGGTCTATGGCTATTCAGGTGCCTTGCTCATGCTACCTAGGTACCCATCAGATGAGGTTGTCTTCATGGAGTTCTTGAGGTAGGCCCACGATGTCCACGCAGTCTTGAGGAACAGAAGGAAACCCTCCCTCCATTTTCCTTTAAGGTTGGGGATTTATACATGCAGGACTGTTGCAGATGCCAAGACAATGGGAGATGAGTTGGATAAACTCGGCCTCAAGTCTTACAGCGAGAGATGATCATTTGATCCTCATGGTGTTTACGCTGGCCGACTTGAGAAGAACTATGCTCATATATCTGCCCTTGAATATTTTTGGGCTAATTGTAAACATTAGTTCGAGGTGCGAAGGCGTAGTTACAACAGGCTCACTCTCCACCAGATGAAAGACTGCTTAAATGAAGATTTAGAAGGGTTATCAGATGATGATGAGGATGTGCTTCTCCCGATGTATACTCAAAAGTGAATAGAAGATCAACCCCTTCCACAAGTCAACTGGGCTAATAAAGAATCTCTCTCAGTTGAAGACAAGACAAGACAAGTCCTTGAGCATAGCAAGGTTTTCCTAATCCTTAAAAGGAAAAACTCCATTCTAGTAGCAGAGCCGCCAAGGACAATTCCCTCTTCCTCCAAAGCACAGTCAAAAGGGAAGGGCAAAAGTCAGTCTCAAGAAGGCGTCAAAGGTAATAGATCAAGTAAAAATGTAAGAAGAAGGTTAGACTTCTCAAGCATAGTCATACAGGAGCAGCCTACAGTTGATTCAAAAGCTCCTCCTAACGAGCCCGTACCTCAGAAAGAAGCAGAGGAGCCGCCTTTTACACATGTTTTTGTACCTTTGACAGAACCTTTACCGATTCACATCAACCTTGATATTGAAGATGATGAAGAGATTGGAATTGCACCTCCTAACAAAGTTAGTAAAGATACTACCGTGTCTTGGCTTGAGAACTCCTTAGGAAGGGTAAGAAGAAGGCCTTCATATCAGGTGAGTGTTGATGATCTCGATAAAATCTATCAAGAACCTCCTCAGAAGAAAGCAAAGAAGCAACTTCACTTTGAAAGGAATCCTGATAACGAGATAATCATGGAGACTGCATTGCCCCCAGAAGACAAGAACAGGGATGAGGTGAATATGGATGACTTCATCATGATCAAGGCTAATCTTGGTAGAAATACCAGACATGCGGATGTGAGTCTCTTCAGAGTTGTGTCCGAAAACCTTCAGGAAAGAGTGCTCAAGGATGGAGAAGACAAGGCAGCCCTCAAGGCTGAAAATCAGCAGCTTAGGCTTTATATTTCTAACCTTGTCCATGGTTCTTCACAGGCAACCCAGTTGCTGCCCTAGATTTTAAAGACACCAGCTGATCATCATCAGTTGAGACAGCTAGTTATTTATGGGAAAGAAACTCAAGAGTGGATCAAGGGTTTCATTGTCAAAGGAAGGGAGATCTTGACACGGATGTTCCAGTTGAGAGAAAACGCTCATGAGCTACGTCAAGGTATTCAAGGGTTTGAACAAACACTGGCTGAAGTAAGACCTAGGCATGAAATCATCATTGTTAATTTAGACACGGCTTATGGTTCAGCAGTTTCAAAAGAACACAAGAGACAAATCCTTGCTTGGAGAGAGCGTCATGTTTTCAAAGTTAAAACTTATGAGAGGATATCTGAGGAATTTATTGCCTACAGACAAAGGGTGATTGAAGCTCTTCTTTTCATCAGTGAGTTCATCACAGAAATTCCTTCTCAGTACAGTCTTGAAGATGGTTCCTACGTCGGGCTTGATGAAGTGTAGGAATTAATGAGATATAAATTTGGCAAGTTGACTTAAGGATTTCTCATTTTCGATGTCCATCAAAGAAGGAGAAAAATTGAATTTGATTTATATTTAAATATTCAGCAGAGACTATGAAATATTAAAAGATTAAAATATGAATATTTTATTAAAACCCTATTCTTAAGGAAATCGCACTTTTCAGCATAAGAGTGGATTTGCCTTGGGTTTTGAGCCATTATGTGATTATTGGATTTTGAGAACTGATCAAATTGATCTGAGCACAGACTTTAGGGTTTGAACTCGACTTCCTTGGGGAACGAGCCATCTCCAGCGGAAAGCAATTCAGAGAGTGTGAAATATCACTTGATCTATTGCCAGCAGAGGTTTTCTCATACAGAGGAAATCATTGATCTTCAGAGTTTAATTCATTTACAGAGTTTCAGCTTATTCTTTCATTCAGAGACCATCTATTTACCTGGGCGCATCATATTCAGAGACATAGACATCAATTTGAGGAGGCCGTACAAATCATAAAGGCTGTTGTACCTGGCCGTACCTGTACCAGGCCGTACCATCTTGTCTGGAGCCGTCCTTTTGCTTGGAAGGAGAAACGCCTCTCCTCTTGGCTTCATACCTTCTTCAGTATAGGCGCATACCTCTGGGGCATCATCAGGCATCATCAAACGGAAGGAAAGAAGATCATTTATTGCAGCCGTACAAATTCTGTACTTTCAGCTGTGGCAGAAATACCAGGTTTTTCTTCAATAAAAATTGTTATTCTTATTTGCATGCTTCAAAATCATATTGTATTGTTACCAGTTGAGCAAAATAAAGAAGCGCCTTCCTTCTAGCTTGTTTTTTCTACACATATTGAAGATCTATCATTTTTATAGAATTTATTATTATTTTCTGGAAAAGCCGTACTTTTCATTTATTGTCAAAAAACCCAAAATTTGCAAAAAAATCACAAAAACATCAAAACTTTCAAAAAACTTCAGAAAGACAGTCGGAGACAGAAGAAGGGGAAACTAGGGTTTCTACACTTAGTTTACTTTCTTTCAACACCATCAGCAAGAGGGAGCTTCCCCTCCTAATTTGAAGAGCAGTTTATCTATGCATAGTTGTCTGTTTCAAATACGCATTCCAAAGGTGAGAATTTAAACGCCAACACAAGTAAACACGTACCACCACACAAGCACCTAGTCATCTATAGACTATATATACCTACATTACCATGGTCTTTAATTAAACCATTATTTTAGATAGTTAGATATAGACTTCCAAATTGTGTCTCCAAGCAACTAGAGTAATCTCTATCCAACAAAAGTGTGAATTGTGGTGACCACAATTGTACTATCTAAAGTGCAATTAAATCTCATCATTTTTGCTTCTGTAACAATGCCACAAATACACTCACCATTTTTCACAAAATTAGTTTCAAATTCCTGCTGTATAGGTGACTCAGAAGTTATCTCAAACCAAGTCATCACATAAAAATCACATCTCGAATCTAGCAAATGAAAATCCTTTAAAATCACCTTAGCACATAAGGTGCAAGGATATAATCCATCAATCAAGGAATTATATGCATATTCTTAAAACTGACACAAATGTGAAATGTATGAGGAAATATAACCATCACTTCTGTAAATTGATTGTGACTTTCATGGGAATGCAAGAACCTATAAACCTTTAAAATGTCTCCAACATGCAAATGCAACCTAGAGTAAATAACAAACCTACATCATGCAGCACTAGAGAATGTCGAAGTTAGACCAGGAAAGCTTCACTAGGATAGTCAACAGTTGAAGAGTCCAAAATATAAAGCTCTAGTGGATGGAACACTATTTTTTCAGCTAGAAGATTTGCAGACCTTAATCTCTTAACAAGAATTTCTTGAACTCGGTTTAGGGCCAGGAGTACTATCCAATCACATGATATTGGCCATATAAGAAATGACCGTTCATACAAATTGGTCATTGAAGGAATGAATCAAATATTAGATTCTATATGTGGTTAACACAAAAAAATGATATCCAGAATGAATATTATGCTAGCAGTAAAATAGGCCAATTTCATCCCAAAATAAGGGATTGGCATTTTCAATAATTTTGACGTATAATTTTCTTATTCTATGAAAATGGGAGTTCACATATATCATCTTGCGATTAATTGTAGGCAAAAGAAAGAACTTAAGTATTCTGCATGATAAATTTATAAATACAAGTTTACTTTGTGTTGGAAAAATACTTAATTCATTACTTAAGGTGTTATAGGAATAAGGTTTTTACCCATGTCACTAGGCCTATATGTTCCTTCTGTTCAGATGAGGAGCCGGGCATGCTAGTATTACGGATTATAGCTTCTCTCGCAGAAATGATTTCAAACAGGACAACTCCAAATGAATACACATCAACTTTTGGTGACACATCTCCAAAACGAGCATATCTGTAACAAAACATGAAAATTGAAAAGGTTAATGAAATAATATTTTAGAACACACAAAGTAGAGTCTAGAAATGTGTCCTATATCCTTGACAGGATTAATGATGTAAAAGCAGTCATAGAAATCAAATTGCTAGTACTTATGAGATATTGAACTCCAAAAATGTTTTCAATTTATGGTTTTTAATTGTAGATGAATTTCAAAATGATTTTTGTACTATTGGTTAAACAAAATGCAGTTTCACAGATGGAAGTAGTTCTCAAGGGAATAATGCACAACTAATAAGGAAATTTTGGATTATTTTAAAAAGATATATAATACCATCAAGTTTTTAAAAGCTAACTTGTATGCAAATATTGATGAAAAGAAAAGCATTTGACAATATAAATAACTACAAATTTTCTGTAAGTTTTTGGGCAATACAATACATTTCTTTAAATGGCATCAGTTCCTTGGAAACAAACACAAACTTTGGGATTTCGGGAAAACCAAAACAGAGAATATTGTGCATCAAATTTTCAAACACTAAATCATAAGAAAAACATCAAACGGTATTATTTCAACATAGTTCACAAACTCTAGGTGGCCTACAGATCTTAATAGCATCAAATGAAATTATATATATATATATATATATATATATATATATATATATTCATTCTAATCAAAATCTTGGTAGCCACAAGGAGGAAAGAAAGAAAGAACACATATTTTCAACAAATTACGAAAGGTCAATATAATTCAAAAAGTATAATTGGGTTAGCATTTTAACTTGTCTTTTGCAAGACAACACAAAACATAACAGTGTTTAAAGACAAACCTCTCTTCAAATTATGAGGAGAAAATCCTTGAGATTTAAGCTAAGCTAAACTAACCCTAGACAGCAAACTATAGACAAGATATACAGATGTCAACACTAAATATTTTCTTGGGGATTTTATATTAACGAAATGACTAGATGTTTTCACTCAGATACAATGACCAATTGATAATAGTCATGTCTTGCAAACAAGATTTTATAGATTTTAAGGATGAAACAACTAATCTAAACACAATATCAACACCTTTCTACTCATTAAAAACAAAGATCAACATTTGAATACACACAATAATTGGAAATAATAACACAAAAAAACACTTAATTCAAAGAATTCAACAATAAGTTCTATACAAAGCCACAACCTAGATACAGAGATAACCTTAATAAAAGCTTGATGGTAAAATCTACTTTCAATTCAACTAATGGGATTACAAGAACAGCTAACAAGCTTGATTAACATTTTCAGCAACATAAATGTAGTATCAATCATCACTTCCCCTATCTTATGCTCAAAGCACTTATTTATACATTACAAAGAATAAAGATTTTAGCAATTTAAAACAAAACTAATCTAAACAACTAGTAAAATAAAGCAATCTAAAATAGGCCTTCCACTCTCTATTGAAAATAGAACTGTCAAATATAACTATTGCTAAAAATAGCAATTTGGCACCCAATTTTCTGCTATGATTTTGATACAATCGTTTGCTCTAAACTTGTCACTCTCTAACATATACCAAAATGACCAACGCCATGAATCTCATCGATCCAATCTTGCTGACTCAAATACTTGAATCTAATTTCCTACATGAAAGAAAAGAGAATTTAGAGTTCTAAATCCTAGGTCCTTTTGATATACTCAAAACTTCAAAATATGATCACAGCCCTACTACGTATTACAATACATCTATACGGTTAGAAGTTAGCCAATGATACTTGAACATCTACAAGAAACATATGAAGACTTCAACAAGGCCATTTATGACTATCAAATGATGCCCTACTACTATAGTTTGTGAATGAAACACCGAAGTATAACCTTCCCTTTCAACCTTTGAAAACTTATTGCAAACCATTTAAAACACCTATTGTGACAACAACCACCAAATATCTGAAAATTTGATATTTTAAGATTGCTTGTGGGCACCAACTATAGTCTAAAACAACAAATTTTGGAAATAGGAATGATCTTGAGTTTGTTATCTCCAACAACACAAGCCTATCACAACTCCAACAACTCAAGCCTATCACACAAACTAGAACATGTTGCCAATAACGTCCACTTGGATTGCACGAATCCATGACTTTTGTCGACATTGTAAACTTTAATTACATGATTGGAAAATCTTTTCCATCATACTAAATCCTCAACCATGTGATTAATACTTATTTGCCACTTATTTAATATTTGATCTCATGTTTACCAAGTCTTTGTCAACAACATTGATTAGTTGTATGGATTCATTAATTATGCAATCACTTGTCTACTATTTCTGTAGATAAAGAGTTTTTTCTGACTTGCTATGCTCTTGTCGTGTGGATACATGTCATCCTACAAACTACCATGCCTTAGTGATGCAATTTTGACATAACTGCTAGTAGATAAAGAGGATGGATTTTTAAGTCATCATGGAATGCATCACCGTGCAATTTAACAGTTTATTACTGACCTTCATCAATTTTTTGCACAGTTGAGTGTTATGTTGTCAGAAAGCCTCTAATTGTGCAGCCATGACTACATGGACCACCTCTATGTTCCTATCACATAAATAATTGATGTTTGTCACCCTTAGGCAAGCCTATCATGCAGTTTGATGTCTTGGTTTCTATTGTGCATTTGCTGATGTGTGTTTATATTCCTTGAGGACCTATTGAATCTGCCTTTAAACCTCTAAGCCCTTTAACCTTATATTGCTATTACAGCTAATTGAATTAAAAATATCAGCAATTTGTCCATGGTCAAATCAAGTCAACCCTCAAAATCCAAGTCAACCCTAATAAAAAAAAATGACTTGTTATTCTTGAAAAAAAATTAGGGGCACAACAATTGGCCCATAGGAGAACCTTATAATTTCTGGTTAAAAGTGCTAATCTCTATCATTGGGCAAAGGGTCAAACCTATTTCTATTACCTAAATAGATAACTAACCCAACATGAACTAAAACAAGAAGAAAACAAACACATCTTGGGAAAGATATTACTAAAAGACGAACATAGAATGCCATTACCTACCAATAGACAAACACAACAATGAAGCAAACTAGATACACAAAATCATTTAGAGGCTAGAGAAGTAGCAACCCCTCCATTTTAGCTTGAAGTCCAACCGTGGTAGTTCGTTCCTTTGAAACATTTGCAAAATATCCATTAAAATCCACAGTTCAAAGATGATATGGAAAATCAAGCAAGGAAAGCTCAAGCCCAAACTCAACACATTCTCAACACAATGTAGTTCGAGATGATCTTCCTCAATGAAATTTATCTCCATCTATTGGAGAATTGGAGATACTATGTTTCCTTCTCAATATACCTAACAAAGTCATGTGGCTGCAATGGATCTTCTGGAATGATGATAAATTCAAACTCGATTTGTCCTCATATTCTCGCTAGCCTTCCTCTTCTATCATATTTTCTTCTAGTACAAGTTCACTGACAACTGGGGTATGTTTGCAATGTCCTGTTGATGCGTGTTTTGTGACACACCAAACACTCTAGAATAAAGAGTCCAGAGACACTCTATCCTCTCTTGAAAAATTACCTCTTATGCTAAGATTGCTAGAAAGGTCATACGGTAATTCCAATGTTTCGTTTTGGGGGATGGACAAGCTCAATGGATGATGTGATATGCTGGTTTCACAAAGGGACCTTAGATAGTAGATTATTCGAAGTATGAATTAGAATTGATTTGACGTTGAATGCTTTTATATTTTGGGATTTTCGGTTTGGAATAAAAATAAAAGGAAAAGGGATGAAGGTTAAGAAACTAGATTTATGCAAAGCTACTCCTACGAACTTAAGAGACAAATGTTGGATAGTGAGACTTAAACCAATCTTTGCTTTGCCAAGCACAGTACTACAACTAGACAAAGACGGTGCAATCTTCAATGGGTTTACGAAAGATATCCTATTACACAATACCACCATCAATTCGATCAATGCATATAGGTAAAAGAATTCAAGTCAAGCAGTTTCAATGTTCAAACTAACCTTACACATCAATTTGAAAATCATTCAATTGAAAAAGGTATGAACTAATCTCACTATTTCCAACACTATCAATCTTTCATTCATCTAAAAATACTTGAAAACAATTTACTCTATTGAAGAAATCATGAAACAATGCGGGCTCATAAAAATAACAAATGCTCAACTCTGAATCCACTTATTATTTGAACAGCAATAGTAGCAACAATTTCATAAGTCTCTCCCTGAATAAATGAAATGCGTGGGGTTTATATAGGCACCCCAATTACAAAGCAACGGCCAAGATTGATTTGAGATCAATGGCCAAGATTATTTCAATAAACCCTAACCCTAAAAGCATAACCAACTCAAAGGACACATGGCACAAGCAGAACAAGCCACTTGGAGTATGGAAAATGATGACACCTCGCGAATCATTCGAGCAAGTGGGAATCCAGAATGCAATTCCCTTTGGACTGCTCCCTAGCCGCAAATGCAAGAAATTTAGCTAACACAGAATCAAGTTCCTCCATTGAGATGCTTGGCACAAAATCCAGCTGCGCTCCTATCACGTCCAAGGTTTCAAGGCATTGAGTGAAAGTACCTTCCCATCTATCTTCCTGTTTCTGAAAGTTATCCATAAAGGTCAAAAGGGAAGACATATCAACAAGCTGATTCTCTGTAATAATCTACACTTCCTTGAAGTAAATGTTCATCACATTTTTCTTCAATCCTTCTAAATCTAAACCATTTGCATCATGATGCTCCTGCCCTATTAATCCTTCAAGAGAAGTGAGGATTTTGAACTGAATTTTCTCAACTGCACTCCATATAACAGCACATTCTTCCTTCATTCTATCATATGTCTTCCTTTTAGCCAATAAAGAATGATACCACCTGCTGAAATCATACGAGGCTCCTTCCTCGATAACACCCTCCTGGATTAATATTTGCAGGGAAACTTCCTTTAAAACCTTCAAACGAGGTATTACTTTGTCCTGTACGTACTCGAAATCTTCCCAATTGCCTTCAACTTGACTAACTTCAGTTATAAGCAAGGCAGATCTGTCATAAGTCTGAGCGCACTTCTCTAAGAATTGCTCCATCTGTTTTGAAATATTGGTAACCCAACTCTTGGTTGCCTGACTCATGATCCTCATAGCTTCAAGAACATCAACGGATTCCGGAGTAAGAGATGATGGTGGAATAAAAGCTTCATTTTCTTGGCGCAAAGGAGCTATTAGCTGCTGAATGAACTCTATTAGCTTTAGATTTTCTAACTCTAGCCTTTCTTTCTTCTCCTCTGTTTTGTCAAACTTCTTCCTGATGGCTTTGGAAGTGTCTGCTAACTCATGGAAATCCTGACCTATCGTGGTTGGCCCAATGTCCAACGTTGTAATATCATAATCCATAGGAGTAATCTGATCTCTTGGCTTATCAATTTTCGGGACTGCCACCTGTAAGATTCGGGATCCTACATCATTCTTGGTAATCTGAGAATACTTCTTAGGCTTCCTTGGCGTTTTAGCTTTGCCAATCCTCTCTAGGAAGTCTTGCATGCTTTCAGCTGGTTGAACCTGCTCCAACAGTCTAGATTTCTTCTTCAAACTTTCGGTCAACCAAGCTGGGATAGTGGATAATTCCATCCCATCTTCTAACTGAACATCATCATTAATTCCTTTTAGAGCAGAAATTACCTATCTCCTAGCTCTTCATTGTTCTCAAGGATCTCAGTATCTCCTACGCCTTCAATCATCAACGTATCATCCCCTTCCAAACACTTAGTGAGGGTTTGTTCTTGGAGAGAATCCAACTGTTCTAAGTCTTGGAACTCGACTTCTTGCTCATGACTTGGCTCGATCTCAGCAATGGACACCTTTTCAATTATTCCAACTGATAAAGTACTGGAAGATGATGGATTTTCAGTCACTTTCTGCTTCTTACTCTCCAATTCTCCGTCAGCTGATTCTTTTTCCTCCATGTGAAGGTTTTCACTCACCACCTTCCTCTTGCTAGGATATGAAAGTTCATCAAGACTTTCGCCAATTGCTTCCTCCTGGCTTTCCTTATTGCTCAATGTGGCATAGGTAAGAGAAATTCCTTCTTTTCTCAACCTGCTAATCTGAATGTCTACCCATTCCCTTGAGTATGCTAAAATATCCTTCATCAATATATTCAAATCGGTCAACTCAGGTTGTGTCCAGTTAGGCAACAGGATGGGCTTATCTTTTTCCTGTTCAAATGGAGGATTTATGTAGTCCCCGTTGTCTTTTACTTGGTCAGGTAGAGGGAACAAGTCACACCTTTTTACAAGTTCAATTGGAATTCTGGACCAAGTCTTCTTCCTGACTCCATACTCGTCCACCAAGTTAGACCAATAGTCTTCAATCTGCATAACATGAAGGGACTTCTTCCCATGAACTCTCAGGTATGGATCATAATCGGACCTTGGATTATAAGTGCTGAACTTATAAAATTGCAACTCTACCCTTGCTGTCTTGGCTGATTGTAATGAGGGGCAGACTTCTAGCATTTTTCCAATTGTAACCGGAAAATCCATTCCTTGTTTGTTCTTTCTCGCCTGAATAGAGTCTACACATGCCAGTTGTCTTGCAACTTCAAGCATAACAATCTTGTATGTTGGATACCGAGGGATTCTATGCGGAGCATCCGAGAATCCATGAACTCTTATATAAGTGAAGGTCGGAAACTGGATAAACCAAGATCCGAACTTATCAAGCATCACCATAGCCTCCTTTGATAGCCTCCTTTGAACTGTTCCTTCAAGCACTCGTGTGATATACATGAGGAAGGCGTCATTGGTTATCTTGAAATTGTCCCTGTAGTGTAGCTGGAGCTGCAGGTAATAATCATATGCTTTGAGTTGATCTTTTCGAAGTCCAACTTCCCCTTTGCAAATCAGTCCTCTATACTTGGTGAACCGTGCCAAGATATAAACCACGTAGGAACTCATGTAGAAGGTTTTGGTCTTTTCCAAGTTCCTCAATTGGAAATCGATATTATCACTTATTAACTTTGCCCAATTTATTGCCTCCATTCCCAACACGATCTCCTCCACATACGAAAACATCCATACTTCGAAAAAAGCTCCTTGAGAAGCACCCATAATTCTGTTTAGCATATGAATCATATCACTTTATTCTGTTTTAAAATTTGTGCAAATTAATCTCTTTGGCAACTTGGAGCGGTGTCTTTTGGGTTCCTTGATCCAGTTAGCATTCACTATGTCCATACAGGATTCCTTGGCTTGATCGAACATGCCCTGTGATTCCTGTTGAGTCTTGTTCAACATTTTTCGATGATGGGGAATACCAAATACTTCCCTGACTGAATCCTCTGTGAAGTACGCCAAGGTGATCCCATTAGGAGTTTTAATGGATCTTGTCTGCAGATTGTACCTTCTGGCACACTCGACCATTAGCTCACTGCACTGAACTGCAGGTGGAAATCCTGCTGCTTGATGAAGTCCGGACTTAACGATATTTGTGGCAATAGGCGTAGGCATTTCGTTCTGAGTGCCAAACATCCTTCTCTTGTGTTGAATCGCATTAAACTGTTCAAAGTTGGTATCTGCTACTTTCTTCCACTTCGAGGATAACTGGGATTCTGGATAAAATTCTTTGAGGACTTCCTTTACTTGAGCTTTCCTGACTCCACCTCCCACGTTCTTTGGAGAAGACATTGTGCCTGTACGAAGCTCGAAGTTAGAAAAGTTCAACAAATTTGTAAAAAGGCGATTTCTTGGCTGGAGAAATTTTATAATTATTTAAAAAATATATCCAGAACTTGATTAAAAGGCTGTTAAAGAATAAATTCTCAATGAAATTTGATCCGCCTTTATTGTTTTTAAAGAGCATTCATGGAATTTTAAATAATCCTCTGGATTTTTAAAGACTTATACTGAAGTTTTCTCAAGTCCACAATGAAAAAATCCTTTTCCCTTCGAAAATTGCCAGTAATAACCTTGCAGTTGTTTAAGAAATCCGGAAATGGAAGAGGAAAATCGAACTCTATATTCTGGAATAAAAAAAAAATCCCTTGCACCTGAAGAAGAAAGACGTCCTTGGCTTGAGAGGGGTTTGACTGTGAAAAATTCGACTTTGCAAATAATGAAAATAAGCTCACAAGATCATCTTTTATAATAAAACCTTTCCAAATTGGTTTAGGTCGACTTCTTTCTTTCATTGGGTGTTTTTTTTTGCTTTAAAACAAAAAAGCAATCTTATCTTGATCTTTGAATTTTCAAACAAGGCGTCCCTTTTGGCTTGACAAAATAAAACTTAAGTTATTTATTCCATTTTTGCCTTTTAGTAAAATTCGACCTTCAAGTGGACTTTTCTACTTTTCAACTGGATTTCTCTCACCAAAGCGATTTTGCCTTAGAAAATTTTCGATTCTTCTTGAAAAATTGGACTCTCAACTGGAATTCTTTACTTCCCAACTAGAATTTCTCTTCAACTAGAAGTCCCTGAAGTCCAGTTCAAAATTTCTCTTGCCTTAGTCGATTTTCATCTTTGTCCAATTGGAATTTCGAACTTTCCAACTAGAATTCCTTGTAAAAGGCGGATTTTGTCTTAATCTCTTAAATAGACGAATTTCCATTGGATTTCTTTTCAAGATTTCAGATTTCTCAACTGGACTTTTTGAAAATTTAACTGGATTTTTCATGGGCGTACCTCTCCAGACTTAGGCGAATTTTTATCATGATTTTCCTGCTTTTTACTTGATTTTTGAGTGATTTTCTCATGAAGGCGCGATTTTGTCCAATTGATTTTTAACCTTTGCATGCGCCTTTTCCAGCTTTTTCTCACCTTGCATGCACTTTTCTCATGATTTTTCGCAATTTTTCAAGATCTCTGCTTGATTTTTTCTTGCTTTTTACTTCCAAAAGTGGAAACTTTCGACTCCACTGCCAGTGACACCTAGCACTTTCTAAAAATAGAAACTTACTAAAAATAGAAAAAAGAAAAAAGCAACTTTCTAAAAATAGTAAATTCCAGATTGGTCCAGAAATGCCAAATACGAAAAAAGAAAAAAGCAAAAAAGCAGAATCCCTAAAAAATAGGAAGTGTCAGAATTGAGCGAAAGCACAGGTGATCCTCGTCTATCGGGTCTTCTAAGCACTTCTATGATGTTTACGTTCAGTTTGAGGCCCAAATTCCCAACTTAGCTCAGATGATGACTCCAGACGTTGGCATGAAATTCCCAGACATCAGAGACTATGAAATTGCTACTCAAAGCTAAACCCTAAGAGCAAACCAGCGAGGGTCCCCATTTGCAATGGAGTGATCTGTGAAAAAGGTCACAACATGTCCCTACCAAGATTTTTCAACAAACTTGCGAATTCTCCAACTTTTAACTCACAAGCATTTCATCGAACAGTTGGGGGAACATTTGTAATGTCCCCGTTTTAGCTAACATTGTTTGTTGAGGAGTGAGCCTATCATTTTGACCCTCGTAGGCTAACAAATGTGATGAGAGGGTCTTCCTTGGCAGTTATCCAGAGTTTCAGGACATTATTCCTCTAGTTGGTTCAGGTTTGGGCCTTTGCAGAGGCTTCCAGAGTGATATTCAAGCACTTACTATTTATAGCAAGTCAGGCCGACAGGGTTTACTATTTTTGGCAGGGCACCTGGCTCAGCTAGTTGAAATATGCTAACCAATTTTTTCGATGAATTAACACACATAACCAGCATTTAATCAACTCGGTTAGCGTTAGCTCCAAATAGAAAACCAAACTTGAAATGAACTCACACCAAGAATGCACACTCAATCCCAATGAGGGATAGGTGTTGTCATATGGCAGAGGAGCTAAATGAAAAATACTTGAAAGAAACTTCTCAACGTCAAGAATGTGCACACAAGATCCAACTGAGGGCGAGGTGCTAACATATGACGGAGTGTTTAAATTGAAAGCTAGAAATTAACAGGCGGATAACCAGCCATGAAGAGCATTTCCACACTACCACCAAACAGTGGGGGGAAAGATTACAATTAAAACAATTCATCCGCTGCGGCGGGCATCCACAGAATTGTGGGGATTCACCACTATGAAAGTGGGTACAAGAGTGTTAAAATCAAATTATCCACACTGGCGGTAAACCATCCAGGGGTACTTATGTGAGAAGAAGAAGAATTAATTGCAGCAATTAGAACTGGAACAGTACTACTGTTTACAGTCTTTACAAATAAGAAATAAGCTGCAAATTACATATGAATTACAATAGTCTTCAAACACATGAGTAATAGATGATCTCATACAATTATTTATCTCTCTAACTAGTAATAATGAGTCAAAAATCAGAACTTCAAAGGTCTGATACAAAAAACAGTAAACTGGAAATGTCAATCAGCAACTGTGAAATTCAATGAAAAGTTCATAACTCACTTAATTCACCTCCAAATCGAATGTCGTCTTTTGCTGTGTCTTCTTAGGAGGTAGGCACCCAAAAACAGATCACAAACAGCACCAAAACTCAGCATATAATTCAAGCACGAATTCCAATGCTTTCAAGAATGGTACGGCCCTCCTTGAGGGGCGATTTTGTCATTAAAAATCAGCAACTCAAAATAAAAATCTGGAAACTTGTGGAAGGGGTCGCCCAAAGCATAGAAATCAGATTCTCGAATGCCCAGAACAAAATAAAAATTACTCACAAAGCTGTATACAAATTCGACTTTCAGCTGTGACTGTATCAGCAACTTCAAAATTGGAAATTTCATCAAAATCTTCAACTATTGAGCTCAATCTGCTAGTCTGATTTGAGAAGCAACAAATGTCCAACTAGGTGTTGTATTTCAAACACGAAATTGGATTGGAACTAGGAGGTAAGCATCCCTCGAAGTATTAAACAAGTTGTCATTTCGACAGCATAACATTAGCATAAAAATATTGGATAATCAACTCTTCAAACAGCAACAATATATAAGCTTTAGTTGGCAAATGAAGCAACAAGAACTCTTCAAATTCCAAGAAGTTGAATCACTTCAACTTCCAAAAGGGACGCCACCTTTTTGCCTTTTACTTTTTGAAATAATAAAATATCATTCAACTTCCCTTTTAGGCATCCATTTCATATTGCAACAATAAAGCATTTATTAAATAATTAAATGCTCACTTGACCCCTTTATGTCCCCTTCTTTAAAACAACTTGAAGTCATCAAGCCTAGGCGTGGGGTACAACTTCAAGACATGAAAATTGACTAAGTCAAACTCAGTCCAAGGAGATAACCAAATACAATGCCCAAGCTGCAACTGATGAATTGCTAAAAATAGCAAACTGACAAATGCCAAACTGAACCAAGTTGATGATGATGCTTCTGCCAAAAATGAACTTACTAAAAATAGTAAATGCCAAAAATAGTAAGTTAACTTCAAAACATCGTTTCTGCAATTAGGTTTTGGAGAAAATAGTAAGTCATCCTCTGAACTCAGAAACCCTAGTTTTATACTTCAGCTTAGCCTACGGATTTCCGGAAATAGGCTAAATCCAAAAGAAGAGTATGGCCAAAATGGGGACATTACACTAGTCTTCTCAGTTTCAACCCAGTTTGACAGTTTGTTGAGCAAACGAGGAATAATGGAGCATTTAATAATAATTAAATGATTATTATTATGACTTTATATTATAAAGTCACTTTAAGTGAAATATTAAAGTTATTAATTAATTAAATGGCTTATTATAAAGTATTTAATGACTTTATAATGAAGGGGGCGAATTATTTATTTAAATGGGTATTTATTACTCATTAAAGTGAAAGCCATTATTTGATTAATTTGCCTAAGTCAGAAAAGGGTGAAATTATTATTATTAAATGCATTTAAGTTGCTTTTTTGAAGGGGGTTGAACTTCTAAGAGAGATTATATATTTTCTCAAGACAGAATAGAACTCATTATTGATTGATTATTCAAGTTTTGTCTTTTCTCTCTGAGAACATTTGGAGTTGGAGAAACAAGGGTTTCTGCAATTAGGTTTTGGAGAACGTCAACTCTTCAGAATCAGACATCCTGAGGCTGTGAAATACCAGTTGAAGATTGTCAGTTGAGTGGCTTCACACAGGAGTCATTACAGAGCATATTTGAGAAGTTTTATTCAAGTTTCTTGAGCAGTTTGTAAGGGTTTGTTGGCTGCTACAGTACCCGCTACAGTGCATGTGAATAGTAACGCTACAGTGCACATGAACAGTAATGCTATAGTGCACGTGAATAGTAATGCTACAGTATATTTGTGCTTACAGAGGAAAGAAATCATCAAGTGTTTTAAGAAAAATATTAAATCTACAAGAGATCGACTTCCAGCTTCATTCTTAGTTCTCAGGTTATTGTATCTCCAGCAGTACCATATCATTTATTGCTGCAAGAGAAGGGCCATAGCAGCTGTAGCTTGTGGCGTGTGAATTGGAAAAGAAGACGTCTTGCTTTTTGGGCCGATCTCACTTCAACCATAGGTGCATATTCCTTGGGGACTTTTTTGGCATTATTTGGCGTTGGGAATCTGTGTTCTATACAGCCGTTTGTAATCAGCTGATTACCATTTGCTGCGAATAAAGATAACCAGGTTCCTTACTTGTTATGGTTGCTTTTTTATGTGCATGCTTGCCTTTCTACATTGTGACTTATTATTTGAATAAATAAAGACAACTGCAGCTGAGATCCATGTCTATTGATATCTAGATTCAATTTATGCAATTTACTTGTATTTATTTCAAAATCGCATTCTTCTTTTATTGCAAAAACATCAAAAAAATCAGAAATTCAGAAAACAAAACAAAACCTCAGTATTATTGGCCAGTGATTGGGTTGAGAGACACCTGGTCTCCTACAACATTGTACCCAAAAAATAATTCTGAGTTTTATGATCAAGAACACCTGCAACTATTTATTATTATCATGGACAATTTAACTATCATTTGCAAGCATTGAATCATTCATGGACATTTTGGCAAACAGTTGGCATATTCAGCATTGCTGGGAATAGTTACAATGTATACCTAGGAAGTGCGTATGAACTATTATTTGAAATATTCAAAACTCACAGCTGCAAATTTGTGGATGTGTCTTCAAATCCGGAAGGGGCTTTTTCCCTGAGACTATTCAATCCGCCATTTCCTGCAGTGGCACCATTTCCGAGATAAACACTTGTACGTGTCGATGCTGTTAAAATAACCATGTGTTTCTTGATAAAGTCTTCACCTGCTGTCATTCATTGGAGGTCGACTCATCTCCTTGAGACTGGGTATGATGTTAGAATCTTGCCACTTATTAGATTGAACAATTCAATTTGCAGTTTTGACAATTCACATACCTTTGTAAGTGGAATTTGTTGGAGGCTAGGGCTGTATAAATAGCCGCCCCATCCTCATTTACAATCACCTATTGATTCATCACTACTTCTTGCTTTCTAAGCATTAGCATTGGAGAGATACGCATCTATTTTCTGAGAGTCATTTTTGTGTGTTTCTAAAGAGCAATCATTGTATTTTCTGAGAGTCCACATAATTTTGTATTCACATATCCCTGAGGATTGCATTCGCATTTATCATACTTGTTATTGATTCTTCCATTTCAATATCAGCTGCAACCATTATCAACTGGATATCTATTTTGAGTGTTTATTATCTATGAGAGAGAAGCAGAGCTTTTTGAAGGATTTTCCTATAGTCTGGAAGTGTCGTGAGTACAGAATGAACCATCATCAGTTGGAGGAAAGCTTAATAGTAGGCATGGAATATTCTTCTACCATTATTTTCAATAGTAATTCTTAAAATATTTCTAGAAAATGTGTTTATTGTCTATGCATAGATAGGGAATCGCATTATGATCTGTACTTTTGTTGTGAACAGGAAGTGAGTTATTTTGTGAACTAGATATTTGTTGCATCAAGGAAGTAAATTGGCTAAAGGATGAATATGCATATTTGTTGTGTTTGCATTAATTGTATGGTCTCCATATAAGCAAAATATGTCTGTAATAGTTTCTATATACTAGGACTGAAATGAGGACACGAGTCAAGTAAATTCTACCAGCTTAAGTTATTAGGTTAACTGAGATAAGCTTGAGTTACTCCTAAGAAAATGATTTCTAGTATAGGAGGGATTCTGTGAATTACTTGTTATGCTGATTCATTTCTAGCAGTTAGTTTGTTGTAGGTTAGTTTGGGATGATATATTATCCAATGAAGGACCACGCCTGTGCCTAGCGTAAGATAGCCTTAAGTCAAATCGGCCCTAAGTAGTGTTTATGATAGATGACTTTCATTCGAAGTACTGAATGAGAACACTTTGGACAAAGTACTGCAAGGTACATCATCCACTTAGACTGTGTGACGCATGAAACTACACTGTCAATTCATCGTGATCCTTTATACTAGTTCGAGATTGTGAAATAGCAAGGTTCTAGTTGTGTAGGACACAGCACTATGCTCAGTTGGTTAACAGTATTGGTTACCCAACCAATCTCTTCGTCGAAGGGAGGGCCATCTATTGAATAATAGATGTGTGAGGGACTACATTATAAGTCTGTGGTTAGCGGAAAAGCGCCTGAGTGATGCTTCTCCTCCATTGAAGGCTACTGTGTGATGTCCCCGCTCTAGTCAATTCTCGGGAACAGTGTGTTAGCCTATTTCTTGGACCCTTGTGGGCTAATTGGATTGGTTAGAGGGTCAGTGGTATTTTCTAGAGGAGTTGCTCATTCTCATTTTCAAAGTTCAGTGATTGGCTCACTGCAGGCCTTGGCAGTTCAGGAGTTGACAGCTTATGACGGTACAAAATTATATGGAGTTTTGAGAGAGTTATGGATTTTTAAGTGATTTGAGTTAATTATTTAACTTAATGCTTTATTATAAAGTCAAATTGACTTTATACATATTATATCACTTAAATATTTCATAAAAGTGATTTAAAATTAAATCACTTATGCATAGAAGTGGGCGCCCAAGTATTTAACTTGAAACTATTGAAAAGTGGTTTAAATATGATTTAAAATATTTAAATGATTGCACGTGGCGTCACTTTCCTGAAAGTCGTGCCTTTTGGGATATAAGGCATTTTGGCAATGAGAAACTCTATTATTGATTATTTCAACTTTGCCTTTGGTTTCCTTCTGTGCTATTCTCTATGATCAAGGTTTTGAGCAAATCTTCTATTGGAGAACGAGATCTCTTCAATGTTGAGCATTTTTGAGACTGTGAGAGACCAGTCGAATTAGTGCAACTGTGAGGGCTTCATTCAGAGGTTCTACATGCTACAATCAGAGTTTTATTATTCAGTTTTTACTTGTTTGTAATAAGGAAGGGGGTTTCTACACTTGAGGCGTCCTCTTCAGCAATTCTACAACTTCCAACTTTGGCTCTTCAGCATCTTACTTGGGCCATACTATTTACATTGGGAAATGTGCCATCTAAAGGAGGCGTGTGAAGTAACTTGCTAAAACGCCTTTCTCTAGGCTTTTGTTTGTATTCCATTCTTGGTGTCTACCTTTCTCAAGGGTTTGTATCCTGTTTCGGAGAGGGAGAAGTCAGATCTGGAGCCTAGGCGTACCTTCTTGTCGGTTTTCATCAATTCCGGCTGGCAAGCTAAGATACTTTATTTAATTATTCTAGATCATTTCGGGTATGTAATTCATTTGCAATCCCATTGTATGTACTGCAAAATAACATCTATTACATCTGTTGCTCAAAATATTACTGTATTGCATTTTTATGAGCTTTTATATGATTTTCCCCTTCTCTTTTGTACAAACTTTCTTTAAAAAACTTAAAAATACACCAAAAGATTTAATAAATACTACAGGGGTTTGGTTAGAGCCAGTTGGGCTCTTCACAGTGGTATCAGAGCACTGATCCTGCCAGCCTGAAGGGTTAGCAACTTCTATGCGGTCTCATCAGAACAGGTTTAATAGGTACTACTCACGCAGGGGTCTTGGTTTTCAGAGAAGTACTTTTGAACCATTTCCAGCGTTTCCGTTTCACGAACAGGAAGAAGAATTAGACCTTGATAACATGGCTGACAAGGAAGGTGAAGGTTCTCACAGGAATCCTCTCAATGAAGAGGACAGAGAAGCTAGAGATGTACTCAGAGGCATGGTGGCAAGCCAAGAATAGGTGGCGAATATCCTCTAGCAGCTAAGCACAAATGTTCAAAATTTGACACTTCATAGAGGTCAAAATCAGGGTCGAGATTAGGAAGGCAGTATTCATGGAGAACCCCACAGAATCATTGCTCCAGCACGCACCTTCAAGAGACCCACATGTCCTACTTTTATCAGAAATGATGCTGATGAAGAGGAAGAGGTTGAACAGGGTGGTGAAGTGAACTTTGCAGATAACATCATGACTATGCATGATGAATGGGATGCATTGCCTCCGAGAGTTAAGGAACATCTTAACTTCGATCAATTCATGAGCCAGAAGAGAGAGCATGACCGTAACAAGAATGACAAGAGGCCTAGAAACAAACATAATGATCTCAGATAGGCTACCAACAAACTGACCTTAGTTCACTATGATGGCAGTGGTAGAGTTACAACACATGCCTGGGTGAGTAAGTTGGAAACATTCCTGACACTACGTCCTATGCCAGAGGAAGATGCTATACGATTTGCAGCTCTCCACCTTGATGGCGTAGCACATGACTAGTGGATTCATGGCATGGCAACACTTCACCATGATAGAATTACCTCGTACCAAGAGTTTACTGATAGACTGGTAGAGAGGTTTGATAGACGTGATCTCGAACTATTCTTCAAGGATCTTGCGCAATTAAAACAGTTGGGTAGCTTGGAATCGTACATTGAAGAGTTCTAGAGACTATTCGTGATGGTGACAGGCATCTCAGAAAGAAGGCTGATCATATTGTTTATTGAGGGTCTTTTCGAGCCCATGAAAGGTTGGATCAAGGCATTCGATCCACCTACTTTACAGGAGGCCATGAGGAAAGCTCGCAGTATGGAGCTCACTACACCTCGTAAACAATTTGGCTCGAAACCATCTACTTCCTACACTGATAACAAATCTGATCCAAAGAATGCTGATAATGCTGATCAAAAGAAAAAATTTGCAGCACCTTTAGATCGGGAAACAATGAATGATCTGCGTAGCAGGAAGCTCTGCTTTTACTGCAAGGGCCCATATGACTTCAACTATGACTGTCCCCTCAAGCCTAAAGGGTAAAACAAGCACATGGAGTGGTTCTTTGAGGGAGATGAGTTGACTGATTTTTCAGACCAGCAAGCTGCAATTTATGATACAGATGAAGAAAAATCAGAAAATGAGGCAGAAAGGGAGGTTGAAGCTGAGCTACAGGAGGCTCACATGTCCAGCATGCAGAGAGAGAACTCTTTCAGACTTCGAGGGATCTTAGCTGGTCAAAGGGTCATTTCCCTTTTGGATACAGGTGAAACCCACAACTTCATTGATTCATGGTTAGTGGAGAAAAGGGGTATTCAAACTCAACAGTTTGAAGGCATTCGAGTGAAGGTTGTGCATGGGTATACTCTCAACTGCGAGAGGATGATTCTAGATTTCCCAATGAAACTCAACAATTTTGAGTTTAAGCCAGATTTTTATGTTCCGAACATGGAAGGTACAGATATAGTTCTCGGCATGAAGTGGCTTCATGCGATAGGAGAGTTCACACTTAATTTACGTGACATGGAGATGAAATTTAAAGTTGATGGCACAAATCATGTTCTCAAAGCCATCAAGGACAACAATGTAAAAGAAATTTCACTCAGGAGAATGGAACGTTTGATTCGGCATGACATGGTGGATTGGGGCAGCAGAGTGCAAGGTAATGCCTTCACAGAAGGAGCAGCAAGATTCTTCTTATCATCCAGATATCCAAGCACTCTGAATCAAACATGCAAAAGCTTTCAGTGCTATCCCACCAGGTAGACCTCCTGATAGAGGTATTGAGCATATTGTAGAATTGGAGGAGGGTGTAATGTCCCCTTCCAGTTGACATCTCTCAGTGCTTAAAATTAGCCTATTATGTGACCCTCGTAGGCTGATAAGGTGGATAGAGGGTCTTGTTGAGGATTGGCTTGGGTTCAGTTGGCAGAATCATTCAGTTTGGTTTTCGTTCGGGGTCGTTCGGACATCATTTGCTTGACTTACTATTTTTAGTAAGTGGACACTCAGCAGAGCACCCCTACTATTTTTAGCAGTATGGTTTGGTCGTATGCGGATTCAGTCACTTACCATCTGGCTTCAAATGGTTCGTCAATTGGACCTGTTTTGAGAGAGATATTAATATTTATTTGCTAAAATAAATATTAATTAATTTTAAGCTTATATTATAAAGTTATAATATAATTAAATATTATAACTTAAGTGACTTTATGGAAGGGGTCAACCAACATGAAGAAGGGGGCACTTTTCAATTATTATTTATAATTAAAAAGTGCGTTCAAACTATGGAAAAATTAAAAGAAGAATTCAAAGTTTATTTAAATGATGCTTTTTGGGGAAAATCGACCCAACTGAGGAATTATAAGTTTCTTTGAGAGAAACTCATTTGATTATGTTATGAAAATCGACTTTGATCAATTCTTCCTTCAGAGAATGGAACCAAGGGTTTCAGTTGTCTTTTTGCATTGGAGAACGAGCCATCTTCAGTGTCTGCAGTTCAGAGGCTGTGAAATATCAACTGATTTATTGCTTATCAGAGAGTTAGTTTCATCCAGAAGTTATCAAAGAGCTTATTCAAAGGTTACATCTTCAGAGTTTGAATCCAGAAGTTATCAGACAAAGAGATATTCTTGGGCGGCTGATTTAGCTTCACATCTGGCATCTTTTCAAAGGCCGTATAGATTTCTTCTTGCTGCTGCTGATCCTTACCATCCATTTGTTGGGCCGTACCATCAAGTACAGGGCCGTACCTTTTTTCTAGCGCAAAACGCGTCACCTTTTCGCATTTTGACTTCATCAAAAGGGACGCCTATTCCTTTGGAGTCTTCTGCAATCTTCTGGCGCAGGGAGAAGTTGATATTTTTGATAAGCCGTACATCTGATTACCTTTAGGCGGCTGCAAATCAAGTTTTTAAATAATGCAAATCCGCTTTGCTTTTTGTCTGCATGTTAGGGTTTCAGTATTGTAATCACTGGGAAAGAATAATGAATCCATTTGCTATCGTTTCCGAAACTTATATGCTTCAATTTGTACCTTCTGGAATTTAATTAAATTTTTAGAAGTATTTCTTTCAAAATCACATTCTTTATTATTGCATGCAAAAAACTCAAAACATTCAAAAACACCAAAAAAACAAAAAAATACATTCAGTTCCGAAACAGTGAGAACAGGGGTTTCTACAGAGGGCACAAAACCTATCATGATCACTCCTTACCGGCACCCCAAACGTTTAAAAGATGAAATTGAAAAAACTATTAAGGAACTTTTAGCTATGGGGCACATTAGGCCGGGTAAGTCACCCTTTGCTTCATCAGTTGTTTTGGTGAAGAAAAATGATGGTACACTTAGGATGTGTATTGACTATAGGATGCTCAACAGGAAGACTATTAAGAACAAGTATCCCATACCACGGATTGACAAGTTAATAGATGAGCTACATGGAGCTTGCTATTTCTCGAAGATTGATTTGAGGACTGGGTACCATCAGATTAGAGTTTGAGACAACCCTAGGGCTCCCCAACAAACCAATAATTATCAATACAAACAGGAGAACACATACAGGAATGAAAGGCCGAGGTTACATGACATGCCTTCTAACACAAACTGGAAAGATGGAAAACCTATAACAAATAGGCCTAGAAAAAAAGAAACTCCTGATCCACTGAGGAAGAAGGGAACCTATATGGTAAATAACAATTATTTCTGTGAAGTTTGTGATAAGCCACATTCCCAAGATTATTGTGTTGTAGTCCAAAGAATGCAAGAAGAAGGAATGTTGATGGGAAAAAGTGGAGAATATCACATAGTGTATTTGACTACAAATACTTTCCACCATGTTGAGGAGAGATACTAATCTTCAGAGGATGAAGGTTATCAGTATGATGTTTCAAATCAGAAATACAATGTCCATATGGCTGAATAGCAGGTCCTTTCTAACTTTGAAGAAGATTATTGAAAGCCACATTCTGTTGAAATACCTACTCAATGCAGTATGAGGAAACTTATTGAAGAGCAGATAGAGAGATTAAATGTTGCTGCAGTTGAAGAAGCAAAGAGCAAGTACTGGTTGAGAAATAGGACAGTGAACGAGAAGGAAGGTGTCCCTAGGGGAATCTTTATGAAAGATCAAAAGGTGACACAAGGAGTCTCAAAGAAAATAGAAAATAAACAACATGACAAAAGTGAACAGAAGCCTGTCCACAAGGATGAAGTGAAGGAATTACACAAGGAAATGCAAAAGCCTGATTAGCCAAGTAAAAGAGAAAAGGAAGAAAACAAAGGAGAAAGTCAGAACAAAAGAAAAGGGTTAAGGTGGAGGGTTCATCTTTTGACTTCACTCAAGCATTATCTCAGGTAAAGATGTATGCTCCACTACTTGAGATGATGAAAATTAAGGAATACAGAGACAGTGTGGTTCAATTAATAACAAATGGGAATGAAAAGCATATAAATTCTGAAAGCAAAATGGCCACTAAAACTATTAATAAGCAAGAGAAAGTGAATATCCCAACAGTGTGTCATGTCCCCTTCCAGTTGACATCTCTCAGAGCTTATGATTAGCCTATTATGCGACCCTCGTAGGCTGATAGGATGGATAGAGGGTCTTGATGGAGCTTGGCTTGGCTTCGGTTGTTAGATTTTTTAACAGTTGGCTTTCGTTTGGGATCATTCGGACACTATTTGCCTGAATTGCTATTTTTAGCAGTATTTGGCAATCAACGGAGTACCCCTGCTATTTTTAGTAGTATGGTTTGGTCATGAGCAGAATCAATCACTTCTTCACCAGCTTCAAACGGTTCGTGAATCGGACATATTTTGAGGGAGATTAATATTTTAATTGTTTAATTAAATATTAATTATTGAAGCTTATATTATAAAGTTATAATATTATTAAATATTATAACTTAAGTGATTTGCTGAAGGGGTCGGCCATCATTGAAGGGGGCCACTTTTAATTATATTTTATAATTAAAAGTGCTTCAGAAACTATTGAAAAATTAAAAAGAAAAGTTTGAATTTATTTTAATCATGCCTTTTTGAGAAAAGTCAAACTTTTGAGATATAAGGGTTTTCATTGGAATTCGAGCTGATTATGTTGAATATTGAATTTTTGATCAAGTCTTCTTCCGAAGAACGAAGCCTAGGGTTTCAGTTGTCTACAGGCATTGGAGAACGAGCCATCTTCAGTGTTGCAATTCAGAGGCTGTGAAATATCAGCTGATCTATTGCTTTCAGAGGGATATCTTCATTCAGAAGCTATCACAGAACTTATTCAGAGATTTTATCATTCAGGGTTTCTAGTTCGTAATTCATCCAGCAGAGATTCTCAGTTTATGCGCCTATTTTCCCTGAGGTCTGGAGACACCATTAAAGGCCGTACCTTTTTAATTGTTGGCTGCTGTACAAAAGCCGTACCAATCTGTTGCAGGGTCGTACCATTAAGAAAAGCCGTACTTTTCATTCTTGAGCAAATCGCCTTCTGTTTGGGTTGTATGACTTCACTCATCTGGACGCCTATTTCTCTGGATCATTTTCCAAGCGTCTGACGGAGGGAGAAGGGTTGATCTACTGAGGTCGTACCAGATCAAGGACAACTACAGCTTGCTGCAAATCAGGTTTTTGATTAATATTTTGTCTTATCTTGCCTGCATATCAGAGATTCCTTATTGTAATGGCTATGGAAAAATAATACAATCAATAGTTATCGATTTCTGAGCCTATTTATGTTAGATCTGGAATCATTGTATTTGTTAAAGATTTATTAGCAATTTCTTTCAAAATCGCATTTTACCCTTATGCACAAAAACACCAGAAAAATCAAAATCCACAAAAAACAAACAAAAAAACCAGCAGTTTCAGAAGTTAGCGGAAACAGGGGTTTCTACAGTGGTATCAGAGCTAAATCCTGCCATCCTGAGGGTTTAGCAATCTTATGCAGCCACAAGAGTTTGGGTCTCACAGGTATTATACTCGCAGGAGAGCCTTGATGGACAGGCAATAGGGTTTGAACAGGCAGCCAGGTACTATGGCTGAGAGAACAGAGATTCCTCAAAATCCTAGGGATCGGGATTTTGCAGAGGTTTTAGACACTATCAAAGACTTACGAGCAGGTCAACGGCAGTCCAACAATGTGCTACAGCAGTTGGCAGTAGCAATCCAGAGATTAGGTACACAGAGGAGACCATCACCACATCGTGACGATAACAGGAGTGATGCAGGATCCCGGAGAGCACCTAGGACTGCTTCACGGACGGCAAACAGGCCCACTAGGCCTACTTTTGTGAGACAGGAGCCCAATGAGGCTATTGCAGGTGAGGAGCATGAGGAGTTGTTCGCAGATACACTTATGGCAGCAAACGAGGAGTGGGAGTTAGTACCACCTGATGTCAAAGAGAGGATTACCTTTGACAGATTTATTACACAGAGGAGAGAACATCACAGAGGTCGACAGGATTGGAGACCTAGACACCAGAATAATGATCTGAAGCATGCTACAAACAAGCTCACTTTAGCGATGTTCGATGGTAGTGGCAAGGTTACAGCCCAGGCCTAGATCAGTAAGCAAGACACTTTCCTCACATTGCGTCCTATGGCTGAGAGGGATGCTATCAGGTATGCGACATTGCATCTTGAGGGGGTAGCTTACGACTGGTGGCTCCACGGGATTGTAAAACTCCAGCACGATCGGATCACCTCATATCAGGAGTTTGTTGACAGGTTGGTGGAACGATTTGACAGGAAGGATCCAGAATCCTATTTCAGAGACTTGGCTCAGTTGCGATAAAGTGGCAATTTGGAGTCTTACATAGGTGACTTCAAGCGACTGTCAGTTATGGTTCCTAATATATCAGAGAGGCGGCTTGCAGTGCTTTTCATGGAGGGACTGACGGAACCATGAGAGGTTGGATCAAAGCCTTTGATCCTCCTTCGTTACAGGAAGCTATGAAGAAGGCGCGTAACATGGAGTTGGCAGCACCATCCAGTAAATTCAACTCCAGAAACAATTCTTCACTCAGGGACAATAAGGGCTTCAATAAAAACAGAGAGAAATTAGATTTTAACAGAGAAAAATCAGATTTTAAGAATGATTCAAAGGGAAAATCAGCAGCACCACCTTTGGATCGAGAGGCTCTTAATGATCTACGCAGGAAGAAGCTTTGCTTCTACTGCAAAGGTCCCTATGATGCCAACCATGATTGTCCCTTGCGGCCTAAGGGCAAGGCCAATCGAGTGATGTGGGCTTATTACGAGGAGTTGGAATCTGAGAGTTTCGAACAGCAGGAGAGTTCCGAGGAGTCAGAGTACGAGGCTTCAAAGCCTAAGGTAGAGGCATAGTCAAAGCTTAGAATTCAGGAGGCACGACTATCTAGCATTCAGCAGGAAAGTTCATTCAGACTCCATGGAGTTTTAGCAGGACAAAGGGTCATTACCCTTCTTGATACAGGAGCCACCCACAATTTTATCGATGCTAGATTTGTGGAGAAGCGTGGACTCATTACCGAGGAGTTCGAAGGCATTAGAGTTAAGGTGGCAGACGGTTACACTCCCAGGTGTGATCGAATGATTAAGGATCTTCCCTTGCGCTTGAACAATTATGAGTTCAAGGCTGATTATTACGTGGTGAACATGGGGGATATCGATTTAGTCTTGGGCATGAAGTGGCTTCATTCCCTTGAAGAAGTCACTCTTCGTCTCAAAGACATGGAGATTCGTTTTGATGTCGACGGGAGGACACATCCTGAAGGCCATTCGGGACAGCAATGTAAAGACTTTCCTTTCGTCGGATGGAGAGGCTCATGTGACATGGCATGGTAGAGTGGGCTGTCGAGTGCACATTGGCACCTATACAGGAGGGACAGCACAAAACTGAGTATCATCCTGACATTCAGCAGTTGCGAGTCAAGCATGAGAAGGTATTCAGTGATATTCTGCTAGGGAGACCTCCAGAAAGAGGCATTGAGCACATTATAGAGCTAGAGGAGGGCGCTAAGCCCGTCATGATTACCCCTTACAGGCATCCTAAGCAGTTGAAAGATGAGATCGAGAAGACGATCAAGGAGTTGCTTGCTATGGGTCACATTCAACCTAGCAAATCACCATTCGCTTCTTCAGTCGTTCTGGTGAAGAAGGATGGCACCCTTCGCATGTGCATAGATTACAGTCCTGAATAAGAGGACTATCAAAAACAGGTATCCAATACCTCGTATCGATGAGCTTATTGATGAGCTCCATGGTGCATGCTACTTCACGAAGATAGACTTAAGGTCAGGATATCACCAGATCAGGGTTCGTGAGCAGGACATTGAGAAGACTGCATTCCGTTGTCATTGTGGACACTTCGAGTTTGTGGTGATGCCATTTGGGCTCACCAATGCGCCAGCGACATTTCAGTCCACCATGAACAAGGTCTTCCGCTCACTGCTGAGGAGATATGTACTTGTCTTCTTCGATGACATTCTTATTTACAGCAGGACTTGGCAGGAGCATTTGGCTCATCTGGAGACCGTGCTCAATATTTTGGAGAGGGAGTCCTTGTATGCCAAGGAGTCCAAATGTGATTTGGGGATGACCGAATTGCTCTACTTAGGTCATATCATCAGTGCAGAGGGAGTGCGGATGGATTCTGAGAAGATCCGCGCTATTATAGACTAGCCTACTCCGGCGAACCTTATATAGTTGCGAGGATTTCTTGGTTTGTGTGGGTTTTATCGCAGATTCGTGAATGGTTATTCACGTCATGCAGCACCTATGACAGATTTGTTGAAAAAAGGTAGTTTCTGTTGGACTCCTGAGGCACAAGAGTGTTTTGTGAGGTTCAAGGAGCTGATGACTACGTGTTCAGTGTTGGCACTACCAGATTTTTCGAAGCCTTTCGAGCTTCAGTGCGATGCTTCTGGTGAGGGCACTGGGGCGGTGCTTATGCAGGACAAGCACCCTATTGTGTATGAGAGCCGTAAACTCAGGGGGCCAGAGAGGCTCTACAGTATTTATGATAAGGAGATGCTCGCTATAATGCATGCCTTGGAAAAATTTAGGCAATATCTCGTGGGCAGTAAGTTTTGCATAAAATCTGACCACAATAGTTTGAGGCATTTCCTAGGGCATGTTGATGTGTTTTTCGTGACTGCACCAATGCAAAATAAAGTCGCCAACGGCTTCCCTATTCTCTCTTGATCAAAGTATTCCGCACGCTAAGATTGCAAGAAAGTTCGTGCATTCAACTCCAAGGTTCTTTCAGTGCGAATAGGCTCAGTTGGCTCGATGTGATTTGCTGGTATTTCAAGGGGACTTACGGAATTGTTCGGCAGCGGAGAAAGGAAATCAAATGCTCGAAAGATTTGTCTATGAAGCACGGGTTTCCTATTCTAATCAGAAAGTACTGAATGTAAAGTGGTTGCAGGGTTTGGAGAGTCTAAATCTATTCTAAGGCGTGGGATATGGAGCTCAACTTCAACGAACTTCAACCAGGCTCTGCTTTGCCTCGCTTCGCTTCCACAGAACTGGTGCAATCTTCAGAGGAGTAGTTCAAGGTGTTCAGATCATAATTCAACGAAGACACCGTCACGACACATACCAACGAGTGAATCACAAACGAAGTTAAGTCCGCAATGTTCCAGTTGACCACACAAGGCGAACTCACCATCAGCGAGCCCACTAGTGGTATGGATAGACGAAGTTTGCTCAAATTGAAGACCACATTCCACAACTAACATCTACTTGCATGGAATGAAAATAATACTGCTTTGAACTATTTTACGCTACCATTTGAATCGGAAGGACGAAGAAACCTTGCTAGCTACTCACAACAAAGACGAAATTCACCATCAATGAAAAACTCTTTTATTGAGAGAGTGTTCACAACAATTTCTTACAAAGTTTTTAAAGGGAAAACTTTCCCTCTTCTTCAAACTACACTATCAATCTATACTAAGCTACTTCTAAGTTGTCCCTCTACTCTCTACTGTCTAACTTCTACCTCTATGTCTAATGAGATACAAATGAGGGGGTCTCCCCCTTTTATAGTTGGCCAAGTCCAACGGACGGCTCAGATTACAATCGGCTGGATGGCCAGGATTGTGCCACCTCAGCCCTAAACAAGATTCGCCCTAAAAACCACCACCAAGAGGAGTGGGGTAATAAATGAGCCATTAATGGCCACCATCTTCTAGAAGATTCCAGTTTGTAGACGCGTTCACACTGTTCTCGATCTTCTTGACGTTCTTCAACTTTGAATTGCTTGGGTTTCCACTCTTTGTCACTTGAGTTATACTAAGTCTCAACACAGCCATTTTCTTGCAACTTTCTTCCTTCGAGGTTGAGATGTCTTGAATCACTTGCTTCATCATTCTAAGTCATCACCGCTTGGTCTCGACGTTCCTCTTGCAAAATAAGCAAGGAGAAGGGTATTAGAACACTTCATAATATAAACTCAACTTACCAGGATTTTCACGCTCTAACTTCCAAGCGTTTGTCGTCTTCACTAACCAACTTGAAATTCTTCATGCCTTCGCCAAATTTGCAACTCATCTTGCATTCTGCCTGGCACACTTCATTCTGATATTTCATCCAACTCAGGCTCGAGAAAAATCCTTTCATCAGGAATTTGATCAAAAATCATCTAGGCGATCACCTTCAAATTCATCTGCCATGGCATTTTATCTTCAACAACATCATTTATTCCTTGCCTTAGAAAAATTTTCAAATTTCCCTTAGGAAATTCATCAACCTAGTGCCCATCAAAAATATCCATCCTGAAGGCTTGGCAAAGCACGGAAGACTTTAAAATCCATTCCCTGTTGAAGATCTTCAATACCCAAAAGAGAATTTTCTTCAGAACACGTCGAATCCATGGGTACCCAACGAACAGGTTCATTTAATTTTTCTTGAATTTTGAACCTTGGAAAAATAATTTTTTTAACAAATTTAATCCCGTTCTTCACATCTGTGAACATTTCTTGTTGCTCTGACCTGGAAATATTTTTGTTGACCCTGTGCAGCTGGCATCCTCGGACTTCTTCACCGGCAAATTCATCCATGCCTCTGAAAATTTTTATCATCCTCCAAGCCCAGGCGTATTTTCTAAGGAAATACTTTGCCAAAGAAAAATTTTAAATCATCTTGAAAAAATTTCCTTAGAAAAAAACATTTCGCCTTGGAAATTTTTATTCAATCTTGCTCATCCTTGCCTGTGAGAAAAACATCAACTTTGCTTAGAAAATCTTCATGAGGGCCCCTAGCATATTTTATCTTTTACTCACCACCTTGCATTTTATTTCACACTTGGAAAATATTTTCACTTGAAGCTCCAACGCCTTAGGAAAAATTATCAACACTTAACATTCTCAACGCCTTACCACTTATCACTTCACCACTTAGCAATATCAATTTTCAAATCTAGGCACACTTCCCACTTGAAGGGGAAAATTTAACTTTATCACGCCTAGTATACTTCACTTCATACTTCCATCATCCTAGGCGCATATACCACTTGAAGGTGACCTTTCAGCTTCCTTTTTTTTGTCCTCACATGGCCCCATTTGGGCGCATTTCACTATGTGTGGTGGATGAAACTCTCACTTAGAAAATTTTTATCAATTCCTCCCTAACATGGGCGCATTTCATACTTGAAGGAGGATAAACTTTAAACACCACCTTTGACTTAGTCATTACATGGTTTTCAACACCTTTGTCTTCTTCTAATTTTGCATGGATACCTTTGCAAGGAGATGTTTTGTCTTTACATGCCTTCATATAGGTGCATTCAAAGGAGAGAGGAGAAAGTCAACCTTTTGTCCTCTCCTTAACATGCTTGGGCGCATTTGGCCATATGTGGAGGACGAGTTTTGTTGACCTTTTGACTTTCTTGGGCGCATTTGAACATGCATGAAGGATGGGCGCATTTAGGGGGTGGTGGAGGATATTTGCATGCCTTAGAAATTTTTGCTATCAACTCTCTCAACTTGGGCGCATTTTGATGGGTGAGGTGGATGAAAAACTTTGACTTTCTTTGACTTTCTATCCTTCTTGTTGCATGGGCGCATTTTGGCCTAGGAGGTGAATCTTTATACTTAGAAATTTTTTTTGAATGCTACTAGCTTGCATGTGGGCGCATATAGAGGCATGAGCAGGATGAAGCTTGCCTTAGAAATTTTTTCTTGATGTCTCTTGTAGCTGGGCGAATTTCACATGTGTTGGAGGATGAAAATTAACACTTAGAAAATTTTCAAATCAACTCCTCAAGGATGGCACATTTGGAGGTGGCAGGTGGATTTGACAATGACTTAGAAACTTTTTCAAACTTCTTCATCCTTTGAGGGCGCATTTTACCCCTGGAGGTGGATGAACACTTGGAATATTTCCACGCTTGGCCTACTCCCCAGCTGAAGTAGGTGCATTTGGCCTAGGGTGGAGGATGAAACTCAGACTTAGACATTTTTCTAACCTTCTGCCAGGGTCTCCATGACTGCTATTTATAGTAAGTCCTCCAATTCTTGCATCTCTGAAGCTCAGATTGATTTGAAAGTTTGAACACCGGATCCTTACGACTTCAACAATCTGTTGACACTGCCATTCTGAGTTGGCCTGCTAAAAATAGCATATTTCTGGAGGTGATTTACTATAAATAGTAACTGCTCGTTTCTGATAGCTCCACTGCTCCGTTTGATTTGAAATTCGAATGAGGCGCTCCTCACCACGTGGCCTGCCTTCTGACATCGGCGCATGCACTTGACTTGCTATTTTTAGCCTGTTTCCAAAATGACTTACTATAAATAGTAAGTGCTCCGTTTGACTTCAAATTTTACTGGCAAATAGCCTGAAGGATGCTGATCGCGGTGGTATACATTGGTTTTCGAAAATTTTGACTTTTACCCCTCTTTCAGGCCCCGAAGTTGGAAACCCTAATTTGCTCTGCATGCGTATCAAATGATCTCTGTTTATCCTTGTTTCTGCTGCATTGCGATCAACTCGTGATCCTGAACTGTTGGGAGTTGGCTACCGGGATGCACCTGCTAAAAATAGTAAGTTCCTTGCTGAGTGATTATCTCCATTTGCATGTCATACCACTGCAAAGCTCTCGAAAAACCCATAAGGAATCATCCGACATGCAAAAGAAACCCTGACATGCAAACCCTAAAAATAGCCTCAGAAGGCTGAACTCTGAAAGTCGTTATCTCACTTTGCATGTTATACCATCGTGAAGGTCTCGAAAAACCCAAAAGGAATATGCCGACATGCAAAGGAAAACTCTGCATCTAAGCCCCGAAATTCGCTCCGGAAGCCAAACTGCTAAAAATAGAAAGTTGCCTATTTTAGCTCAAATTCTGCAAGCAAGCAGCTTGATGTGCTCTGAACACAGTGTGACAGTCGGAATCTCAAAAATGCTGAAGGATTACCTGTAATTGCATACTAAAAATAGTAAGTAGCCAGAATCTGATGAAATTGTAGTGAAAACTTGCTGGAAGCATACTAACAACAATGTTAGTCTCAGACCTCAATTTATTCACCTCATTGAATTCAAATTGATGTGAAGGAATCAAACCCTAATTTTCAGACTTGGCCAATTTCACGCTTAAGCTCAACGGCGGAGACATCCCTAGAAAGGCAAATAGAAAAGAGACAAAAGAAAGAGAGAGACAACAGGAAAATGACCGAAAAGCAAAGCCAAAATTAGGGGGTTCCCATTCGCAATGGGGCGATGTGTGAAAAAGGTCACAACAGGGCAGCGAGATCTCAATGATCGTCAGCAAAAATGGGTGAGTAAATTGCAGGCCTATGACTTTGATATCTCTTACATCAAAGGCACCCAGAATGTAGTAGCTGATGCTCTCACGCAGGCCTTATCTGAGCTCTATGGTTCACATTGCAGAGGATTGGAGGCATTTGATTGTGGCAGAGTATGCCAAAAACACTTGGGCATCCAGTATTGTTGAGGGATGGATGGTTGACACCAGATACACGCTTGTGAATGACTTGATCATTTATAAGAACAGGATTTATTTGATCCCAGGTTCAGAGATGAAGAGCACTATCATGCGAGCCTTTCACGATGTACCTACAGCAGGACATCCCAGGTACTTCAAAACGTACAGACAAATTTGGGAGAGATTTACATGGAAAGGACTTAAGGCAGATGTTCTTTAGTATGTGCGTGAGTGCCCTATTTGTCAGCATAACAAGCAGGAGAACACGTATCCGGCAGGATTATTACAGCCACTTCCGATTCCTAATAGGAAGTGGGAATTCCTGTCGATGGATTTCATTACGGGCTTGCCTAAAGCCAAAGGACGGGATTGCATATATGTAGTTGTGGACCGGCTAACGAAGTATGCCCACTTCTTTCCGATTACCACCACTTACACAGCTACACAGGTAGCAGAGGTCTTCTTCCGTGAGGTATTCAGACTACATGGGTTGCCTCGGAGCATAGTGAGCGACAGGGATAGTCGGTTCTTGAGTCACTTCTGGCAAGAGGTGTTCAAACTTTGTGGGACTGAGCTTACACCGAGCACCAGTTACCACCCGCAAACCGATGGTCAGAAGGAGATAGTGAATAAATGGGTGGAAGGTTACCTCCGGAACTATATTGTAGGGCAGCAAAAGGCGTGGGTCAAGTGGATATATCTGTGCGAGTATTGCTATAATACTACCTTCCACATGACCATTCAGATGTCCCCCTTCATGGCGTTGTACGGTTATGAGGCGCCGAGCTTTCTTGATTTGCTACTGAGTGACAGTAGAGTGCCGAGTGCTGGAGATTTGTTGCAGGAGAGTCAGGACACTATGAGGGCTCTCAAGGAGAATATTGCTAAGGCACAGAATCAACAAAAGCAGTACGCAGATCAGAAGAGGACAGAGAGGTCTTTTGAGGTGGGTGACATGGTTTATCTTATGTTGCAGCCCTACCGTCAGTCTACTCTTAGGAAGAGTGGTTCAGAGAAGCTTAAGACACGATATTATGGTCCTTTCAGGATCCTGAGGCGTGTTGGAGAAGTGGCTTATGAGCTAGAGCTTCCGACGGAGAGCAAGGTCCACAATGTTTTTCATGTGTCACGTCTCAAGAAGGCATTGGGACACCGTGTGGTACCTTCAGCAGTTTTACCTCCCTTAGATGACGAGGGAAAGTTGATTTTAGTACCTGAGTCTATCCTGGAGTACAGAGAGAGACAGTTGCGTAGGAGGACTATCAGGGAATATTTGGTGAAATGGAGAGATTTGCCGCTGGAGGATGCTACATGGGAGAGCGAGGATATTCTGCAACATCCGGAGTTGAGATTGCTTGAGGACAAGCAATTTGAGGGACCGTCATGTCCCCTTCCAGTTGACATCTCTCGAGCTTATGATTAGCCTATTCACCTCGTGAGGGTGATAGGATGGATAGAGGGTCTTGATGGAGCTTGGCTTGGGTTCGGTTGTCGGAGTTTTTACCAGTTGGCTTTCCTTCGAGATCATTCGGACACTATTTGCCTGAATTGCTATTTTTAACAGTATTTGGCAATCAGCGGAGTACCCCTGCTATTTTTAGCAGTATGGTTTGGTCATGAGCAGAATCAATCACTTCTTCACCAGCTTCAGACGATTCGTGAATCGGACATATTTTGAGGGAGATATTAATATTTTAATTGTTTAATTAAATATTAATTATTGAAGCTTATATTATAAAGTTATAATATTATTAAATATTATAACTTAAGTGATTTGCTGAAGGGGTCGACCATCATTGAAGGGGGCCACTTTTAATTATATTTTATAATTAAAAGTGCTTCAGAAACTATTGAAAAATTAAAAAGAAAAGTTTGAATTTATTTTAATCATGCCTTTTTGAGAAAAGTCGAACTTTTGAGGAGATATAAGGGTTTTCATTGGAATTCGAGCTGATTATGTTGAATATTGAATTTTTGATCAAGTCTTCTTCCGAAGAACAAAGCGTAGGGTTTCAGTTCTCTACAGGCATTGGAGAACGAGCCATCTTCAGTGTTGCGATTCAGAGGATGTGAAATATCAGCTGATCTATTGCTTTCAAAGGGATATCTTCATTCAGAAGCTATCACAAAACTTATTCACAGATTTTTATCATTCAGGGTTTCCAGTTCGTAATTCATCCAACAGAGATTCTCAGTTTATGCGCCTATTTTCCCTGAGGTCTGGAGACACCATTAAAGGCCGTACCTTTTTAATTGCTGGCTGCTGTACAAAAGCCGTACCAATCTGCTGCAGGGCCGTACCATTAAGAAAAGCCATACTTTTCATTCTTGAGCAAATCGCCTTCTGTTTGGGTTGTATGACTTCACTCATCTGGGCGCCTATTTCTCTGGATCATTTTCCAAGCGTCTGACGGAGGGAGAAGGGTTGATCTACTGAGGCCGTACCAGATCAAGGACAACTACAGCTTGCTGCAAATCAGGTTTTTGATTAATATTTTGTCTTATTTTGCCTGCATATCAGAGATTCTTTATTGTAATGGCTATGGAAAAATAATACAATCAATAGTTATCGATTTCTGAGCCTATTTATGTTAGATCTGGAATCATTGTATTTGTTAAAGATTTATTAGCAATTTCTTTCAAAATCGCATTTTACCCTTATGCACAAAAACACCAAAAAAATCAAAATCCACAAAAAACAAACAAAAAAACTAGCAGTTTCAGAAGTTAGCGGAAACAGGGGTTTCTACAGTGTGCCTTAGTAATGCATTATTAAATCCCCCACAAGTTGATCCTTTTTTCACTACGTTACTCATAAATAACAAATTGTTGAGGAATTGCATGATATACTTTGGTGCTGCCATAAATATTATGCCAGTAGGAGTTATGAAACAGCTTGGCATGTAGGTGGATACCAATGGAGGCAAGTGCTATGCAATGGATAACCAACCTGTTCTTGTGGTGGGTATAATGAAAGATGTTGAAGTTAAGCTCTATGCTTATCCTCAGGTGGCCTAGAACATTGATATAACAGTAATTGACACCCCTCCTCAGTTTGTGATGCTTCTATCAAGACAATGGACGGCAGCTATTGGTGGAAATGTCCAGTTTGATCTGTCTTATGCAACAATTCCGGTAAATGGTCAAGAAGTGAAGTTATACAGGGAGCCAAGGATGAACCAAGTTGTTGACTGTGTGCCACGAGATCAAATCAATTGTTTTTGTGATGTCGATCTTGGAAGTTTTAAGATAGAACCAGCCCAGCCAGAATTAACCAATAGTGATCCAATTGAGAAGCATGTGGCACAAAATTGGAATGAAATGTGGAAAATGTATTTTGATGGAGCATGCAGCCAAGAAGGCAACGGAGCGGGGATAGTATTTGTTTCACCTGAAGGTATTACATTCAAGTATTCATTCCTGTTAACATTTGAATGTACAAACAATGTGGCGGAATATGAAGCTTTATTGACAGGTTTGAACATAGCTATGAAACTTAAAATTAAGTTGCTGGCTGTTCTTGAGGATTCTGAGTTGGTTGTTTCACAAATTAAGTCAAAATATGCAGCAAAACATAAAAGACTGAAACAATACAGAAATGTTGTATGGGACACAATTGAATTGTTTGATGCCTTCTCAATTAAGTGGATTGATAGGTCAAAGAACATAATGGCTGATTTTTTAGCAAATGTGGCGCTGAAAAGGGATGACATTACATTTGTAATGTCCCCTTCCTAGACAGTACTGTTGTGTTTGAGGTTAGCCTATCATTCAGATCCTCGTAAGCTGGCAGAAGTGTTTAGAGGATCACTTGAGGCAGTTATCCAGCGTTGGGAACATCACTCCAACAGTTGATTCAGGTTTGGACATTTGCAAACATTTTCAGTGTGGTTTACAGATACTTACTATTTATAGTAAGTTAGGTAGGCGGGAGCTGCTATTTTGGGCAGGGCACCTAGTTCAGCTGGTCAGCTCAGTTTCGACTCAGCTTGACAGTTTGACAAGCAGATGGAGAACAATAGAGCATTTAATATTAATTAAATGATTATTATTTTGACTTTATGTTATAAAGTCACTTTAATGATATATTAAAATATTAATGATTAATGGCATATTATAAAGTATTTAATACTTTATGATAAAGGAGGATGATTATTATAATGAATAATTATTTATTCATTAAAGGGAGGCCATTACTTTAATATTATTGCCTAAGTCCAAAAGAGGCGAATTTATATTATTAAATGCAATTTAATTGATTTTTGAGAAAGGGGTCGAATTTTTGAGAGAGCTTATATATTCAGCTGAGGGCAAATCGAACTCATATGTTGATTATTCGAATTTGATATATTTTCTCTCTAAGAGCATTGGGGTTTGAGAAACCAGGGTTTCTGCAGATCAACAGGTTTTGAGGAGCGTTCCCTCTTCAAGATCTGACATACTGAGACTGTGAAATATCAATTGAAGATTGTCAAACAGGGTGACTTCATACAGAGGTTGCATATGAGCTTACAGAAGTGGATTCAGACAAGGGTTTCAGTAGAGATCCTTCATCTAAGCAATAAGGCGATTTATTTATTTTGTTATGTGATCTGGCACATTTTTCAAAGTGTCGTACTTCATTTAATGCTGCTGCTAGGGCCGTACTACTGCTAAAAGGGCCGTACTTTTATTTGCAAGTGAAATGCCTTTCCTTTTGGTCTTTTGTTTACTCTAGTGAGGGTGCCTAGATCTCTAGACTCCTTTGCATCTGTTCTAAGGCTAGAGACAACACCTGTGAAGCTAGCCATACCTTCTTTCATCATTTAATGGCGGCTACAATAACCAGGGTTTCACAATGAATGTTGTTGCCTTTTTCTTTGTATGTTGATTTCTCACAGTTGTAATCATTCAGCATGATTGATAAACTATCTGGCAACGTGTCATGTCCCCTTCTAGTTGACATCTCTCAGAGCACATGATTAGCCTATTATGCGACCCTCGTAGGCTGATAGGATGGATAGGGGGTCTTAATGAAGCTTGGCTCAGCTTCAGTTGTCAGTATTTGATCAGTTGGCTTTCGTTCGGGCTCATTCAGACACTTCTAGCCTGAGTTGCTATTTTTAGCAGTATTTGGAACTCAGCGAGGGACCCCTGCTATTTTTAGCAGTATGGATTGATCACGTGCAGAATCACTTCCTTATTCGTCAGCTTCAGACGGCTTGTGCATCGGGTGAATATTGAGAGAGATATTAATATTTAATTGATTTAATTAAATATTAATTATTGGAGCTTATAATATAAAGTTATAATATTTCAAATATTATAACTTAAGTGATTTGGCTGAAGGGGTCGCCCACCATGGGAAGGGGCCATTTGTGATTATAGTTTACGATTAAAAATTTCACCGGAGACTATTGAAATATTAAAATCAAAAGTTTGAATTATTTTAATGATCCCTATTTTTAAGGAATTCGCACTTTTCAAGAAATATAAGGTTTTTCCTTGAAAGTCGAGCCCATTATGTTATTGAGTTATTGAAAATTGATCAAGTTTCGTCCAGAGCACAGAAGCCAAGGGTTTCAGTCTCAGAGCATTGGGGAACGATCCATCTCCAGTGAAAGCAATTCAGAGGTTGTGAAATATCTTCCGATTTATTGCCAGGCAGAGGGATTTCTTCATTCAGAAGAAGTTACAGAGCTTCACAGAGGTTTATATCTTCAGGTTTTCAGAGAGATTTTCATCCAGAAGAGTTTTCTACAGTAAGGCGCCTATTTTACTTGGATCTGGAGATTCTTAGAAGGGCTGTACTATTTCATTTATTGCTGCTGTGTACCAGGCTGTACATTTTTGTACCAGGCCGTACCATTGTGAAAGAGGCATGTTTTTGTCTCAAGGTAAATCGCCTTCATTCTTGGCAGACAGACTTCACAGTTAGAGGCGCATATATCATTAGCAGTTGTTTCTTCCTTCTGGCGCAAGAGAAAGGGCTCATTCATCTCAGCCGTACCATTGCAAGAAGATCATTTATTGCTGCAAAAAAACTAGGTTCTTTTATAAAAAATCATTGCCTTTTTTATTGCATGTTACTGGATCCTTTTTGTAATCATTCCAGAAGACAAATAAATAGACTGGCATCAATATTTGCATTAGATTCTGTTATTTCCGGAGTTGAATAATTTTTATAGAATTTATTTTCAATTTCATGCAAAATTGCATTATTGCATTTATGCTCAAAAAATCACAAAAAAACCAAAATACATCAAAACAAACAAAAAAAAGTCAGATTCAGAAAACGGGGAAACTAGGGTTTCTACAGAACGAGATTTGATCTATATTCTGTTGTATTTATGCATCTGGTATTTTATATTAATTTTCTAGTCATTTCTTGCAAAATCGCAATTTGTTCTTTTTATTGCAAAAACACAAAAAAATCAAAAATACAGAAAACAAAACAAAACCTCAGTATTATTGACCAGTGATCGGATTGAGAGACTCCTGGTCTCTTACAACATTGGTTGGAGTATCACAAATTGAGTTCAAGACAAGGCTTGTTGTGCCTGATAACATATATAGTTGGCAGGTCTTTAATGATGATACTAACCTTTTGAAATTCCTCCACTGTATAGATCAATATGAAGCCCAAGAAATTGATTTCAATGCCTTTGTAGAAGAAGTGGATGGGAAGCAGACAGTGTTTGGGAAGGAGATATTGCAGCTCAAAACAAATAAGCTTCCTAAAGGGTCAGTGGCATTGGAGAGGGTGTATGATGGAAATGATCGGTCCCTCATGAAGCAAGCACCAGTCAAGAGGGAGGATATTGAAGAAATTAACTTGGGAACTGAAATTGCACCAAGAAACGTGTACATCGGGAAGAAAATAAGCCCTACAATTAGAAGAATGCTGATAGAGTTGCTGAAAAAATATAAAAATGTGTTTGCCTGGTCTTATGAAGATCTAAAAGCATATAGGGAAGATTTGTTTCAACATGAAATACCATTGAAGCTAGATGCTAAGCCATTTAGACAAAAGCAAAGACCCATAAATCCAACATTGGAGCCTAAAATGCAGGAAGAATTGGCAAAGCTCAGAGATGGGGGAATCATTAAACCAATCAGGCACTCAACGTGGGTCTCAAACTTGGTCCCTGTGAGGAAGAAAAATGGAGATATTAGGCTATGTGTAGATTCCAGAAATCTAAACATGGCATCCCTCAAAGATAATTATCCTCTACCCAATATGGAGGCTATATTGCATAAGGTAACAGGGTGCGAACTTTTGTCTATGATGGATGGGTTCTCGGGCTATAACCAGGTTAAAGTCAAGGAGTCTAAACAGTATAAGACGGCTTTTACCAATCCTTGGGGGACATGTTTATCTAAGAATGCCATTTGGTCTCACTAATGCAAGAGCAACCTTCCAAAGAGCTATGGATGTGGCATTTGCAGATTTGATCAATGCTATCATGGTGGTGTATCAGGATGACTTGACTGCTTATTCAAAGGCTAAAGATCATGTACAACATCTAGAGAGGGTATTTATCAAAGCCTTGGAATATGGTATTAGTTTGAATCCGAAGAAATGTCATTTTGCAGTCACAGAAGGTAAGCTCTTGGGACATATTGTCTCTAAAGAGGGGATTAGGATAGATCCTGAAAGGGTTGAGGCCATTGATAAAATTCCTATCCCTAAAACTGTTATGGCTATACAATCATTCTTTGGATAGATTAATTTTGTTAGGAGATTTGTTTCTAACCTTGCTAAGATCATTAAACCCATATCAAAAATGTTGAAGAAAGGACAAAAAGTAGAATGGACTGCAGAAGCCTTGGAAGCTTTTATATCCATCAAAAGGGCCATCAAGGAAGCTCCTATCCTTAAGTCTCCAGATTTTGCAAAGCCTTTTCAGATATTTTCATTCGCCTCAATGCACACTATTGCTGCTGTTATGTTACAGAAGAATGAGGATGGTCATGAACAGCCTGTGTCTTTCTTCAATAAGTCATTACAGGGATCTGAATTAAAGTATGATATAATGGAAAAACAGGCATTTGCATTAGTGAAAGCTATAAAAGCTTTCAGGCCATATCTTGTTGGAGCAAAGGTGATTGCCTATGTCCCTCATGCAGTTGTCAAAGATATTCTGACACAGTCTGAAGTAACAGGAAAAAGATGCAGATGGATTAACAAAATCCAAGAGTTTGACATAGAGATACAAATTACTAAACTAGTAAGAGGTCAGGGCTTGGCTAAGTTAATGGCAAAAGCAAACATTGAAGCAAATCAAATTTGCAATGTAGAAGAAGAGACCACAATTGCGAGCATTGAGCATACTCCATGCTACGCAGATATCATGCATTACCTTAAATACATGAAGTGCTTTCAGGCCATATCTTGTTGGAGCAAAGGTGATTGCCTATGTCCCTCATGCAGTTGTCAAAGATATTCTGACACAGTCTGAAGTAACAGGAAAAAGATGCAGATGGATTAACAAAATCCAAGAGTTTGACATGGAGATACAAATTACTAAACTAGTAAGAGGTCAGGGCTTGGCTAAGTTAATGGCAAAAGCAAACATTGAAGCAAATCAAATTTGCAATGTAGAAGAAGAGACCACAATTGCGAGCATTGAGCATACTCCATGCTACGCAGATATCATGCATTACCTTAAATACATGAAGTGTCCAGAGGGATTGAGTGACAGCCAGAAAAGAACTCTGAAGTTGCAACCATCTAAGTATGTCTTCATGGATGGAGATCTGTTTTGGAAGAACAGGGATGGTATACTATTGTTATGCCTGGATGAATCACAAGCTAGGCATGTCTTAAGTGAAATGCATGAAGGGGTTTGTGGAGGACATTACTCAGCAAAGACAACTGCGCATAAAATTTTCAGGGCAGGTTATTACTGGCCAAAGGTTTTTAATGATTCTTTTACATATGTAAGAAAATGTGAAGCCTGCCAGAAATTCTCTAGAAAACTGAAGTATCAGGGAGCTTTGCCACTTCGACCCCTGCAGGCTGATGCCCCTTTCCATCAATGGGGAATTGATTTCATTGGAGAAATACAAGAGAAATCGAGTGGAGGACATAAATGGATACTGGTGGCCACTGATTATTTTACCAAATGGGTAGAAGCAATCCCAACTAAGCAGGCTACAAGTAAAGTGGTGACAAATTTTCTAATGGAGAACATTATTACTAGATTCGGTACACCACTAAGGCTAGTTACTGACAATGGGATGTGTTTCAGATCAGATGAATTCAAAAAATTTTGCAGCACATATGGCATTACCATTCCTTATGCAGCTCCTTACCATCCACAAGCTAATGGTCGAGCAGAGTCTAGCAATAAAAGTCTTCTAAAAATTATAAGGAGGATGCTAGGTCAGAACAAGAAGGCTTGGGATTCGAAATTGAGATTAGCTATTTGGGCTGACAGAATCACTGTAAAAAAGGCAATTGGAAAATCCCCATTTGAATTGGTGTATGGAACACAAGCCAAGATGCCTTTACAAAACTTGTTACCTGTCTACAAGTTTATTCTTCAGGAGGATATAGACATTCCAGAACCTATGGAGGAGAGAATGGAACAACTGGCTGAACTTGATGAGATAAGAAGAGGAGCTCAAAATCAGAACATAAAGCTACAAACACAGATGAAGTATCTATTTGATAAAAAGGCGAAAGATAGAAAATTTGAAGAAAATAATTTGGTACTGATGTGGAACGCAAGGTGTCAGGAGAAGGGCAAGCATGGGAAATTTGAAGCCTTGTGGCTGGGACCTTTTGTGGTTGTTGGAAAGAAGGGTGAAGATTCATATTATCTACAGAATATGGCTGGTGAAGATTAGGAATTGCCTGTACATGGGCAATTTCTGAAACATTTTTTCTCTTGAGCAATATAGAGGATTAAGGGTTGCCAGTGCATGGACAATTCTTAACAATCCTCTCAAAATTCTATCTTCCATGCACAGTAGTCTAGGAAATAAAAGGAACAGGAATTGCTAGTACATGGACAATCCTGGTTCTCCTTTCTAAAAATTTTCCATGTACAACAGTGTAGGGTCATATTCATTTCCATTGCCTTTCATTTCCTCATGCTCACATGATCCATCACCTTGAGTTTAGTCTGCTCACCCAGAAATCTGGATCCTTGCAATGATCTTACAATCATTCATCCCCAGACGGAGCCACTGTTAGAATTGTAAAATTTTGAAATTTTATAGTTAATGAGTCTACAAAATAGTCCTCACCATAAGCACAAATTTCTCTCTTCACAATATTTTTGCCCATATTTTTCCATATGGCCCCATAAAATCCATCGATTCATGAATATTTCACCATATTACACATATCAACAAGAGAAGACCATGGTCTCCCCAACCTATAATGTTTTTTCACTAATATATACTTGTTGCAGATTATCGGCAAGACATATTTATTGTCTCGGCGACAGAAAGATCATATCGGCAGGAGAATTATTATCGGGATGAATCATAGCGAACTCATATATGTCTCACCAACCAACGCATGGAATAATGTATCGGCTAAGCTAAGGGACATCGGGGTGATGTCTTACCGAAGGCATCGAGTCTTGCCGATAAAACGCAAGGGGATTCCATCAGAAGGCTATCGAGAGGAAGTCACGTAGTCTTGCCGACTCAAATGTCACACCGATAGAGATATGCATTCGCGAGAGAAAAGGTCATCGGCATGAGTTCCACCGAATATGAAAGTTACACCGATGAAATACTTTGGGGAGAGTCTCACCAAGTAGAATATATTGGAGAAACGGGTTTGGCGAGACAATTGGCATCGGTATGAGTCTTATCAAATTTTGAAAGTCATGCCGAGGTGTGGTTTCATCGGCGAAAGTATGATTATGTCTCAGCGACCAGAAAGTCACCACGGGGTGTATCTCGGTAAGACACAATGAAGTATATGAAACATCTCCCTGACTCGGAATTGTTACAACGATATGCAAAACTGAAGCGATAGCCATCGGTGAGATTCCAAATATCGATGAGACCGCAGGATGTCTTGGCGAAAGATTTGATGAACGTTGCAAAAGGATATCGCCCCAGATTTGAAAATTTCTCACCGACAAGACATTTGATGCGACAGTATGAGTTTCAAATAAGTTTTAATTTGTGCTTCAGCTGACACATTAATGGCGCGACGGGATATAACAGGGAGAATTCAATTAAGGCATTTGTGTTGAATTGGTAACAAAAATAAGCAAGGCGAATGAGGAGCTAGGGCATTCTTTCATTCTGAAAGCTTCAAGCAGATACAGTAAGTTTTTACGCCTTAATTCCTCTGGTCTTAATTACTGTCATTTTGAGGAAATGGAATCACCCAGCTTAGGGAAATCGAAGGGTAGAAAACATGGTGAAAGTAGTCAATCAAAAGGAAAGAAACAGAAAACTGAGACAGAATATGAGGGCAATGAGCGAAGATTAAACCAGGACCTCATTGACCAATTACCTAGCTCTGGGCCTAAAACCAGAAGGTTTGCACAACTTAGGGCAGAATTGGACAAACTAGATGATAAATGCAAGTTTATTGGAGACGTTTGGACTCAAATAAGGGGATATGAATTGTTCAATTTCCATTATCATCGAAGAAACTGTTTTGAACCAGTTTGCAATCCATGGAAGCTGAATGTGGGAAAACTGGTGTGCCCTAATGTATTCGTAAATGCATAATTGGTAAAGTTGCTAGCTGATCATTATGACCCAAAACACAAAGTTGTATGTGATCCATCTGGAAAGCCACAAATACATTTGTCAAAAGAGGCAATAAGTGAGGTTTTCAATTTGGAAGGGTCTTGCAATGAGGAAATCATATACGAAGAATTGGAGAAGGATTCTCGAGAATGGATACGATTTATAAGGGTTGGAGGCTGCCAATTCATAGGGTTAAACAGGGCAGAAAACCAGTTCCCCTGCAAGATTGTGATGGACCTCCTTATCATGTGGATCTGTTTGAACCTTATATGAAATACACTTACTTCTCAGTATCCAAGTTTTGGGAGTGGATGCCCCAGAATATATGTCAATTGTGCCAATGATTATCACAGCAGATATCCAATACCACAATTCTAGGCCATTTGACTATGCCTCGTACATTTCTAAGGGGCTTGACTCAAGATTGATGGCTATCAAAAGTGGATCATCTACCTTCCATCTCAGGCATTATTCACTATTGATGCATATGGTGCTCTACTTTGGACAGGAGTTGGGGGTATGGCCTCCGGAGATGAGGATTTCTCAATTCAGTAAAGATGGTGAAACATTACTAGTTCAATTGTGGACTGCTGTTTGGGATAGCAGGTTTGCCAATGCTAGTTTCATTCATTTTGAGGAATATTTTGTGAAAACGTTGTATAAATTGTACAATTATCCTTGTAATTATTAATTATCTGATGAGATAAAGAGGTTTCTTCGGCCAAAAGATTTCAATGGGCCAATTGATCATAATTGGGGAGATTGGTATTGCTTGGAGGGAGCTACTATGATCAGAGTTTATGGGTTTGAAGATGCCCCTTTCATTTTACCAAAAATAGTTCCAAACAAAATTGCATACTTGGAGATTGTCAGACAGATGGATTACTATAGTGTAATGAATTTCAGCTCTTTTGGGAAGCAGGCTTTTATGCCTAGTACATTATGTTATGGTGATTTTACTATGTTGGCCAAAGAAGGATATAATTTGATCCTTGACAAATTGCTTCAGTTCAATATGAAGAGAGGACCACCCAGAAAGAACTTTGACCTAGAAGGGTATATCAATTCCGCTAAAATGAAGATAAACTTTGGAGGGTATTAGCATGTGCCCTATCCCTTTGATGATATGATTCGGAATCTGGAAGAAGAAGAAGCTGAAATGGTGGTTGAAAGATATAATCAAGGGCTGCAGGATACAGAGCAATTGTCTTCTCGGGAAGAGACACCTAAGGATAATGTGACATAGGACCAACCAGGAAAGGTATCTAGATTGAGAACTCAGCAGTATGTTTGCCCAACCAGAGAATTGAGTGTTGAAGAGAGTGAAGAAGCAAATGCAAGGCATATTGAATACAGATCATTTGTATCTGATGATGTATTTGTTAATTCCCCGGAATTCAAAGCATTTTTGTATAAACAGAAGGGAAAAGAAATAAGGGAAAAAGTTGATAATGTTACTGCAGGAAATGAAGAGCAATTGCTGAACCAATTGAGAAAATGTGTGGATGAGGAGATAACAGGTATGACCCCTGAAAAGGGGAGGAAAATGTTGGAAAATGTTGGTGTCATGATCTTTCCTGGGCTTGATCTTAATTCTGCACTTATCTTTGATAGTTTCTTAAGGGACAGCAATGCCACACACAAGCTTGACAAAGAAAAGGTAACAGAAGTGTATGCTGGATCCAAATAAAATACTGATGAAGGATCATTGATGATTTGGGCCTTGTACCCACCCCACAGGAAATCAGTAGTTATTGACACAGAAAAGGCATTTGGACATGTCATGAATCTAAAGGTTGGAGAGGCCGACCTTATGGCTATGGCAGAAATTGGAGTTAATATTGCAAAATTGAACAAAGCACAAATTCAGATGTTGATAAAAGAAAGGGAGATGTACAAACTAAATAACGAAAGGATGTCGAGAGAAAATGACAAATTAAAGGATTTAGTAGGTGTTACTATGAAGACACCCAGGATGCTTACTCAGGGCGAAAGTTCTCAGTCAAAGGATCATTGGGAAGGATCAAGTGCTTACTCCCAAGGAAAATATGATGCACTTGTGGCAATAATCAAGAAAAGGCAAGATTGTTTAACATCTTGGATGAATAAGCTCTAGGGGAAGTATTCTCATACACTTGCTGCATTGAAAGAGCATGAAAGGATGAATGAACGAATTATGGAGAAGTTTCAAGAAGTGAGCCAAAGAGATGCTGCTAATAGTGTAGCACTTGAAAATGCAAATTATTTTATAAATAGGCATCGAAAATTTTATGATGAATTGCAGGGGGATGCGCAAGGATTGATGGATGCTGCTAAGAAAACATCGACCACATTCTCTGATGATAGAGGAAAACTAAAAGAAGCTGCCAAATGGAAAAGTGAGAGTGAGTCAATATTGAATGACATCCAGAAGGTCGCTACTGCTGAAAGCGCGACATTGGATGAGGCGAGCGAGCAGAACGAAAAGATGATAAGGATGGAAATTTCAATCCGGAACGCAATTGGAGATGCAAATACACATGAGCGCCGGGATTATTTGGATCATCTAACTAAAACTCATTTGTGGCTAAACAGAGCTTAATTGTCTTTTAATCTATTTGTTATGTAAACTTATGACATTTCCGAAAGGACGCGTCCTTTCATGTATTCGATGTATAAATATCTATTTCGAAAACGAAATAGAGATATAAGATACAAGTAGAGTAGGATAGAAGGATACAGTGGAATATAATGTTTCGCAAATATGAGATATGATGCATGTTTGAAATTATGGAGTTATCAATGGAAATCATTTAATATGGTGCAGTCATTTCTGGTGTCAGTTGTTTATTGTGTTCATTGAGAGCATTATTGAAGTTGTCTCCAAAGTTGGTGTTTTCTGGTTACTTAAATTGGTATAACAAGTTTATATCCAGTTTCTCAGTGCACATTTGTTGTATATGTATGGTCAATTGATTGGTTCTTTCAAGTAAAGATTAAATCCTTTAAGTTGATCATAGCAATTAGAGAATGTCAGTTGGATCATTAAGGAGAACTCAGTAATCATAACCCTGCATGTTTATACAAGTTATAAACTATATTATATGCTGAATGACTTTAATACTCGCCAGAAAGAAGCACTTGTTTTATATTCCTTTTGACTCCGCACACCCTATAAGGCACTGGTCTCTGCAGTTTCATCATTCGGTTTTATTCAATTCCCTTTTTACATCTGTTAACTGAACATATTAGGTTTTAGTTTTAATATTGTATACAATTTATACCAAATTTTAATTTCATTTGTCCACTCCCATCTGCCATCGTGGACAAATCACTGCAAGAGAGATCTGTCATGTCCCCTTCTCAGTGACATCTCTCGGAGCACAGGATTAGCCTATCATACGACCCTTGTAGGCTGATAGACTGGATAGAGGGTCACATTGGAGCTTGGCTCAGCTTCAGTTGGCAGAGTTTGATCAGTTGGCTTTCGTTTGAGCTCGATCGGACACTTTTTGCATAAGTTGCTATTTTTAGCAGTTTTGGCAGTCAGAGTGGGACCCCTGCTATTTTTAGCAATATGGATTGTTGGTGTTCAGAATCACTTCAATGTTCGTCAGCTTCAGACGGATCAGGCATCAGATGAATAATGAGAGAGATATTAATATTTAATTGCATTAATTAAATATTAATTAAATGGAGTTATAATATAAAGTTATAATATTTAATTATAACTTAAGTGATTTTGATTAAGGGGTCGCCCATCATCAAAAAGGGGCCAGTTGGTGATTAAATTTATAATAAAATATTTGGCTGGAGACTATTGAAAATAATAAAATAAAAAGTGCGAATTTTTAATGATTCCCTATTTTGGTGGAAATCGCACTTTTGAGGGTATTAAGCAGTTTGCATTGGAAATCGAGCCATTATGCATATTGAGTTATTGAAAATTGATCAAGTTTGGTCTGAGAAAGAAGCTTTAGGGTTTCAGTCTTGAATTCATTGGGGAACGAGCCATCTCCATTGAAAGCAGTTCAGAGGGTGTGAGATATCACCTGATCTATTGCCAGCAGAGGAATTTCTTCACTCAGAAGAAGTTGCAGAGCATCACAGTTAATAAATATTCAGGGGTTTTGATTCGCACTTCATCCAGCAGAGGTTTATACATTGAGGCGCCTATTTCCTTTACATCTGGAGATCATCTGAAGGAGCCGTACTTCATTGTTTGCTGCTGCTGTTTACCAGGCCGTACCATTCTGTACCTGGCCGTACTATATCAGCAAAGCCGTCTTTTTGCTTCTAGAGCACAACGCCTTCTTTCTTCATCATTTGACTTCCTCTGGAGGGGCGCAACTATCAAGGGAGTCTTTGTGTAGCATCTGGCAGAGGAGAAAGAGCCTTAATCATTGCAGCCGTACCATTCCAGCAATCATTTATTGCAGCAAGGAAGAAACCAGGTTTTCATGAAATTCATTGCTTTTTACTTTGCATGTAACTGGGTCTTATTGTAATCATCACAGAAGATCGAATATTAGTCAAGCATCAGTATTTGCCTTAGATTCCATTATTTCCAGAGTTATATCATTTTTAGTGAATTTATTTTCAATTTATTGCAAAATCGCAATTTCTTTATTTCATGCAAAAACACAAAAACAATCAAAAAAACCAAAAACCTTCAAAAATATCAGCAAAACAGTCAGATCCGGAAGATAAGGGAAACTAGGGTTTCTACAGTGGTATCAGAGCTAAATCTTGCCATCCTAAGGGTTTAGCAATCTTATGCAGCCAGAGCAGATTGGGTCACACAGGTATTACACACGCAGACGAGCTCTGATTGAAAGGCAACAGAGTTTGAGCAGGCAGCCAGGAAACATGGCTGACAGGAATGACAGGGCTGACAAAACAGATATACCTAGGACAGAGATCCCATATAATAACAGAGATCAGGACAATGCAGAGGTTTTGCATGCACTCAGAGATCTTCGTGCAGGTCAACGGCGGTCAGATGATGTTTTACAGCAGTTGGCAGTAGCACTTGAGAGATTGGGTACTCCTAGGAGACCGTCACCACATCGTGACGAAGAGAGGAGTGAAGCAGGGTCTCGCAGGGCACCTAGGACAGCCTCACGGACAGCAGATAGGCCTACCAGGCCTACATTTGTGAGAGAGGAGGCCAAGGAGGTCTTGGCAGGTGAGGAGCAGGAGGAGTTGTTCGCCGATACTCTTATGGCAGCGAACGAGGAATGGGAGTTGGTACCGCCTGCGGTCAGAGAGAGGATCACCTTTGACCGTTTTATTACTCAGAGGCGAGAGCATCATAGAGGTCGACAGGATTGGAGACCTAGACAGCAGAACAGTGACCTAAAACATGCAACCAACAGGCTTAATCTAGCTATGTTTGATGGTAGTGGTAAGGTGACAGCCCAGGCATGGATTAGCAAGTTAGATACATTCCTCACATTACGTCCGATGGCTGAGAGAGATGCCATTCGATATGCGACATTGCATTTGGAGGGTGTAGCTTACGACTGGTGGCACCACGGGATGGTGACCTTACAGCATGACAGGATCACTACATACCAGGAGTTTGTTGCCAGGTTGGTTGAGCGTTTTGACAGGAAGGATCCGGAATCCTATTTCAAAGACTTAGCTCAGTTAAGGCAGAGTGGCAGTTTGGAGTCCTACATTGGTGACTTTCAAAAGTTATTAGTCATGGTTCCGAACATTTCTGAGAGGAGATTGGTAGTACTCTTCATGGAGGGTTTGACAGAGCCACTAAGAGGCTGGATCAAAGCCTTTGATCCTCCGTCATTACAGGAGGCGATGAAGAAAGCACGAAGCATGGAGTTAGGAGCACCGTCTAGTAGATTTAACTCCAGAGGTAATTCTTCATTCAGGGATAACAAGGGCTTTAACAAAAACAGGGACAAATCTGATTTTAACAAAGAAAAATCAGACTTTAAGAACGATTCAAAAGGTAAATCAGCAGCTCCACCTTTGGATCGAGAGGCCCTTAATGACCTACGCAGGAAAAAGCTTTGCTTCTACTGCAAAGGACCCTATGACGCCAATCACGATTGTCCTCTAAGACCTAAGGGCAAGGCAAATCGTGTGATGTGGGCGTCCTACGAGGACTCAGAATCAGAAAATTCCGAATAGCAAGAGAGTTCCGAGGATTCAGAGTCAGAGCCTTCAGAGCCTAGAGCAGAGATAGGGCCAGAGCTTCAGATACAGGAGGCCTGCTTATCTAGCATTCAGCAGGAGGGCTCTTTCAGGATTCGTGGAGTGTTGGCAAGACAAAGGGTCATTACCCTACTTGATACAGGAGCCACGCATAATTTCATAGATGCTAGGTTCGTTGAGAAACGCGGACTCATCACTGAGTTCGAGGGCATTAGAGTCAAGGTGGCCGATGGATACACCTTGAGATGTGAACGCATGATAAAGGATCTCCCTTTATGCCTGAACAATTATGAGTTCAAGGCTGATTGCTATGTGGTTAACATGGGAGACATTGATTTGGTCTTGGGAATGAAGTGGCTACATTCATTGGAGGAAGTCACGCTTCGTCTCAAGGACATGGAGATCCGTTTTGATGTTGACAGGAAGACACACATACTAAAAGCAATACGGGACAGCAACATCAAAACAATTTCTTTTCGCCGGATGGAGAGGCTCGTGCGTCACAACATGGTTGAGTGGGCTGCAGAGTGCACTTTAGTACCTATACAGGAGGGACAGCAAAAGATTGAATATCATCCAGACATACAGCAGTTGAGAGTCAAGCACGCTAAGGTGTTCAGTGATATTCCACCAGGTAGACCTCCAGACAGGGGCATAGAGCACATTATAGAGCTCGAGGAGGGCGCTAAGCCCGTGATGATAACTCCTTACAGGCATCCTAAGAGGTTAAAGGATGAGATAGAAAAGACAATAAAGGAGTTACTTGCTATGGGTCACATTCGGCCAAGCAAGTCACCATTTGCTTCTTCAGTTGTACTAGTAAAGAATAAGGATGGAACATTACGTATGTGCATTGACTACCGAGTCCTGAATAAGAGGACAATCAAGAACAGGTACCCGATACCGAGGATTGACGAGCTTATTGATGAGCTCCATGGAGCATGTTACTTTACTAAAATTGATTTATGGTCGGGGTATCATCAGATCAGGGTCCGTGAGCAGGACATAGAGAAGACTGCCTTCTGATGTCATTGTGGGCACTTCGAGTTCGTAGTGATGCCATTTGGGCTCACTAATGCGCCAACCACTTTTCAGTCTACGATGAACAGGGTTTTTCATTCATTGCTGAGGAGGTTTGTGTTGGTCTTTTTCGATGACATCCTTATATACAGCAGGACATGGCAGGAGCACTTGGCGCATTTGGAGACCGTGTTGAGTATCTTGGACAGGTAGTCCTTGTACGCCAAGGAATCCAAGTGTCACTTGGGGATGACCGAATTGCTATATCTAGGTCACATTATCAGTGCAGATGGAGTGCGTATGGATCCTGAAAAGATCCGCGCCATTATTGACTGGCCTACACCAGCAAACCTGACACAGTTGAGAGGGTTTCTCGGTCTATGTGGGTTCTATCGCCGATTCGTGAATGGTTATTCACGACATGCAGCCCCGATGACAGATTTATTGAAGAAGGGGGCATTTGTTTGGACTCCTGAGGCACAGAAATGCTTTTATAGATTCAAGCAGTTGATGACCACATGTCCTGTTTTAGCACTACCAGACTTTTCGAAGCCGTTCGAGCTTCAGTGCAATGCATCAAGTGAGGGCATTGGTGCGGTGCTTATGCAGGACAAGCACTTGATTGTGTACGAGAGCCGAAAACTCAGAGGGCCCGAGAGACTTTATAGCATTTATGATAAGGAGATGCTCGCCATCATGCATTCTTTAGCAAAATTTCGACAATATCTTGTTGGCAGCAAATTTTGCATTAAAACTGATCATAACAGTTTGAGACACTTCTTGGGGCAGCGAGATCTCAATGATAGACAACAGAAGTGGGTCAGTAAGTTGCAGGCTTATGACTTTGATATCTCGTATATCAAAGGTACACAGAACGTAGTGGCTGATGCACTTTCACGTAGACCATATTTGAGCGCTATGGTTCATATTTCGGAGGATTGGAGGCATATGATTGTGGTAGAGTATGCCAAGGACACTTGGGCCTCCAGCATTGTTGAGGGATCAGCGGTTGATACCAGGTACACACTTGTAAATGATTTGATCATTTACAAGAACAGGATATTTTTGATCTCCGGTTCAGAGGTGAAGAACATTGTTATGCGGGCCTTTCATGACTTGCCTACAACAGGACATCCCGGATACTTCAAAACCTATAGGCAGATACGGGAGAGGTTCACATGGAAAGGACTCAAGGCAGATGTTCTTCAATACGTGCGTGAGTGCCCTGTTTGTCAGCAGAACAAGCAGGAGAACACGTACCCGGTAGGTTTATTGCAGCCACTTCCGATTCCTGACAGGAAGTGGGAATGCCTGTCGATGGACTTTATTACGGGCTTGCCTAAAGCCCAGGGGCGAGATTGCATTTATGTAGTTGTGGATCGGCTTACGAAGTATGCCCACTTCTTTCCGATCACCACAACCTACACAGCTACACAGGTAGCAAAGGTATTCTTTCACAAGGTATTCAGACTTCATGGGTTGCCTCGGAGCATCGTGAGCGACAGAGATAGTCGGTTCCTGAGTCATTTCTGGCAGGAGGTATTCAGGCTTTGTGGGACCGAGCTCACTCCGAGCACTAGTTACCACCTGCAAACTGATGGGCAGACGGAGATAGTAAATAAGTGGGTGGAAGGATACCTCAGAAATTACACTGCGGGGCAGCAGAAGGCATGGGTCAGGTGGATTCATTTGTGCAAGTATTGCTACAACACGACATACCACATGACTATTCAGATGTCTCCTTTTATGGCGTTGTATGGGTATGAGGCGCCGAGTTTTCTAGATCTGCTATTGAGCGACAGTAGAGTGCCGAGTGCTGGAGACTTATTACAGGAGAGTCAGGATACTATGAAGGCTCTCAAGGAGAATATCGCAAACGCACAAAATCAGCAAAAACAGTATGCGGATCAGAAGAGGACGAAGAGGCATTTCGAGGTTGGTGACATGGTTTACCTCATGCTGCAGCCCTACCGTCAATCCACTCTTAGGAAGAGTGGGTCAGAGAAGCTTAAGCCACGTTATTACGGTCCTTTCAAGATCCTGAGGCGAGTTGGAGAGGTGGCCTATGAGTTTGACCTTCCAGCAGAGAGCAGGGTACACAACATTTTTCATGTATCACGCCTCAAGAAGGCATTGGGACATCGTGTGGTGCCATCTGCAGTTCTACCTCCCTTAGATGATGAGGGAAAGTTGATCTTAATACCTGAGTCCATCCTGGAGTACAGGGAGAGACAGTTGCGTCGAAGGACTATCAGGGAATATCTAGTGAAATGGAGAGATTTGCCTGTTGAGGATGCTACATGGGAGAGCGAGGATATTCTGCAGCATCCAACATTGAGATTGCTTGAGGACAAGCAATTTCAGGAGGGGCGGACTGTCATGTCCCCTTCTCAATGACATCTCTCGGAGCACAGGATTAGCCTATCATACGACCCTCGTAGGCTGATAGACTGGATAGAGGGTCACGTTGGAGCTTGGCTCAGCTTCAGTTGGCAGAGTTTGCTCAGTTGGCTTTCGTTTGAGCTCGATCGGACACTTTTTGCATAAGTTGCTATTTTTAGCAGTTTTGGCAGTCAGAGTGAGACCCCTGCTATATTTAGCAGTATGGATTGTTGGTGTTCAGAATCACTTCAGTGTTCGTCAGCTTCAGACGGATCAGGCATCGAATGAATAATGAGAGAGATATTAATATTTAATTGCATTAATTAAATATTAATTAAATGGAGTTATAATATAAAGTTATAATATTTAATTATAACTTAAGTGATTTTGATTAAGGGGTCGCCCATCATCAGAAAGAGGCCAGTTGGTGATTAAATTTATAATAAAATATTTGGCTGGAGACTATTGAAAATAATAAAATAAAAAGTGTGAATTTTTAATGATTCCCTATTTTGGTGGAAATCGCACTTTTGAGGGTATTAAGCAGTTTGCATTGGAAATCGAGCCATTATGCATATTGAGTTATTGAAAATTGATCAAGTTTGGTCTGAGCAAGAAGCTTTAAGGTTTCAGTCTCGAATTCATTGGGGAACGAGCCATCTCCATTGAAAGCAGTTCAAAGGGTGTGAGATATCACCTGATCTATTGCCAGCAGAGGAATTTCTTCACTCAGAAGAAGTTGCAGAGCATCACAGTTAATAAATATTCAGGGGTTTTGATTCGCACTTCATCCAGCAGAGGTTTATACATTAAGGCACCTATTTCCTTTACATCTGGAGATCATCTGAAGGAGCCGTACTTTATTGTTTGCTGCTGCTGTTTACCAGGCCGTACCATTCTGTACCTGGCCGTACTATATCAGCAACGCCGTCTTTTTGCTTCCAGAGCACAACGCCTTCTTTCTTCATCATTTGACTTCCTCTGGAGGGGCGTAAATATCAAGGGAGTCTTTGTGTAGCATCTGACAGAGGAGAAAGAGCCTTAATCATTGCAGCCGTACCATTCCAGCAATCATTTATTGCAGCAAGGAAGAAACCAGGTTTTCATGAAATTCATTGCTTTTTACTTTGCATGTAACTGGGTCTTATTATAATCATCACAGAAGATCGAATATTAGTCAAGCATCAGTATTTGCCTTAGATTCCATTATTTCCAGAGTTATATAATTTTTAGTGAATTTATTTTCAATTTATTGCAAAATCGCAATTTCTTTATTTCATGCAAAAACACAAAAACAATCAAAAAAACCAAAAACCTTCAAAAATATCAGCAAAACAGTCAGATCCGGAAGATAGGGGAAACTAGGGTTTCTACAAGATCATAAGTCAAGTCTGCCCAATTCATATAGGTACACCCGCCTAGGTCTAGCAGCACCTAAAGAGTAGAAAGCTTAAACCATTTGGCTTTGTCTGTTACCCTAAAATGTACCAAGAGATTGGCAACTTCTTGAGGTATTCTTACCTGCGTTTTTGAGAGCTAACACCATCCTCACTTGAGGAAATTAGTTTTGGTGTTTTTTTACGACATACTAGTTTACAGCAGGTCTTGGGAGGAACACATAGTTCACTTGGATGCAATATTGAGCATATTGGATAGGGAGTCCTTCTACGCCAAGGAATCCAAGTGTGCACTAGGATTAGGAGAACTTTTATATCTGGGTCACATCATTAGCAGTGAGGGAGTCAGTATGGATCCAAAGAAAGTTCGTGCTATCATTGATTGGCCCACATCTGAGACATTGACACAGCTTAGGGGGTTTGTAGATCTATGCGCCTTCTACCATCAGTTCGTTAGTGGATTCTCACGTCATGTAGCGCCACTGACAGATTTGACTAAGAAGGGAGCTTTTGTGTGGACACCTTTAGCACAGGCGTGCTTTGAGAAGTTTAAACTTCTCATGACTACATGTCCAGTTTTGGCATTACCAGATTTCACCAAGCCGTTTGAGCTACATTGTGATGCCAACAGTGAGGGTATTGGGGCAATCATCATGCAGGACCGAATTCCTATAGCTTTCGAAAGCTGGAAGCTGAGAGGTCCTGAGAAGAGCTTTAGCATCTAAGACAAGGAAATGTTGGCCATAATGCATGCCATGGCCAAGTTCAGGAAGTATTTGGTTGGTCGTAAATTCTGTGTTAAAACCGATCACAATAGTCTGAAACATTTCCTAGGACAGCGAGATTTGAATGAAAGACAACAGAAATGGGTCAGCAAACTTCAGTCCTATGATTTTGACATCTCCTATGTCAAGGGTACACAGAATGTGGTTGTTGACGCATTATCTTGCCGCCCACACTTGAGCTCCATTACAGACATTGCAGAGGACTGGAGACACATGATAGTTGCAGAGTATACTAAGAACCCGTGGGCTTCTAGTATAGGGATGGGACAGTACAGGATGGTAGATACTCACTTGTAGATGATCTCATCATTTACAAAGGGAGGATATTTCTAGTCCCAGGTTCTGAGATGAGGGACAGGGTATTGAAATCATTTCACGATTCACCTATGGCAGGACATCCCGGTTACTTTAAGACCTACAGGCAGGTACGGGAGAGATTCTCTTGGAAGGGTCTCAAGTCATTTGTTCTTCAGTATGTCAAGGAATGCCTTGTTTGTCAGCAGAACAAGCAAGAACATACATACCCTGCAGGATTACTCCAACCGCTTCCTATTCCTAAGAGGAAGTGGGAATGCTTGTCTATGGACTTCATTATGCGCTTGCCAAAAGCTCAAGGGAAAGACAGCATTTTTGTGGTAGTAGATCGGTTGACGAAGTATGCACATTTTATCTCAATCACTACTACTCACACAGCTACACAGGTGGCAGATTTGTTCTTCCGAGAGGTATTCAGGTTGCACGGTTTGCCTCGGAGCATAGTCAGTGACAGAGATAGCAAGTTTTTGAGTAACTTCTGGCAGGAGTTATTCAAACTTTGCGGGACAAAGCTCACTCCAAGCACCAACTACCACCCACAGACAGATGGGAAAACTGAGATAGTCAATAAATGGGTGGAGGGATACTTGAGGAATTACAGTTCAGAGCAGCAGAAGGCATGGGTGAAGTGGTTATACCTTTGTGAGTATTGCTACAATACCACTCATCACATGAGTATTCAGATGACACCATACCGAGCATTATATGGATATGATGCTCCGAGTTTTCTAGATTTGTTGTTGAGTGATAGTAGAGTACCTAGTGCTGGGGATCTATTACAGGAGAACCAGGACATTATGAGAGCACTCAGGGAGAACATTTAGAAAGCTCAAAATCAGCAAAAGCAATATGTTGATCAGAGGCAAGTGGAGCAATCTTTTGAGATCGATGATTTGGTGTATTTGATGCTACAGCTTTATAGGCAGTCCACCCTTCATAAGAAGGGCGCCGAGAAACTTAAGCCACAATACTATGGACCATTCAGAGTTGTCAAACGTGTTGGTGAAGTGGCTTATGAGTTAGATCTATAGGTGAACAGTAAGGTTCACAATGTGTTCCACGTGTCGTGCCTAAAAAAGGCGTTGGGACAACAGGTGACCCCTTCTTCAAATTTACCACCCTTGGATGATAAGGGTAAGTTGATTTTGATACCTGACGCCATTCTAGATTCCAGAGAGCGTCATCTTCAGAGGCGGGTTATCAGGGAATATCTGGTGAAGTGGAAAGATCTATCAACAGAGGATGCTACTTGGGAGAGTGACAGTATTCTTCAGCATCCGGCTTTGAGTTTGCTTGTGGACAAGCAAATTCAGGGAGGGCGGACTGTGATTTCCCCGCTCTAGTCAGTTCTCGGGAACAGTGTGTTAGCCTATTTCTTGGACCCTTGTGGGCTAACTGGATTGGTTAGAGGGTCAATGGTATTTTCTAGAGGAGTTGGTCGTTCTCATTATCAGAGTTCAGTGATCGGCTCACTGCAGGCCTTGGCAGTTCAGGAGTTGACAGCTCCTGACAGCACAGAATTATATGGAGTTTAGAGAGAGTTATGGATTTTTAAGTGATTTGAGTTAATTATTTAACTTAATGCTTTATTATAAAGTCAAATTGACTTTATACATATTATATCACTTAAATATTTCATAAAAGTGATTTAAAATTAAATCACTTATGCATAGAAGTGGACGCCCAAGTATTTAACTTGAAACTATTGAAAAGTGATTGAAATATAATTTAAAATATTTAAATGATTGCAAGTGGCTTCACTTTCTTGAAAGTCGTGCATTTTGGGATATAAGGCATTTTGGCAATGAGAAACTCTATTATTGATTATTTCAACTTTGCCTTTGGTTTCCTTCTGTGCTATTCTCTGTGATCAGGTTTTGAGCAAATCTTCCATTGGAGAACGAGATCTCTTCAATGTTGAGCATTTTTGAGACTGTGAGAGACCAGTCGAATTAGTGCAACTGTGAGGGCTTCATTCAAAGGTTCTACATGCTATAATCAGAGTTTTATTATTCAGTTTTTACTTGTTTGTAATAAGGAAGGGGTTTTCTACACTTGAGGCGTCCTCTTCAGCAATTCTCCAGCTTCCAACTTTGGCTCTTCAGCATCTTACTTGGGTCGTACTATTTACAGTGGGAAATGTGCCATCTAAAGGAGGCATCTGAAGTAACTTGCTAAAACGCCTTTCTCTTGGCTTTTGTTTGTATTCCATTCTTGGCGTCTACCTTTCTCAAGGGTTTGTATCCTGTTTCGGAGAGGGAGAAGTCAGATCTGGAGCCTAGGCGTGCCTTTTTGTCAATTTTCATCAATTCTGGCTGGCAAGCTGAGATACTTCTTTATTTAATTATTCTGGAGCATTTCAGGTATGTAATTCATTTGCAATCCCATTGTATGTACTGCAAAATAACATCTATTACATCTATTGCTGAAAATATTATTGTATTGCATTTTTATGAGCTTTTATATGATGCGCCCCTTCTCTTCTGTCTACAAACTTTCTTTAAAAAACTTAAAAAAAACCAAAAAATTTAATAAATACTACAGGGATTTGGTTAGAGCCACTTGGGCTCATCACATACTAAAGAACCAAGATTTGAAAGGGAAGATCCTGGACCGTCTTATTACTATTTGTTCTAAAGCTCATTGGAGCTATGTTAGTTAAGGTATGTATTCTTGTTTCATGTACTTGTGAAGTTAATATAATGAAATGGAATCTTTATTGTAAATTGATATGGCAACTTGTTCATGTATTATCAATAAAGAAAAGGAAAAAATTTATTGCAATGTCATGTTAACACGTTTACTTACTTGTAGGATGTAAATTAACATCTTTTTACTTCACGAATGGACTAGGTCATTACATGTGGTATCAAAGCTACCAGGTTCTACACTGAAACCTATGAGCTCATTACACAACAACGCATGAACCTTATTAAAAGATAATGATTGAAAAGTTCTTGTGCCATAACGGCAAGAGAAAAGAACTTAGTGAAGTGAAAACGAAGACGTGATTCTTAGTAACTCATGTAAATTGGGACTAGTTAAGATTCGTCCCTGGAGTAGGAACTCCTAAACCAACAACTTATGATATTACCTAGTATTGCGAAAGATTATGCAAATAGGTCATGTAGGAAGGCTACGAAGAATAACCAGTATATACCTTATCCTACAATACAGTTATATGACTCTAAGGAAAAAGAAGGAATGAGAAAACCCCTTAATTGTAGCAACCTACAATTGTAAAGAGTCAAGAATTCTTGGATCTTGAGAAAACACTACGAATCTATGTGTATGCAATGTCAGCATTAACTAGATCAAAGTAGGAAGTCAACAAAAGAGGTATCCACAAGGGATGGAGAACTCTTGACATAAACCTAAGGATAGGGTCTTACTAAGTAAAGGGTTAGCACTTAGAGATTAACAAAAGAAGTGTATGCCTAAACTTGTATGAAATTTTTGTGTTCATATGAATGTGTACTTTTATGCTTTTCAAAAGATAATTAATAGTATAATTAATCTAACATGGATTAAACATTCAGGTTAAATCAATCTTTTGAATCATGGTGAAAACGTATGAGAGGATGAGAAATATCCCCGGTACAAGTTGTGAAGATGAACAAAGAACCACCGGTGTGGAGGAAAGGCTCGATCTCATATTGGCAAGGTTGACTAAACTAGAAGAAGAAAGAGAAAAAGAGAAATCAGAGAAAGAAGTACCCGTCAACAACCTGGAAGGAGAAATTTCTTCCCATGGGCGAGGTGAAAACCGCAACCATGAGAAAGAAAAATCACCAACAACCTCTGTGGAAAGAAACAAAAAGATTGTGTATATTGAATTATCAAGGGATATGAAGAAAATAATCCCACCAAAGTTTGACGGCAGCACCAAAGGAGATGAAGCCGAAGTCTGGCTCGTACAAATGGAAAAATATTTCAAGATAAGGAACTATGACAAAGTAACCAAAGCAGCTTGGGGAGCGTACCAATTAGGAGGTGAAGACTCTAATTGGTGGATAAACACAAAGCTTGAACTAAACATAACTTCCTGGAAGCTGTCTTGAGGAGAATTTGTAGAAATTTTCCACAAGAGATGGTTGCCACAGCTCTATTATGACCAAAAACTCTCTGACTTTCAAGAATTGAGGCAAGGAACCATGTCGGTCAATGAATACTGGGAGAAGTTTACCCGACTTCTTCGATATGTTCCCATCTACCACAAGGATGAGCATTTCCGAATTAGAAAATTCTTCTTGGGACTCAATAGAAATATTGGAGGCGAAATCGATATGCACGATACGACCACAATGGACCTTGTATATGAAAAATCCATAAAGCAGGAACAAAAGCTTTAATGGACCTTGTATCTGAAAACCCAAAAGGAATCCAAAATCCAAACTGCAAAACTCCAACATGCAAGCCTCCAAAACAGCCAAAATATCCTCCTAGAAAATAGGAAACACTAATTTTTGCTTCCGACTAGCCTACGGGCCTCCAGGATAGGCTAACGGCTAACTACACTAATCACTATTGAGAAGGGGACATTACACCAGAGCCACAAACACAGTCTTCTATGCCAAGCAAGGAACCACAGTGGAGTGACAGGATTAGAACCTCTCCCCAACTTTTCACAAGATTAAGAAAGAGGAAGAAGTAAAATGTTGTCATATGCAATTTATGAATTATCATGATGGTTTTCAAAGGAAATCACCATAAATTCATAAGAGATGGTAACTAAGATCTAATTATTGAATGGTATATTGTGAAAATGCTAATGCAACCTTAGGATATAGATGTAACTTTTGTTGAAATATGTGTTTCCAATATAGCTAAAGACAAACTAAAGCTTATATTTTAATGCTATATATATAAGATTCATGGTTGGTGAACTTTTATTCTAGTTTTATGCACATTTGAATCAAAAAGTCTACATAAATAAATAGTAAATATCATTGAACTTTAAATTAATGGAACTTGTTTCCATTTCTAGAGGAATTGGATGAGGGTGAAAGCGTCCACTTGTTTTAGTTAATAAGCTACCAAAAATTGCATAAATGTTACCAACAAACCATCAAAATTCTCAGCTTGTTTTAGGCAGATATGTTATTTGGGGACTCAAAAATCATGTAAGCATGTCATATTACTACTTATTCAACTTAACATGGTCAAAAAGAACTTATCAGACCATGGTATAATTTTTAAAACATAATTTATGTTCTCAGCATTTCAACTAAAGTTATATTGTAGGCTTCATCTACTTGACAAAATAGCAGAAAAAGTTATTTTTATAAAATAGAAATAAATAAAATGTGAATTCAGTTAGTTACAAGCATTGTGTATAATAAAGTATTCACATAAGTGCTTGTGAAAACTCAAGTACAATATCTCAAAAAGAGAATATTTAATTCACTAAAATAAAGGAAAAATGACATACTCTGGGGACATATATCCAAATGTCCCAACCAATTTTGTTTGAAATGTAAAAGAAATGCTTCCAAGTGCAGATCCTGTAAGCTTTGTCAATCCAAAGTCGGCAACCTGCATTATGAGAAGTTGCACGCTTACATGTCAAACAAGAAATATCTTGCAGTTATCTGAGATTTATATTTAAATAAATATAAAGCAATGGATTTTTAAAAGAAAATTCCTTCAAGAGGCCTTGAACTTGTAAGAGAATCAAACACAAAAGGAAGATTAAAAAAGCAATGGTTCAGAAATGGATTACATAGGAAAGTTAAAAGCAAATCATGCTAAGACCAGAGTAACATAAAATCTGATTATCTTTGTATAAGCTTTACGAACGAAAAAGGAACTGAAAAGACTAGCAACTAGATTGTGATTTATTTAAAATAACATTTGGTGGTGCTCCACCACTTTCTAATATTTGTTGAAGCAGAGGCTGTCCTTCCATGTTGAAAGTTCAATTATACTGTAATGTCCCCTTCTCAAATGTGATCGCTTCAATTGACCGTTGGCCTATTCCGGAGACCCGTAGGCTACTCGGAGGGTGAAATTAGGGTTTCCTATTTTTGAGGAGGTGGTTGCTTGAAGTTTGGAAATTGGATTGCGGATTTTTTCTGGGTTTTCAAAGAGCTTTGCAGTGGTATAGTCTGTTTGGTATTCCGAGCAACTTCATGAATTTACTATTTTTAGTAAATTCTATTTCTGGCAGTGACCTTGTGGATTTCAGTGCTGTTGGCTCTCATCTTCAACCAGTTCAGTTGGTAATTGGATTTTTGGCCCTTGGATGCTTTTTCTGGAGAGAAGTTATTTTCATGTTATAATGTTATATTTTAATATTATAACCCCCTTGGCCTAGCATTATAACTTCATGTTGTTTTTAAAAAGGGGACTTTATGGGTAAATGCTTCATGTGGAGATAATTTATATTTTTATGGCCAAATTATGGGTTGGAGAAGTGGGATGCCTACTTGAAGGAAGAGATTAATTTTTATAAAGTGAAATATTGCCTTGAGAAATGGACGCCACCTTTGGAGGGAAATAAGTTGAATTCAAATTTGAAGTTTGGGAGCCCTTCTTGAAGCTTCTAGAAGATTCTCTTCAAGTCTATAAATGTTGGCTTCTTCTCTTCATTTGGACATCTCATATTTTCAGTAAAGTTATGCTGCCGAAATGGTGACAGATTGCTTTGAGGAAAGCACACCTCCTAGCTCGGCTCATCTTCTTGCTTGAAAGATAGCAACTAGTTGAGAGGTAGATTGTAGTAAGTTTTTTTTCAGCATTGCATTTGAGTTCCTAGCATATTAGTTCAGTTCCTTTGCATTTAGTCATGTTTTTTTGGAGTTGCTGAATATCACAGCTGATTGTAAGATTTGCTCATATCTCTTGAAATAAAAATACTATTGTTCTAGGTATTGCATCTATCCTTTTATCTATGTGGGGCGACCATTCAAGCAAATTTGCAGATTTTATTATGGTGTCTTTGATTTTATAAAGAAAAATTGCCCTTGCTGCTGGGCTGTACCATTTGGGAGCACCTTGGTTTTAGTGCAAAAATAAATAAAGGCATTTTGGGTGGGTTTCAGTGTCTTAACTTGGGTGCCATCCTCCTTAGAGCATTCTGCATTTGATATCTCGTCATTTGGGTGAGTTATGAGTTAGATATGTGCATTTAGTTGAGTTATGTAGTTGTTGGTTGCTTCATTTCAGTCGTTGGTCTATCATATCAGTCCTATAGAAATGCAAAATTGTGAGGAGTCTGAGTTTAGAGAGGTTTGTTGAGCATTGAGGAAGTCTTATATATTATTGCAGCATTGAAGAACTTGAATTACTGGGCTTTGGTAAGCATTCTAACATGTTGTAAGCTGATTAGTACTATCAGCAATTCTCCTCTCTATCTTTCATTTACTTTATTGTACTTCCAGCTGCATAAGTGGAAGAGGCTAGCTTGCTGCCTATTTACTTTTAGTTAGTAGTTGTAGGGATCCTCTGACCATATGCTCGCCATCACTCTCGACGCCATCATTGGTTAGAGTTACTTCAGCTCATCTTGCATTAGATCCTCTGACCATATGCTCACACCTTGCCCACATCAGGATCCTGGTGTACATCCTAGTTAGAGTTGCTTTCCGCATCGTTTTGGTTTAGAGCTAACCTTAACGGGTGCGTGTTGATTGTAATTGAAATTGGGAAAAACAAAAAAAAAAATGGTTCGGTTCATTACAGATACCACCATTGTCAAGATGTCAATGCAAGCATTTCAGCTGTCCAAACTTGATTAGGACCTTCTTGTGAGTGTAGTTGGAAGTGAAAATGAGATCTTCATGGGGCTTGATGAATTTGCAACTTGATAGCATTTTAATTTATCCCTTTTGTGACCACAAATGGCACAAGAGTATAGTAGAACCATTCTTCAAATTATGGGCAAAAGCTCCCTAAGACATAACTAAACCTAAAACTAACAGAATTCACAAATATGTACATTATACAAATCATCCCTTGAGGTTTTGCAATAACAATAAATATCTACTTCGAATATGTTTCTCATTGGATGTAGCACTAGACTGTCAATAGTGAAGAAACTGTCATGTTCCCTTTTCAAAATAATTTAATAATGTTTTAAGTTGAGCCCGATCACTTTATTTTCAAAAGGGTGACTTAAATATTTTAAAAGTGTTTTTAAACACTTAGTGCAATATTTTATTTATAAATTGTTCTTAAACACTTTGAGAGACAAGTAAATTCAAATGGAGGGCCCAAAAAGGCAACTATAAAAGAAAGTCATTTGCTCAAAGCAAATCATCCATTTTTTTCATTTCATTATTCCTTCCATTTTGGAGATTGAAGCATTCAAGGATGAAAACCTTTGATGTGGGAGATGTGGAGGGTGAAAACCCTCTTGATTTCTATATTTGGATTTGCAAACGAAAACCCTCTTATCCATGAGTGGTGATTCCACTCAAGGATCACATTTGTACTAATTTGTTGATGATTGATTGAAGATTTGATAGTCATGGAGTGTTTGGAAATAAATCTATTAGATTTCAAGGGTTTGAGGTATTGTTGTAAACATTTATTGTTGATCATTGGAGAAATTAAGCATTAATTGATGTGTCAAGAGCTGGCGTACCATTAATATCAACACAATATAACTCCTATCAGCGCCGTAACATTTCCTTGATTGGTTGATCGCTGTCCATGAAGTGCCATACATTTCTAGCATTGGGCGGCTGCAACATAAAATTGCACTCAGCATGTTTCTCCATCCAAACCCATACAAGCTATGAGTAGATAATTGTGATTTTTATTGAAAACAATAAATGAATGTTGGGGCCAAGTTGTAGATCTGTCATAGGTGTTTTGTGCAGGTTTATTGTTGTTGCTGGTTTTTGCTGGAATAAATTAGTATATTCTAGCACTGCTATTGCTGAATTGTAATTTGCTGCTGTTAAGTGTTTTAGATGCTGATTTTTTGGCTGCAATAACAGCATTCATTTACCAGATCTGATTTTTATGGTTAATTAAGAGGTGTTTATAAGGGTTTCCTAAATTGTTGCTGCTAATTATATTTCTGATCAGCATTTTATTCATTGGGGTTTGGCATCTACTTTGGAATTTTTCATCATTTTAGCTTGCACACATCAGGGAAAACGGTCTATTTCCTAAGGTTGTCCTACTAGGGACATTATAGCTACAGCAAGATTTTCAGATTTAATAGGACTAATCACCCAAAGCACGAACAAACACAACTTCCTACCAGTTAAATCAAAGACTGATATCTAGTTGCACACAAAGTTTAGATTGAATAACACCAATGAACATCAAATACTAGCTAAATCAAAGATTGATATTTCTATGTCAACAAGAAATGGTTAAATAAATGTGCATTACACAATGTCATAAACAAAACAGTTAAAACTATATTCACAGTTACAATTTAAATAGACAAATTTTTCCAATACAAAGTTTGACTCAAAGCAATCTACTTTGTATTTACTTCAGGAAAATTCTAACACAAATTTAATTAACACTAAATAATGACTTCAACCAACATTCTTCACTACACAAACAAAATAATTTTATTTCCACTTTTGGATGACAGTCTCTACAAAATAAGATTGGCATTGACATACAATGAGTTTGAAACACATGTTTATAAGCTTCCAACAACAACTTCTTCTTGAGTTTTTTAGCTCAATTTGGAACTTCTACACAGGTTCAATGTGAGCGTGCAAGTAGTTTGAGTTATTTCTATTTTGTAATTCACTTTAGTGATTAAAATGAAAGTCTTTTATTTAGTTCATTCTAATAAAGTGTAGATGATGCAAGAGCATCCGTGCCCACAAGCAATTCTGCATCACCCAAAAACATTTCCAAGAGAAATTCCAAGTTGAAATTTTGGTTAAGTGAGTATCCTATAGTTAAAGGCCTTAATGGGTATCTGTGGTTTCAATCTAGTGGAAAAGGGGCGAAAATTGATCAAGGTATGCCAAATTGGAGGTTTGGACCTTATTATGAGAAGTTTTTGGTAAAAAATTTGAATGATGTATTTACACAAAGCAGAGCTTCATAAATAGTTTACAAAATGTACAAAATCAATAAGTTTCTAAAAACAAACTTCAGATAAGATCAAAGATGATCTTATCAATATATTTTACAATAAAATACATTATTGGGCATTAATAAATAAATAATAAATATTATTTTAATACCCTCCCTTAATGCTCAATTTGTCAACTACACCAAGATGCCCTGTGAATTTTACGAACTTATCTGGATTGTGACTTGGTGAGAATATATGTTGTCCGCTCCTCTATCGGAACATACAGCAACTAAACTGATCCGTCTTCAACAAGCTTCCAAATGAAGTGACAATGAGTTTCCACATGCTTGGTTCTTTCATGGAAGACTAGATTCTTGGCAAGTTTGAGAACTCCTTGATTATCACAGAACAAGGGAGTCAGACCTGCTTGAGATATTTGTATATCTGCAAGAATCCGACGAAGCCAAACTACCTCACAAGTTGTGTTAACTGCTCCCCGATACTCTGCTTTTGTCGAGGAGAGAGCCACTGCCTGTTGCTTCTTACTAGTCCATGTGACTACACCAGATCCCAAACTGAACACATACCCAGATGTTGATTTCCTTTCATCAACCGAACCTACCCAATCTAAGTCTATGAAACAAGAGAGTCTAGGATCGTGACTCCTAGAGTACAGAAGTACATAATCAGAAGTGCCCTTCACATAACGCAGCACACGCTTCGCTGCTACCCAATGATCAGCCTTAGGGGCTATCATGAAGCGTGAAATGTAGCTCACTACAAAACTGAGATCAAGCCTAGTGGCAGTGAGATAGATGAGGCTGGCCACTAGCTGCCTGAACAATGATTCATCTAATACCAATGAGTCTGACTTAGCTGACAACTTAATCCCTTTTTCCATGGGCGTGGAGGCAAGTTTGCAATCCTCCATCTGGAACTTATCCAGTAGACTTCAAGCATATTTGGACTGGGAGATGAAGATACTACTCTCAGTCTACCAAACCTCAACACCTATGTAGAAACCCCTGTTCTCACTGTTCCGGAACTGAATGTATTTTTTTGTTTTTTTGGTGTTTTTGAATGTTTTGAGTTTTTTGCATGCAATAATAAAGAATGTGATTTTGAAAGAAATACTTCTAAAAATTTAATTAAATTCCAGAAGGTACAAACTGAAGCATATAAGTTTCGGAAATGATAGCAAATGGATTCATTATTCTTTCCCAGTGATTACAATACTGAAACCCTAACATGCAGACAAAAAGCAAAGCGGATTTGCATTATTTAAAAACCTGATTTGCAGCCGCCTGAAGGTAATCAAATGTACCGCTTATCAAAAATATCAACTTCTCCCTGTGCCAGAAGATTGCAGAAGACTCCAGAGGAATAGGCATCCCTTTTGATGATGTCAAAATGCCAAAAGGTGACGCGTTTTTCCCTAGAAGAAAGGTACGGCCCTGTACTTGATGGTACGGCCCAACAAATGGATGGTATGGCTCAACAGCAGCAAGAAGAAATCCGTACGGCCTTTGAAAAGATGCCAGATGTGAAGCTAAATCAGCCGCCCAAGAATATCTCTCTGTCTGATAACTTCTAGATTCAAACTCTAAAGATGTAACCTCTGAATAAGCTCTTTGATAACTTATGGATGAAGCTATCTCTCTAATAAGCAATAAATCAACTGATATTTCACAGCCTCTGAATTGCAGACACTGAAGATGGCTCGTTCTCCAATGCAAAAAGACAACTGAAACCCTTGGTTCCATTCTCTGAAGGAAGAATTGATCAAAGTCGATTGTCATAATATAATCAAATGAGTTTCTCTCAAAGAAACTTATAATTCCTCAGTTGGGTCGATTTTCCCCAAAAAGCATCATTTAAATAAACTTTGAATTCTTCTTTTAATTTTTCCATAGTTTGAACGCACTTTTTAATTATAAATAATAATTGAAAAGTGGCCCCTTCATGTTGGTCGACCCCTTCCATAAAGTCACTTAAGTTATAATATTTAATTATATTATAACTTTATAATATAAGCTTAAAATTAATTAATATTTATTTTAGCAAATAAATATTAATTTCTCTCTCAAAACAGGTCCAATTGACGAACTGTCTGAAGCCAGATGATAAGTGACTGAATCCGCATACAACCAAACCATACTGCTAAAAATAGCAGGGGTGCTCTGCTGAGTGTCTGCACTTACTAAAAATAGTAAGTCAAGCAAATGATGTCCGAACGACCCCAAACGAAAACCAAACTAAATGATTATGCCAACTGAACCCAAGTCAATCCTCAACAAGACCCTCTATCCACCTTATCAGCCTATGAGGGTCACATAATAGGCTAATCTTAAGCACTGAGAGATGTCAACTGGAAGGGGACATTATAGTCCGCCCCTCCTGAAATTGCTTGTCCTCAAGCAATCTCAACTCCAGATGTTGCAAAACCTCCTCACTCTCCCACGGAGCATCCTCCACTAGTAAATCTCTCTATTTCACCAAATATTCCCTGATAGTCCTCCTGCGCAACTGTCTCTCTCTGTATTCCAGGATCGACTCAGGAACTAAGATCAACTTTCCCTCATCATCTAAGGGAGGTAATACTGCTGAAGGTACCACACGATGTCCTAACGCCTTCTTGAGACATGACACATGAAAAACATTGTGGACCTTACTATTCGCTGGAAGCTCTAGCTCATAAGCCACTTCGCCAACACGCCTGACAATCCTGAAAGGACCATAATATGTGGCTTGAGCTTCTCGGATCAGCTCTTCCTAAGAGTAGACTGTCTGTAGGGCTGTAGCATAAGATATACCATGTCTCCCACCTCAAAAGATCTCTCTGTTCTCTTCTGATCTGCATACTGCTTCTGCTAGTTTTGTGCCTTAGCAATATTCTCCTTAACAGCCCTCATAATGTCCTGACTCTCCCGCAATAAGTCTCCAACACTAGGCACTCTATTGTCACTCAGTAGCAAATCAAGGAAACTAGGCGCCTCATACCCATACAGCACCATGAAGGGAGACATCTGAATGGTCATGTGAAAGGTGGTATTGTAACAATACTCACATAAATATATCCACTTGACCCACGCCTTTTGTTGCCCTGCAATGTAGTTCCTGAGGTAGCCTTCCACCCATTTGTTCACTATCTCCGTCTGACCGTCGGTCTGCGGGTGGTAACTGGTGCTCGGTGTAAGCTCGGTCCCACAAAGTCTGAACACCTCCTGCCAGAAGTGACTTAAGGACCGACTATCCCTGTCGCTAACTATGCTCCATGGCAACCCATGTAATCTGAAAACCTCACGGAAGAAAACCTCTGCTACCTGTGTAGCTATATAAGTGGTGGTGATCAGGAAGAAGTGGGCATACTTCGTCAGCCGATCCACAACTACATATATGCAATCACGTCCCTAGGCTTTAGGCAAGCCCGTAATAAAATCCATCGACAGGCATTCCCACTTCCTATCAAGAATCGGAAGTGGTTGCAACAATCCTGCCGGATACGTGTTCTCCTGCTTGTTCTGCTGACAAACAGGGCACTCACGCACATACTGAAGAACATCTGCCTTAAGTCCCTTCCATGTAAACCTTTCCCAAACTTGTCTGTATGTTTTGAAGTCCCGGGATGCTCTACTGTAGGTACATCATGAAAGGCTCGCACAATGGTGTTCTTCATCTCTGATCCTGGGATCAAGAAAATCCTGTTCTTGTAAATAATCAAGTCATTCACAAGTGTGTACCTGGTGTCCACCATAGATCCCTCAACAATACCAGATGCCCAAGTATCCTTGGCATACTCTGCCACAATCAAATGCCTCCAGTCCTCTGCAATATGTACCATAGAACCCAGATAAGGCCGGCGTGAGAGAGTGTCAGCGACAACATTCTAGGTACCTTTGATGTAGGTGATATAAAAGTCATATGCCTGTGACTTACTCACCCACTTCTGCTGAAGGTCATTTAAATCTCGCTGCCCTAGGAAATGCCTCAAGCTATTATGATCAGTCTTAATACAAAACTTACTACCCACGAGATATTGCCTGAATTTGGCCAAGGCATGCATTATGGCCAGCATTTCCTTATCATAGATACTGTAAAGCCTCTCTGGTCCTCTGAGTTTTCTGCTCTCATAAACAATCGGGTGCTTGTCCTGCATGAGCACCGCTCCAATACCTTCACCAGAAGCATCACACTGAAGCTCAAAAGGCTTCGTAAAATCCGGCAGTGCCAACACTGGACATGTAGTCATAAGCTCCTTGAACCTCACAAAACACTCCTGTGCCTCAGGAGTCCAAATGAATGCACCTTTTTTCCACAAATCTGTCATAGGTGTTGCATGGCGTGAATAACCACTAACAAATCTGTGATAGAAACCACATAACCCAAGAAATCCTCGCAACTGTGTAAGGTTCCCTAGAGTAGGCCAGTCTACGATAGCACGGATCTTCTCGGGATCCATCCGCACTCCCCCTGCACTGATGATATGGCCTAACTATAACAACTCAGTCATCCCTAAATCACATTTGGATTCCTTGGCATACAAGGATTCCCTCTCCAAAATACTGAGTACTGTATCCAAATGAGCCAAATGCTCCTACCATGTCCTGCTGTAGACCAAAATATCATCGAAGAAGACGAGTACATATCTCCTCAAATGTGAGTGGAAGACCCTGTTCATGGTGGACTAGAATGTCGTTGGAGCGTTGGTTAGCCCAAATGGCATAACCACAAACTCAAAGTGTCCACAATGACAATGAAAAGCGTTCTTCTCAACATCCTGCTCACGGACTCTAATCTAATGATATCCCGATCTCAAGTCTATCTTCGGAAGTAACAGGCACCATGGAGCTCATCAATAAGCTCATCTATACGGGATATGGGATACCTGTTCTTAATAGTCCTATTATTCAGGACTCTGTAATCTATGCACATACGAAACATACCATCTTTCTTCTTCACTAGAACCACTGAAGAAGCAAATGGTGATTTAATTGGTCGAATGTGACCCATAGCAAGCAGCTCCTTGATAGTCTTCTCTATGGCATCCTTAAGCCGCTTCGGATGCCTATAAGGAGTAATCATGACGGGCTTAGTGCCCTCCTCAAGCTCTATGATGTGCTCAATGCCCCTGTCTGGAGGTCTCCCTGGTGGAATGTCACTGAAAACTTTCCCATGCTTAACTCTCAACTGTTGAATGTCAAGATGATACTCAGTCTTATGTTGTCCCTCCTGTATAGGTGTCAAACTGCACTCGGCAGCCCACTCAACCATGTCATGACGCATAAGTCTCTCCATCCGTCGGAGGAAATAGTCCTGACGTTACTGTCTCGGATGGCCTTCAGGATATGAGTCTTCCCATCCACATCAAACCGAATCTCCATGTCTTTGAGAGGAAGTGTGACTTCTTCAAGGGAATGAAGCCACTTCATGCCCAAAACTAAATCAATATTGTGATGAGCCCTACCGGCTCTCAACTCAAAACCCCAATTTTCTTAAGTCTTTAGGTGTTATTTAGTTTTTTAGAGAATTTTTGATAGACAGAAGAGAAGTGCTCATAAAATGTAAATTAACACTATTTGCTTCAGAATGAAAGTGTAGATTGCATTATTTTACTGTGACAAATAGATTGCAAATGATACACATACCAGGATATCTCCAGATTATTTAATTAAAGAAATTGCTAGTTTGACAGCCGGAAATGGTGAAATCAAGCAAAATAGCACGCCAAATCTCCAGATCTGACTTCTTCCACTCCAAAACAAGGTACAATGCCCTGGTAGAGGTAGACACCAAGGTAGAAGCACAGAAAAGAGAAAAGAAGGCGTTTCACTAACTTCCTTCACACGCCTTTTCCAAAAATGCACAAAACCCAAGGTAAAAGTACGGCCCAAGTCAACTATTGAAGAAACCAAGATGAAAGCTGGAGAATTGCTGGAAAGGACGCCTCAAGATGAAGAAACCCTCTTCTGAACTAAAAACCCAAATAATAATCCTCTGTCTGAATCTGTAGAACCTCTGGATGAAGCTCTCAACATGCACTGATTCGATTGATCTTTCACAATCTCAAGAGTGCTCACACTAAAGAGGTATCGTTCTTCAATGGCAGTTTGTTCAAACCCTGATCACAGAAGAATGCATAGGAAATGGCACAAGGCAAAGTCGAAATTATCAAAGGTGAGTTTCTCATTGCCAAAAATTGTTTTATACTCAAATGGCACGCATTTCCAAGAAGATGCGCCCTTTTAGCAATCATTTAAATCTTTTAATATTATATTAAGTCTTTTCAATAGTCATAACTTAATACTTGAGCGCCCTTTAATATTTTAAGAGATTAAAATATTAAATCACCTTTTTAGAATAATTTAAGTGATATAAAATGTATTAAAGTCGATGTGACATTAATAAAAAGGTATTAAGTTAAATAATTAACTTAATCACTTAAAAATTCATAACTTGCTCAAAACTCTGAATATTCTTGTGCCGTCAGAAGCTGTGAACTCCTGAAATGCCAACGCCCGCTCTGATCCAATCACTGGCCTCTGAAAACAAGAACAATCAACCTCTCCAGAAAGTACCACTGACCCTCGAACCAATTCAGCTAGCCCACAAGGGTCCAATAACGGGCTAACACACTGTTCCCGAGAACTGTCTAGCGAGGGGACATCACAAATATCTCCCATATTCACTACGTAATAATCAGCCTTGAATTCATAATTATTCAAGCGCAAAGGGATATCCTTAATCATACGGTCACATCTAAGAGTGTAACCATTAGCCACCTTAACCCGAATGCCCTCAAACTCCTCGATTATGAGCCCACATTTCTCAACAAATCTGGCATCTATAAAATTATGGGTGGCACCTGTGTCCAAAAGGGTGATAACCTTTTGACCAGCCAAAACTCGACGGAGTCTGAAAGATCCCTCCTGCTAAATGCTAGACAACCGTGCCTCCTAAATTTGGAGCTCTGACTCTGCCTCTGGCTTAGGCTCTGAAGCCTCTGATTCTAACTCCTCAGAACTCTCCTGCTGTTTGGAATTCTCAGATTCCGAATCCTCATAATAAGCACAAATAACTCTATTGGCCTTACCCTTAGGCCGCAAAGGACAATCATGGTTAGCGTCGTAGGGACCCTTGCAGTAGAAGCAAAACTTCTCCTTGCGCAAATCATTAAGAGTCTCACGATCCAAGGGTGCTGCTGATTTTCCCTTTGAGTCACTCTTAAAATCAGATTTCTCCTTATTTTTATTGAATCCCTTATTGTCCCTAAATGAAGAAGTATTTCTGGAGTTGAACTTGCTAGATGGTGTTGCAAGTTCCATGCTGCGTGCCTTCTTCATAGCTTCCTGTAACGAAGAAGGATCAAATGCTTTGATCCAACCTCTCAATGGTTCCAACAATCCCTCCATGAAAAGCACTAGACGCCTCTCTAATATATTGGGAACCATTACTGACAATCGCTGGAAGTCTCCTATGTAGGCCTCCAAACTACCAACCTGTCTCAACTGGGCCAAATCTCTGAAGTAAGACTCAGGATCCTTCTTGTCGAACCGTTCCACCAACCTGTCTACAAGCTCCTGGTAAGTGGTGATACGATCATGCTAAAGTGTCACCATCCCGTGATGCCACTAGTCATAAGCTGCCCCCTCCAGATGCAAAGTAGCATATCTAATAGCATCCTCCTCAGCCATGGGACGCAATGTGAGAAAGGTATCCAGTTTACTGATCGAGGCCTGTGCTGTGACCTTGCTACTACCGTCGAACATAGCTAAAGTGAGTCTGTTTGTGGCGTGCTTCAAATCACTATTATAATGTCTAGGCCTCCAATCCTGTCTATTCCTGTAATGCTCTCTCCTCTATGTAAGAAATCTATCAAAACTAATCCTTTCTCTGACCTCCGGAGAAAGTAACTCCCACTCATCGTTCGCTGCCATAAGAGTATCAGCGAACACTCCCTCAAGTTCCTCATCTGCAATAGCCTCATCAGGGTCCTGTCTCACAAAAGTAGGCCGGGTAGGCCTATCTGCTGTCTGTGAAACAGTCCTAGGTGCTCTCCATGAACCTACATCACTCATGTTCTCGTCACGACGTGGTGACGGTCTCCTCAGCGTACCTATCCTCTGTATCGCCGTGGTCAACTACTGTAATACATCAGTTAGCTGCTGCTGACCTTCCGTAAATCTCCAAGAGTCTGTCTGACCTCTGCATCATCATCACGAGGGTCTCGAGGAACCTCTATTTTGTCAGCCATGGGACTTGGCTGCCTATTCAATTCTCATGCCCTGTCAAACAAAGCTCTTCTGCGAGTATAATATCTGTGAGGCCCAACCTCTTGTGGCTGCATATGAATCCCAAACCCTCAGGCTGGCAGGAAACCGCTTTGATACCACTGTAGAAACCCCTGTTCTCACTGTTCCGGAACTGAATGTATTTTTTTGTTTTTTTGGTGTTTTTGAATGTTTTGAGTTTTTTGCATGCAATAATAAAGAATGCGATTTTGAAAGAAATACTTCTAAAAATTTAATTAAATTCCAGAAGGTACAAACTGAAGCATATAAGTTTCGGAAATGATAGCAAATGGATTCATTATTCTTTCCCAGTGATTACAATACTAAAACCCTAACATTCAGACAAAGCGAAGCGGATTTGCATTATTTAAAAACCTGATTTGCAACCGCCTAAAGGTAATCAGATGTACGGCTTATCAAAAATATCAACTTCTCCCTGCGCCAAAAGATTGCAGAAGACTCCAAAGGAATAGGCATCCCTTTTGATGAAGTCAAAATGCCAAAAGGTGACGCGTTTTGCCCTAGAAGAAAGGTACGGCCCTGTACTTGATGGTACGGCCCAGCAAATGGATGGTACAGCTCAGCAGTAGCAAGAAGAAATCTGTACGGCCTTTAAAAAGATGCTAGATGTGAAGCTAAATCAGCCTCCCAAGAATATCTCTATATCTGATAACTTATAGATTCAAACTCTAAAGATGTAACCTCTGAATAAGCTCTTTGATAACTTTTGGATGAAGCTATCTCTCTAATAAGCAATAAATCAACTGATATTTCACAGCCTCTGAACTGCAGACACTGAAGATGGCTCGTTCTCCAATGCAAAAAGACAACTGAAACCCTTGGTTCCGTTCTCTGAAGGAAGAATTGATCAAAGTCGATTTTCATAACATAATCAAATGAGTTTCTCTCAAAGAAACTTATAATTCCTCAGTTGGGTCGATTTTCCCCAAAAAGCATCATTTAAATAAACTTTGAATTCTTCTTTTAATTTTTCCATAGTTTGAACGCACTTTTTAATTATAAATAATAATTGAAAAGTGGCCCCTTCTTCACGTTGGTCGACCCCTTCCATAAAGTCACTTAAGTTATAATATTTAATTATATTATAACTTTATAATATAAGCTTAAAATTAATTAATATTTATTTTAGCAAATAAATATTAATATCTCTCTCAAAATAGGTCCAATTGATGAACCGTCTGAAGCCAGATGATAAGCGACTGAATCCACATACGACCAAACCATACTGCTAAAAATAGCAGGGGTGCTCTGCTGAGTGTCTGCACTTACTAAAAATAGTAAGTCAAGCAAATGATGTTCGAACGACCCCGAACGAAAACCAAACTGAATGATTTTGCCAATTGAACCCAAGCCAATCCTCAACAAGACCCTCTATCCACCTTATCAGCCTACGAGGGTCACATAATAGGCTAATCTTAAGCACTGAGAGATTTCAACTAGAAGGGGATATTACAACCTAAACAGTAATGCAAAAGTCCCAAATCAGTCATGTCAAATGTGCTGCACAAATCCTGTTTGATTTCAACGATCAAATGTGTCGAAATGCCAGTAATGATCAAGTCATCCATATAGACAACAACAATAAGTATATCACTACCAGTATGTTTGACATACAGATTAGAGTCAGATGGACTCCTCTGAAAGCCATGATCTATGAGGTACTTGTCAATCTTGATGTACCAAGCCCAAAGAGCCTATTTCAGGCCATAGAGTGTTTTTACCAATCTGCACACCTTGTGTTCTTGACCAGCAACCTTGAACCCTGGAGGCTGCGTCATGTAGACTTCTTCCTTCAACTCACCGTTGAGGAAAGCACTCTTAACATCCATCTGATGGACTTTCCAACCAAACTGGGCTGCTAAGGCAAGAACGAGCCAAATGGTACTCATCTTGGCTATAGGAGCAAAGGTCTCCTCATAGTCAATGCCTTCTTTCTGTGAGAATCCCCTTGCAACTAGATGAGCTTTGTACTTGTCAAGGGTCCTGTCAGCTTTGTATTTAACCTTATACACCCATTTGCAACTAATGGGCTTCTTCCCTGGAGGAAGATCAAAAAGGACCCAAGTGTGACTTTTTTGAAGACTCTGGTATTTAGCCTCCATAGCCTTTTCCCAATCAGGAATTCCTTTAGCCTCTTAATATGTCTGAGGCTCATAGACACTATTGTGAATGTTGGCCATGAGAGCAAAATTGACTGTATGTTGTTGTTTGCTCTTGTTTCTGGATGATAATGAATTATTGCACCACCTTGCCTTCATGTTATTGTTATGGTATTTGTTTATCTTAGTTAAACATAGTGGCTAGTTTAATTGTTTATTGTATACATGTTTCGCCAATGCAATTTGCTGTCCTAGTTGGCTATTCTATGTTTTGTTTCTAATAAGCCTATTCAGATGAGAAAATTGCCGAGCCACCTTGCCCTCACGTTGTGAATCTGTACCTAAAGCTTATCGTTTGATGTGTGTGTCAATAAACATATTCAACCAAGCAAATTGTTGTGCCACCTTGCCTTCATGTTGTGAAGTTGTACTTAGTTTATCGTATATTTGTTTGTTTCCAATAAACTTCTTCCCAGCCAAGCAAATAGTTGCGCCACCTTACCTTTACATTGTGAATCTATACCTGAAGTTTATCGTATAGAACATTCCTTCTCCTTTTTCCTCATGCTTTGTTTTCTTGAGGAGATTGAATAGATTAAAGCTTTAGTTTACTTGTAGTTAGAGATCTGCGAAACCAGAAAATAGCATCAAAGTTCATAGTTTTTCTTAAACCTTGAGCCTCTTCCAGCTAAGACAAAAAGATAGGAGTTAGATTACTTTACTTTTTCACGCAAATCAGCACATGAGGGAGCTTCCCCTCCTAATTTGAAGAGCACTCATTACGCAGTGTGCATAGCTGTCTGTACCAACTTGCACTCCAAAAGTGTTAACTATTACCCCAACAAACTGTATGTTGCTGTTTTCTCTTATTTTTGAATGATCTACCCTCAATGAGCTCATCATCATGAAGATCACCAATAGTCTTAGCCCACCATTTAGGCAAAAGTGCCAACATCAGAAGTAACAGGAGGAGCTGGAATTGGTTCTGGATCTAGAACAAGTTCAGTAGGTGGAATATCAATATCCTCCAGAGCAAAATTAGGTTGAGCATCATCAAAGACAGAGTCTTCATCATCCCTCCCATCAGGCGAACCTAACGGAAGATGGACACCCAAATTAGAAGCCTTCAAGGGTTGATCCTCAGAATGTTGAATAGGCAAGGGAAGGTGAAAAGGTCCTCATTCTTCATCAAAGACAACATCCCAACTAAAGATGAGACAATCAGTGTCTACATCAATCAACCAGTAAGCCTTATGGTTGTCACTATATCCTGTGAACATTAGTTTTTGACTCTGGAATCCAACTTTGAGCGCTTGGCATCTGGAATCCATACATATGCTAAAGAGCCAAAAAAATTCAAATGACTGATCCTAGGTTTGTGACCAGTCCAGGCTTCCTCAGGAGTCTTCCCCTTACCAGGATGTGTAGGAGACCAATTAAAGAGATAGACAATAGTGTAGACAGCTTCTGCCCAAAATTTATTAGGAACACTCCTGTGTTGTAACATGGAGCGAGCCATCTCAACAATTGCACAATTGTGTTGCTCTACACCATTTTGCTAAGGAGTGTAGGGTGTGGTTAACTGGCATTTAATTCCATGTGTAGAACAGAATTCCCCCATTATCGAACCTAAGAGTGATTATGCAACTACCAAACTCTTTTTCTACTAAGGCCTTAAACTTCTGAAATACATTAAACACATTTGATTTTTGTCTAAGAAACTACACCCACATTTTACAACAAAAAGCATCAACAAAAAGCAAGAAATACCTGCAACCAGTAACAAAAGGTGTAGTCTGTAATGAGCCAGACCAATTTTTTTTGTTTTTAGATAACAGTTACAATGCAACACACACCCGTTAAGGTTAGCTTCAAAACCAAAACGATGCGGAAAGTAAGTCTAACCAAGAATGCGCCCTAAGACCCGATGAGGGAGGAGGGGCAAGCATATGGTTAGAGGATCCCTATGAGATAGCTGAACTGAAATAACTCTAACCAAGAATGCGCCCTAAGACCCGATGTGGGAGGAGGGGCGAGCATATGGTCAGAGGATCCATTAAATAGGTGACGGCTCCGCCGATCAGCAACATGATGTTATAATGCATTACAGAAAGTAACTAGGCGGCATGCTAGCCTCTTCCACTTTTCAGCGGGTAGTACAAGAAAGCAAATGTAGAAATGAAAGACTGAAGCAAGGCCAGTCTCTTCCACAATCGTGGGAAGTACAAAGTGCTTAGCAAGAAAATAAGAATGCTAACAGTACTACTATTCAGCTTACAATGTGGTAGAATGCCTTCCAAGAACACAAGATTAGAAGTCTGTCAATGCTGCAATAATGTATAATATCTCTCCAATGCTCAACAAGACTTTCAAGACTCAAACCCAACTCCAATGACAAACTCCTACGATCTAATATGACTGAACATTGACTGAAAATGCATAACCAGCAACACTGTAACTCACTAAAATGCTCACCAAACTCACAATACCTCACCAAATGACCTCAAACTTGATGCAAATGAACTCTAGGATGATAGTGACCATGTTAAGACTAAGAAACTGCAAACAAATGAAGTATATTTTTTTGTGCATGCATTCCAAGGCACCACAAGAAGGTACGGCTCTCTTGGAAGGGCGATTTTGTGATATAAAATCCAACTCTCAACTAAAAAATCTGAAACTTGCCAGGAAGGGTCGCCCCTAGCTAGAAAATGCATAAATGAAACATCCAAAACGAGACTATTTTTATTTTTTGACTTATGAGCAAAAACAACATTCAGCTACACTAAACCAGCAACTTCAAAACTGACAGAAAATGCAAAAACTCAACTACAAATTGCACAACTACTCTCATGGACCAAGAATGTAGAAACCCTAGGTTTCCCTCTGACACTGCTCTGACTGATATTTTAAGTTTTTCTGACGTTTTTGAGTTTTTTTGTGTTTTTTTGCAATTTTTGGATTTTCAATGCATTTAATGAACAGTACGGCTTTGACAGAAAATTGAAATAAATTCAATAAAAATCCTAAGTCTTCAATTTGCTTGTGAAATATGATAATAAATGAAGGCGTATCCTTTATTAATCAAATGATTCCATATAACAATGATCTGACAACATGCAAGATAGAATATTGATTTTTATTGTAAAAAGAACCTGATTTCTGCTGGTACGGCTGAAGGTACAAAATGGTACGGCAGAAATTAATAACTCTCTTCTCCAGCTATCTGATGATTGCAATAGACTCCAGCAAGGTAGGCGCCAATTTTGATGCAACTGTGAAGCAAGAATGGTAGGCGTTTCTCCCAATATGAATGAACACGTGCTTCTGCACAGGTACGGCCTGACAAGAAGGTACGGCCTGTCAGAAATCAGAATTAATTTGTACGGCCTCCTCAAAAAATGATGTCCAAGGCTCTGTGGATGATGCGCCAAGAAGAATAGATGATCTCTGATATCAAACAACTGAAGAGAACTGAAGATGATGAATCTACTGAAGCTCTGTAGTTTTCTCTGAATAAGAAAACCTCTGTAGGCAATAAATCAAGTGATATTGCACACTCTCTGAATTGCTTTCCGTTGGAGATGGCTCGTTCCCCAAGGCAATCGAACACGAAACCCTAAAGTCTCAGGCTCAGACCAAAATTGATCAATATCAAACTCAATAATCTCATAATGGCTCACTTCCCAATGCAAAATCCTCAAATAAGCTCAAAAGTGCGATTTGCTTGAAAATAGGGTTTTAATGAAATATTCATATTTTAATATTTTCAATTCTCCATAGTTCTCCACTGAATATTTAAATCTTAATTAAATATCAAACTGGCCCCCTTTTCATGATGGCGCACCCCCTCAAGGAAAAACACTTAAGTTATAATATTAAATTATAACTTTATATTATAAACGTTAATTAATTAATATTTAATCAATACGATCAAATATTAATATCTTCCTCGTTTCTAACCCGATGACTGATCCGTCTGATGCTTGACGAACTCTGAAGTGATTCCTGATGCCGCCACAGCCATACTGCTAAAAATAGCAGTGGTCCCACACTGCCTGCCAGGAACTGCTAAAAATAGCAATTCTGCAAATAGTCTCCGATTGAGCCAGAACGAAAGACAACTGATCAATCCCTGCTGACTGAAGCTGAGCCAAGCTCCGAAGTGACCCTCTATCCAGTCTATCGGCCTACGAGGGTCATGTGATAGGCCAATCCTGTCCTCTGAGAGATGTCACTGAGAAGGGGACATGACAAGAACAACCAAAAATCTCAACTAGTTGCTATCTTTCAAGCAAGAAGTCAAGCCTAGGCTAGGAGGTATGCTTTCCCCGAAGCTATTCACTCACCATTTCGGCAACATAATGTTAGTGTAGACAAGAGATAACCAAATGAAGAGAAGATGCCTCCTATTCTAAACTCTGAAAAGCATCTCCAAAAGCCTCTAGAAAGTGCGCCCAAACTAGGAAATCAAAATATTTCAAATTTGAGGTTGACTACAACTCCCTCCAAAGGTGGTGTCCATTTTTCAAGAAGGCAAGCACTTTTTAAAATAAAATATATCTTTCCTCAAGTTGGCGTCCAAATCTCCTCAAGGAATATTTGACCTTTAGAAATAATTTAATCACCTCCTGATGAGGCGTCCACCCCTGAAGTCCCCTTTTTAAAAACATCTTTAAGTCATGAAGCTAGGCCAAGGGGTTATAATATTAAAATATAACATTATAACATAAAAATAACTTCTCTCCAGAAAATGCATCAAAAGGCCAAAAACGACAATACCAACCGAACTGACTGAAGAGGAAAGCCAATTGTGCTGAAGCCAACAGGACCACTGCCAAAAATAGAATTTATCAAAAATAGTAAATTCAGAAAGTTGCCCAGAACACCATGCATGCCATACCACTGCGAAGCTCTCTGAAAACCTAGAAAGAATCCGCAAACCAAACTCCAAACTCCAAGCAACAACCCCTAGAAAATAGGAAACCCTAATTTTCGCCTCCGAGTAGCCTACGGGTCTCCGGAATAGGCTAACGGTCAACTGCACTATCATTGCTGAGAAGGGGACATTACACATTGGCCCACAAATATCAGCATGAACCAACTGTAGTACCTTAGAGGCTCGCCATGAGTAACCAACCATGAATGATGTCCTATGCTACTTTCCAACCTAACAAGCTCCACAAATGCCATGATGCTAAGTTTGGATGTCAGGTAAACGAGCTACAAGTCCCTCCCGAGCTAGCTGAGAGAGATAGTGCACATTTAAGTGCCCATACCACTAATGCCAAAGATTGGTGAGAATAGAATTTATGGCTACCATGGCTAACTCCGAAGAATCACCTGTATCCGCAAGCCTATACAGACCATAATCCTCAATACCAATAGCCACAATAGTGCGAGTCTCCCAATCAACAATGGAACATTTGTGTGCACTGAATACCACATCTAACTGAGGAGAATGCCGCATGATTTGAATAACTGAGAGAAGGTTTAGTTCCATGGCAGGAACGTAGTATACGTTGAGGAAAATGAGATTCCTCCCACCAAACTGAATCTGAACAGTGCCCGTACCGACAACTATGTATTCTTCACCTCCAAAAATAACTGAGTTAGTGCAAGAAGAGAAGTCTGTGAACCTGTCACGCCGATGAGTGAAGTATCGTGAAGCACCTGAATCAATGTACTAGGCAGAAGACTTTAGATGATCTGCAGGCCTTTTAGCCATAAATGCATAAAAGGAAAATTCCTTTTGCTCAATGTGCTCGGCAACATTCACTTTCTACTGAGACCCTCCTTGCTTCTTTTGTTCAGAAGCCAAACGCAAACTACAATCCTTCTCCATGTGACCATACTTGTGGCAGTAATTACACTATATGTTCTTTTTCATAGGGCTACTCAGAGGTTTACTTGAGCCTTTCTGCTATTAAGGTTGACCTTTCCCTTTGTTTTTACGGTGAGTTTTAGCTACAAAGGCTTGTTCTGTAGAGGACAATGAGGCACTACTACCAAACTGTTGTTTCCAACGATCGTGCTACAAGAGGATAGTACAAAGCTATGGAAACTTTAAATCAATATTAGTAGAGGTAATGTTGAGGGTTTCAACAAAGTGCTCATAGGACTTCGGTAGACTTTTCAAGGTGATTACTACCATGTCCTCTTCATCTTCCGACCAATCGCCTCCAATTGATCACGGATGTCTTGAATCTTTGTTAGATGCTCCTATAAGGACATTCTCCCATCCATCACGATGGAGAACAACTGGTTTTTCAGAAAGAATGCACGGCTCTTGTTTGAGGTCTCATGCAATTTGAGGTCTCATGCAAGTTTTTTAGATGCTCCCAAATCTCAGCAGCTAATTTGCCCGATGGAACCTGTGGAAACTGATCATTAGTAACTAAAAGTTTAATGAGTATCACTGCTTCACGATTTTGCTCGTCAAAATTTTCCTGGGTTTTATCTGTTGTTGTGGGACGAGTAACCTTGCCCAAAACAATCTGATCAAGGCAGCAATATTCAAAGATGGTCATCATTCGCTGCTTCTAGGTATTATAATTTTTGCCATTGAAACGCTAACCGCCTTCCAACATAATATTGGTCAAAGAATCCATCTTCACGTTTTTCGAGGCACAAAAAATGAGGCACTAAGAAGAGACTAAATGCATGAAACTCGAGGCACGAGTTCCAACACACTGAGGCAAGTACAGGCATGGATTTCAAGACAAGTCTATTGGCACAAAATCCAAGGCACAAATCCCAAGGCGCCTAGAAAAATCTGAAGACAACCCAAAAAAGGTCTCAAAAAACCCCACAAATAATCTACAATCAAAATAATTTTTTGGCTTGAAACTGAGGATGAAAAAACTAGCCGAAAATCTCAAAAACCCTAGACGTTAAGCAGCAAACTAGAACAAAACGTTCTTCAAGAAAACGGATAGCAACAAACCCTAGACAGGAAATCCGAGCATAGAAGAAACGGATAGAAGAAACACGTGCAGAAGTCGTCACGAGTTGCAAACGCACGCAAGAACGAAACAAAAACCCATCCCTGATAACAAACGAAGGAAAGAGAAAACATGGGCACAGAGAGCTCCTCCAGTCGCAAAAACAACCCAACCGATGACGTTGCAAAGAACAAAGGCACAAATAGAGAGAGAGTAGTCAGATCTTTAAAAACGCGGGCTGAAGAAGCAAAAAAAATCTCAAGCCAAGAGAACGAAGTCAAAGAAAACAAAAGAACGCATTTTCAATAGACCCACGATTTTTTGTTAACAAGAGGGTCACGATTTTAGTGAGAAATTCTCACAACAAAAACCAAAACAAAAACCCTCGATCTTCAAGACCCACGAAAATTTCAAAAAAAAAAATCCCAAATTTTTCAGAAAAAAATTCTCACGAATTTTTTAAAAAAATTAGTTCCTACTCTGATACCATATTATGAGAAGTAATTGGTAAAAAGTTTGAATGATGTATTTACACAAAGCAGAGCTTCATAAATAGTTTATAAAATGTACAAAATCAGAAAGTTTCTAAAAAGAAACTTTAGATAAGATCAGAGACGATCTTATCAATATATTTTACAATAAAATACATTATTGAGCATTAATAAATAGATAATAAATATTATTTTAATAGACCTCCTCAGGAACAAATCGGTGCTTAGGGGAGTTCTCGAAACCTTTGCCAGCCCCAACAAGTCCTTGTTCCTTCTATAACCCCCAACAGGTTCTCAAACATCAACATTTCAATGTGTGTTAGGAACCTTCACCAACCCCGACAAGGCAAAGGATCAATGGTCCGGTAAATTGCTGAAACCCTGAAGGGCGGAAACCCCAACAAGCATGGAGATACACATTCAACTATTGGTGAAACTTGTACCCCGACAACAAAATGAAAAGATGCTCAGTTTCCTAAGGAAGCACGAAATTTTGACAAATGAAAGGAATGTTTTTCAGGATTTCGGGGAAGCCCAAACCCCAATGATCAAGGAAGAAAAAGATCGAATTCTCGACAAAACGCGAACCCCGACAAAGGAATAAGCAGAGTCTGATGAAAGAATAGCATCTCAACTCCAAGCGAAGCTTGACACGCCGATGAACGAAAAGCAACATAGTTTCCCACGAAAGCAAAACTGCAACAAGATGAAACAAAGGAAATTTTCACAAGTGTGAAGAAATTCCTATTGGGGTAGGAACCCCCGATAGAGTGGAGTCAATCCCTAAAGGTCTCTAATCCTCCGACAAAGCCTGCATAAAAGGGAAATCGGAACTTAAGACGGTTCTTGGAACGTCACATTCCTCCGATGAGATTTGTTTTCATAATTAAAGCCCAATGACAACCTGCAAACGGTTCATAAACGAATGTGACATCGACATAAGATTAGAGGAAGTTCTTGAAGCACTAGAAATAGCTAAGGGGTTTGATAAAGCCTGAAAATTCATTGAAACTTTTTGTCCACAACAATTGAATACTTATGTGATTCAGTTGTATGACTGTTCAAACCTACAACGATTCAACTGTTGGGAAAAAGTGTCAAATGGAGAGAGAAAAGGTGATGCATTGGGGTGTTCAGAAGTTTAGAGAAGAGAACAACAAAGAATTTTGGTTCTCATCAGACTGATGGGGTTTTGTTGTTGAGGGGCATGTAATGCCCATGTTCAAGAAGAAGATTTTTAAGTAGGATCTCTCGGGTGGAGACTTTATTGTTTGAATTTGTAATCATTGTACTCCTATTGCACATAAATAAATTGATTTGAAGCTTATTGTGATTGTGGAAACGCTTGTTGAAATTCTCTTTTTGTGGATTTAATGTTGTGTAGGTTGCATGAATGGGCAGTATAATAACACACCTCAATCTTGACTGCAACAATAGATAATCACTAATAATTTAGACTCAGCTTCCAAGTCATCTCCTACATTCGATAATATTTCTATTTTGGAAGATTTAATATTTTATTTGAATAATATGAAAATAAATGCAAGAGAGAAGTTCAATAACTCACAACAATGTAATTATTTTGTGCAACTATAGTTGACAGTTGTGAAGGTTTCCTTCTGATCCAGGTGGATTTTCGTCATAATTTGAAGTGTTTCATATGCTCCAAAAATCGATGCCATGTCGAAGTGCTCGAAAAACTGAACCCAACACAACTTGAACGGAGCCAAAAGGAGCTCGTACACTCAAGTTATGCTCAGTCAAAGTTGGGTCAAATAGGGAACAAGTGGTGACTTATGAAAGAATTCTGAATTGTGGAGAGTTTAGATAACTTGGAGAGGTTTGATAGTGAATTGTTCGACTTTGTGCATTGGGAGCTTGAACTCAAGCTTGTTGTACTTGAGAGAGGACTTTTTGTAATTCATTATCGTCCAAGGAGACATGAGGAGACTTTGTAACAGTTGAAGTGCCTTGTAAACCATTTTCTGGAGCATAATCAAGGATCAGTCACTCTGTTGAAGAGGGACCTGGAGACTTAGCCGTTTGGTGAACTCCGTTATCAACTTGTTGTTTCTTGTCTTCTCTTCTTTCTCTAATTCTAATTCATTGTTTAATCATTGTAATGTTTGTTTAAGCATTTCAATTACGTTATTACGTTTTAAAGACCTTCAATTTAACCGTTGTAAAAGTTATTATTCATGTGCAACAGTCCTAGATCCTAACATCAGATCAAGGTAGTATCAAAGCTTTGTTGTGACTAGTGTTTGAAGAGGTGAATGATAACGAGAGCGAAGAGCCAACGAGGTGAAGGCACGCTTGCAAAATACAATCCTGAGATCGGTAAACGAAGAACTTTGCCAAAGATAGAAGGATCGGAAGTTGGACAAAGTCCGGAGCTTGATGAGAAGAGTTTTCAACAAGCTTTTCTCGAAATGAAGGAAATGGTAGAAGTATTTTTTCAGGAGAGGCAAAAACGGAAACGGCTTGAGAAAGAAGGCTCGTCAAAGCAGGAAGATCGGAAGGATTAAAGGAAAAGACTAGGAGGAGATCATGAACCTCCAAAAATGCCTTCAACTCCATCTTCTCATTCTTCTCCATCTTCTCCTTCTCCTACAAGTTCTGCTTCTTCTGCTAATCCTTTCAAGGGTGCACATAAGCCTAAAATTAAATTGGATGTAAAATTTGAACTATCTAAGTATTGTGGGAAATTAAATGTTGAGAAATTAGATGATTGGGTTCAACAAGTAGAAGTGTACTGTAGAGTTCAAGGTCTCTTAGATGATGCTTCTAGGATCCAGTTAGCTACTCTTCGGTGGGGAGAAACAGCTCTCACCTGGTGGGAGAGTAGAACTTGGGCAGAAATTTCACATGGTAGAGTCAATTTAACATGGGTAGAATTTATTAATGCTCTTAAGAAGCAATTTTATCTCCTAGGCCATATGCAACAGTTAATGATGGACTGGAAAACTTTTAGTCAAGGGAAAGGTCAAACTATCCAAGAGTACACCCATGAATTCAGGAAAAGGGCTATTGCATTGAATGTCCCATTGTACACCTAGGACACTTTGCTTAAGTACATAGGTGGTCTTCACTCTTATCTAAGACAGTCCATTTTGGTTTTGAATCCTAGTAATTTGGATGAAGTATGTGTACAAGCCACACACTTAGAGTCAAGAGGTAAGAGTAATTTCATTGATAAGTCTGACAAGAAGCCATCTAAGCTTGAAGGTAAATCTGAAGATAAAGGAAAGGGGAAGAAGACAGCTACAATTAAGAAGGATGATAAGCTCACATGCTCTCATTGTGACAGGAAAGGTCATGATGAAGATCATTGCTAGCAGTTGCATCCAGAATTGAAGCCAAAATGGGCTCGTAAATAGAAAGGTAAGAAAGAGACCGCAAATGTTGTTATGCATCTTGGTTCAGAGTTTGAAGACGAAACTAAAATAACAGCAACGGGATTAAAAGGTAAGGCTTCTATTGCCAATGTTTCTATTGCTAGTTCTGCTTCTACTTCTCAAGTCTATGATGTCCCTAAAGATAGGAAAGGAAATGAGCTATTTCACATAAGGGTTGTTGCTAAGCACACTAAAATTGATACTCTCATAGATAGTGGATCTTAAATTAACTTAATCTCAGAAGATGTTGTAAGGAATTTGGGATTAAAAACTACACTGCATCAGAAACCTTATCCACTAAGTTGGGTTTGTGAAAACAATGAATTGCAAGTAACAAGGCAATGTAATTTAAGATTCACAATCACAAGTAAGTATGTTGATGAGGTGCGGTTTGATGTGGTTCCACTAAATGTCTATGGGATAGTGTTGGGTAGCCCATATTTGTATGATCGAAAAGCTATTTTCTACAAGGAATTTAATCATTATCATTTGTTTTAAGATGGCATCAAGTATATTGTACATTCTCACAAGATCAAAGCTAGTAAATCTTTTGCAAACACAGGGCAGTTGAAAAGGGTGATTAATGCAAGTAAAGATTTTTCTCTTATGTTTGTCAAGTTAGGAGGTTCTAGACATGAATTTGAAGAAGTCAAGGCTAATCATGATCAGTTGTCGCAGGGTACACCAACAGTACGACATGAGGAAACAGTAAATGAAAGCATTGATGGTCCAAGTCCTCAACTTATGGTGGGGAATTCAGAGGTTCCCTTGGGTAGAAATGTTCCCGTTGTGAAAGATAGACATATTGTTGATTCATTCTCTTTTGTATCTACATTGTTATTCAACTTGATATTAGTCAATGGTTATTGGTTAATGCTGCAACAGTTGATGTAGATGCTTATGGAAGTGATAGAATGATGTATGTGTTCAACAATATTATTGTAATCCTATTGTGGTGATGAGCCAGTGTACAATGGACAAGTGATACAGGACAAGAGGGGAGGCCATGCCCTCACTTAAAATGAATAAATGTAACTTTTGGAGGTCCAAAAGCTCTTCAGTGGGGAGGACTAATCTAGGTGGATTTTCACCAAAAATTGAAGTGTTTCAAATGCTCTAGAAATTGGCACCATGTCGAAGTGTTCGGTGAAACAAACTCAATGCAACTTGAACAAAGCCAAAAGGAGCTCTTACACTCAAGCTATGCTCAATCAAAGTTGGGTCAAACTGGTACTAAAGAGGCCGATTAGAAATGTGAAAAAATTGATCATCTCAAAAATTATCAACAATGACATCATGTCGAAGAACTCGTCAACACGAATCCAATGCCGCTTGAATCATGTCAAATGGAGCTTGTACGCAAAAGATATGGCCGGTCAAAGTTGTATGGTAAAAGGGTTGACCATGCTAATGTCAGCATGATGACATGGCAGTACAATGATGATGTCAGCATTCTGACATGGCAAGTACAGGTAACGTGGTGATAACATGGACCAATCTTGTCTTGACACATAGCAAGTGATGTGGCAACAAACAACGAATCGCATGTTGACACGTGGCAGTACGATAGCCAAAGCAAACTAATCACAAATTGACACATGGCACCTCTGAGATGTGCAAATCAGTGCTTGTTTGTTAAAATTTTTGGTCAGGGAATCAAACACCCAACCTCCTCCTGCCTATTTTTAGGCTCCACCAACAGCCATCCAATATTCTTGGAAAGAATTAGATGGAAAATCCTATATATTATGTGTTAAAAGGTGAATTTGGTGGGGAGGTGGTTTGAACCCCCAACCTCCCCTCTCCCAAAAAAGATTCTTGTCATTGTGCCAAACCATGAGCTTGAAAAGATTTCGGCAACAACTCTATTTAACATAGTATTAAAAGTTGAATTCCCCTATATTTAAATTATTAAACCTTTAGTTTTAATAGCCTGATAACACACGATTTTGAAGGGGCTTTTTAAAGACTTTTAAAGGATTTTTAAGGATTTTAATAAGATTTGAAGGGCATTTTATTATTTTGTAAGCCCAAAATTATACAGACCCATAATTTAAAGGGGTAGAAATATTTTGGGAGAGATCAATAAGGATTCTCATGTAATAATGGGGGAGTTTTGAAGA
>VDFB02026320.1:29915082-30008278 GCA_007258455.2 Sequoia sempervirens | reverse complement strand
TGAAGATGTTTAACTGGTCTAGAATGATTAGTGACAGTCTCCATGAGCAGTTGGTCAACCTGGAGGAAACCAAGACCTTCCATATGAGCTCATACGTCATATATTTGCTTGCAAGGTCTTACAAGTATGTTGGCTTGGTTTGCAAGGGTGTAGTTGGCAACGGCAAAGGACAGTTCAAATCTTATGATTGCTATCCACAGTTGCAACTAAAAGAGAAGCCACATTTTAGGTGAGCACATGACGCATTTCTTATGTATATCACTCGACTTCTCCAAAGCGGAACACATCAAAGACTCACTCGTGAGGCCAAGAGTTTGATTAGCAGATATGGATCCTGGTTCATCCAGTTTCCCAAATTTACTTACATCAGGATTCAGGGATTTTCAGGATATCCGTATAGACTGCCCATTTATCCCACCAACAAAATAGTTTTGTTGGAAGTACTAAGGCAATTGGAGACATATCAGAATATCCAAAGGCCAAAATAGAAAGCAGCTATCAATTTTCCATTTTTCATTGGCAATATGGAAGAATCATGTCAAACGGCGGAAGCAGCAGAGAGTGCTCGACTGGAGATGCAAAAATACCCGTTCATATCATACAAACCTAGGAATGACTTTGATCCATTCCATCACATTGGAATTGTGGACGGAGAAAAATATAAGCATAGGATAGACTTAGAAGATTTCTGGGCCAATGCGGCTGACGAATATGATGTGAGGAAAAGGTTGTGGTCAAGATTGCCACTAAGTATGAAAAGGGCGACAAAACTTTTCAAAGTACCTGACCAGTTGGATGATGATGGAGTTTATGTGTAGCCAAGCTTTGATGAAAACGAGCCACTACCGTCTGTAACATGGTCTAAGCCTAAGATGGGTGACCTGGCAACATTCATGCGACCTGTATTCAAATATTCCCAATGGTGGATAGACCAGCAAGTACAAGGTTTGCGGCGGAGAAATGTGCAATTTACATATGAATTGATGGGAGATACAAAATCCTGTTCCTCAAATGTCAGAGCATCGGATGCTGCCAACTTGAGAAAGAGAAAAGAGATTGATGACTCTGCAAAGCAGAACAAGAATAAAGCAGTAGATGAAGGACCCTCTCAAAAGAGGCACAAATCCAAGCCCCTTCATTCAGCCACGTCCAGAAATATACATGAAATATACCGAGCCAAAAAAATTTTTGTTTTTCAATGATTCAGATTACAAATTACAAGCATGCACCCGTTAAGGTTAGATAGATAAACCGAAACGTGCAAGAAAGCAACCCTAACCAGAATGGCACCGCTGAGGGTGAGCATTGGTCAGAGGGTCTTCTAATCTATTTGCAGAAAGGAACTCAACGTCAAGTATGTGCTACCCAATCCGATGCGGAGTGAGGGGCGACCATATGACGGAGTAAATACAGAACTACTGCTTGAAAGAAAATGCTGAAAGCTAAAGACTCTCAACACCCAGGATGTGCTTTCTAACCCAGAATGGGATAGTAGCGACCATAGGGCGGAGATGGATTACATTCAATTATCAAAATGCTGAAAGAGAGAACATTACAATCTGACTGAGCAAGAATCTATGATCGACAGTACTACTGCCAGTATACGATTTGAAAGATGACTACTTGCTACCAATTACAAATCAGCCCTTAAGAATATTGCAGTAATATTGAATCATTCAATGATTGCCAAGAATAAGCTTAACTTGCATGAAAGGAACGGATCCAACCTCTTAAAATCTGTGCAATCTTCAATGATGTCTCCGTGAAGCCTTCAAGAGTTCCCAACGACCATCCAAGAGCAAAAGTGCAGATCCCTGTTTGCTGTTATAACAAGACTGTATTTTTTCTTCATAAACCAGCAACACAGATTTATATAAATGATCAGATCTTCCTAGAAACTGATCCCAAAGACTAGATACTGAAGGAAAACATCTTTAACAAGGAGGCGCTCAGATTAGAATCACAAAACTGACTTGAAATGCCACTAATATTAAATGCACAATTCCCGAGACCTTGAGAATGGTACGGCCCAGCTGACAGGGTCGACTTTACTTTAAAAATTAAATACACCTTCAAAAAATCTGCAGACTTACAAACATTGGCGCCTAGCCTAGGAGAATAGAATGGAACAATACCCACAATCTATTTTTTGGTCTTTTTTGAGTTACAAGTAAAAATGCAAATCTGCTGTAGCAAACGAGCAATTCTATGACATGGCTAATATGCAAAACAGAAATCTAATATGCAATATGCAGATTACAACTCACAATAATGAAAGATCACAACTAAACTAAGAATCATCACTAGTCGTTGTCTTACAAACGAGAAGAGATGCCCAATGGTTAGGAGGTCTTCATCCCTCAAAGTGATCCAGATTCAATCCGGCAGCATAACGGTGTATTTTCCAAGATGACCCAAATGATCCACCAAGACTCCTCTTTATAACTTTCAATTGACTCTGCACAACCCTAAAATCAGCTTTTAGGTCAAACTTATCCTTCTCAAGTTTTGGCATACTTTCTCCTTCAATACTTTAATAAATGATATTTTAATTAAAACACCATTCTTTGATAAATGCGCCCATCATACCTTGTTTTGACTTTGCAATAATTATAATATTCTTTTAATGAGGGCGCTACCCTCAATGACCACTTTTAAACACAACGTTAAGTCATTAACTCTAGTGCCAAGGTCAACGTTGAAATATAATAATTAAGACGTGACTTAAATTGGAATGACTTAGCTTATTTCTCCGAGAATGCCCTGAAGCCAAAACTGATGAAGTCAACTGATCAAATCTGAAACCGGAAGTCAACCAACCTGAGCACATCTGGAAACTGCCAAAAATAGAATTTACTAAAAATAGTAAATTCCAAAAAGTACTCTGAATGCTGAGACGAGCATATCACTGCAAAGCCCTCTGAAAACCCAGAAGGAATCCGCCATTAAAACTATCATCTCCGACCAATGACCTCCTCAAAATTAGGAAACCCTAATTTAAACTTCCGACTAGCCTCCGGGTTCCCAAGAAAAGGCTAACGGTCACTGAAACAGTCAGGCTTGAAAAGGGGACATTACAATACAGGAAATACTAGCCATGGATGAAGAGTCTTGGGAACATGTCAAAATTCCTTCTCCAGTTAGAGATGTGGAGCCAATGCAATCAGAAGATGATGATCAGCCTTCTCCTACCGGCACAGAAATTCTGGAATCAGTTAATGACACAGACATCATGGATGGAGAATTTGAAGAGGGAATGATTTCCGCCCTCAAAGGAATCCAGGAAGACCCATTTGTGCAAGAGATTCAAAATATGCCAGAAATTCAAGATGCGCAAGAAGTTCAAAATGTGCAGGATGTCCAGGATCAACAGGAAGATGGAATTGAACAGTCAACCATCCCAGATTGGCTAAAAGAAAGACTAAAGAGAAAGGCACCAGTAGAGGTACCTGAAGAGGATGACACCACAGACTTCTTGGCTAGGCTAGAGCAAACTGCCACAAGAAAGAAAGCCAAGAAAATTTCTGCCATACAAAGGGATGAGGCTGGAAATCGCACAGTGCAGATAGTAGTGCCTACAATTGATAAGTTTCAAGATGAGATTACTCCGAACGAATATGCCATCACAACTATTGACATGGGTCCGACGACAAAAGGGCAAGAAGTTGAGGACTTGGATAATTTTGTTGCCACCATCAAGTCTAGGCTAGAGAGGGAAGTGGAAAAGAAAGAGAGTATAAAAGAGAGATTGAGCGTCTAAAAGATTATATCCAGCATCTAACTAGGCCACTCAATCAAGGTGACCAGGCAACACTTGTGACCTTTTCACACATCGCCCCATTGCAAATGGGGACCCTTCGTTTTTTTTTTGCTTTTTGGTTTTGCCTTGGCGTCACAACTGCTTATCACCAGTCTTTTTTGCAATGAGGAGTTTGAGTTTTGAACGGTCACCCGAGTCAGTTGGAGAAATTGAGCCTAGATCACTGTGCAAGCGTCATCACCATGCTTAGAAGGCCTGGGAGACGAAGATTGACTGTCATTTCAGTCAATTCCGACAACTCCCAGTTTTTAGGGTTTTTCACTCTGGCCCCTATTTTTTAGGACCTACTTTTTTGGCACTTTTGGGCAATTCTGAAATCCCTATTTTTTAGGGTCTATTTTTAGAAAGTTTCTATATTTGGCAAGTGCTCGAGTTTCAAAAATTCACTCAGAAGTTCGAAAAGATCAACGAAAATCACAAAAAAATGGTGAAAAATCTGAGAAATTCATATAAAAATCTAAGAAATTCATGTTAAAATCTAAGAAATCCATGAAAAATCTGAACAATCATGGCAAATTGGAGTCCAACCAGCATGGAGAATGGAGGAATTAACATCAGAAAGCTTCAGCCAGACAATGAAAATGGCTTGACTATGAGCAAACTCCGCCCAACAGCATAGAGAAGTGGCATCAAAAGTGGCCAAGTCCGCCCTTAAGCAAAAGGAACAATGGCAGGTCATCCTATGAAGTCCGCCTTGAATAGTAAGGGAAACAAGCAAGTTCACCTTGGATAAAGTGCTGAATGGCATCAAAAGAAGCAAAGTCCGCCTTGAGTGGCATGCAAATGAGTCAAGTCCGCCCATGTCCATGTGTTAAATGGCAAGCCAAAGGAGGAAGTCCACCCCAAGTCAAAAGGGAAAATGGCAACAAAATGGATGAAGTCCGCCCTCCAATGGCTAGCCATAAGACAAAGTCCGCCCCTGTCCAAATGGGAAATGGCAACAAAAGAGTAAAGTCCGCCTCAAGCCAAAAGTAAAATGGCAATAAAAATATGTGAAGTCCGCCCCAAAGTGGCTTGAAGAGAGATGAAGTCCGCCCCAAGACAAAAGTTGAAGTGGCTAAGGCATAGCCGAGGAAAAATTGAATGGCCTAAGACAAATGAAAGTCCGCCTTGAGAAAAAAGTTGAATGGCTAAACTAATGAGGAAGTCCGCCATGTATAGGGAAGTGTAAAAATTAAAATTTTTTGCCTAAGTATGGGCTTTGAGAAATTAAAATATATGCTTGGCACTTTGAAAATTCGCTATACTTGGCATTTTAGAAAATTCGCCTAAGTCCAAAATGTCTAAAGAAAATCATGCCAGATGTTCTAGTAAGATGAAATAAATTTTGCCAGAGGCTTTGGACGATTAAAAATCATGGCAAAATAATTTTGGACAAAAGAGGTTATGGCCAAATAAAATCGGACAGCAAAAAAAAAAATTAGGGCCAAATAAAATTGGACGGCAAGAAAATTATGGCCAAATAAAATGGACGAAAGAAATTATGGCAAAATAATTTTGGACGAAATAAATTATGGCAAAATAATTTTGGACGATAGAAGTTATGGCAAAGTAAATTGGAAGAAAAGAAAATTCGCCTAAGGCATTGGCAAGAAAAATTTCGAAAATCAAAATTGCCTTAGACAAAAAAATAATTTGCCATAAAAATGAAGGGGTTGAAAACAACACATAAAATAATTATTTTAATTATTTAATTTTCGACACCCCAAAGAGATAACCAAAAGAAAATCACCTTTGCCATATGGAAGACTTGATAAGAGGTCCACGGAGAATTTGACATGAAGTCCTCCAACATTTGAAGATAGATGGAAAAAGACTCTCAAAGTCCGCCGTGGAAAAAGGTTCACCACGTCCGACTTGTAGAGAGAGAGTATGGCAAACAATTTGAAGTCTGATTTCGGGAGATAGAAATGAAGAGTTAAATATGGAATATGCTCGTGCCAAGATGAAAATGACGAAGAGAGTATGAAGTTTGCCTTTAAATTCGAAGCAAAATTCACTTTGATATCAGGAGAGAGAGTGTTAAAAAATTCAGCATGAGGCTAGATTTCAGGAGAGAAAAAATGAAAATCTTCATCCAACATTGGGATTAATGAATAATTTTTGCCATGGCTAAATCTAAAAGATAAAATCAAATAAATTAGCCATTTTGGAGAAAATTAAAAGCCTGAAAATGAAATTAGGAGAGAGAAAATTTGAATTTATTTATTTTGTTTCTTGCAGGCGGATGACTACACAAGGTGAAGGAGAAAATGGCAAAGAAAGTGTAAAGTCCGACTTGAAGGGAGATGAAAGAAAACTTGGAAGTCCACCCTTGCACATGGCAAGACCAACAGGAAGTCCGCCAAGAATTTGGCATCATGAAGACAACGGTAGGCACATCGTCATGTACATCCAACTTACGCAAGCCAAATTCAAAATTGAAGACAAATTGACCGGCGAAGTTCATTTGAGCACAAAAATAGCCAAAATCTTGAAGGTATTACAGAGTAGCCAAAATTTGGCTAAGTATGGGAAATTCTCCACTAAGAAAGTTCCAATTACAGTGAAAGCACAAGGGAGTTCCTCTCCAAATTCAAGGCACGTGAAGGAATTCCAAAGCAATCCGGAAAGAAAGACTTAATAACTTCAAGTCTAAACAGGTGCTCCAAGGCGAGGTGAGAAGAAGAAGCCAAAGTCTTCCAAGATCAAAGTACAAAGGACAGAATCATTGGCAGGGAAAAACTATTCTAAGGCAAGGACACGGAAAAAGAACAAAGTAACCAAGGAGGACATCCAACCTACTGAAGTGGCGCCTCGACCAATCAGATTGTTCCAAGCCAGCACTTCCAGATTCAGCAACTTTCTATTTTATTTGTTGGTTCATATTTGGTAAAATGGACAAGTGTCCTCGAATGTAATTTTCTCATTGCTCGAGAAGGAGTTAGTTAGGACAAACCCTAATTAGGGTTTCATTTTGTAATCTCGGTCGTTGATTCCAAATTAATCTTGGCCATTGAATTGTAATTGGGGAGCCTATAAATTGAGCTCACCCCCTCATTTGTAAAGCATGGGAGCATGTTGCAAAACATGTTGAGATAAGCAACTGTTGTAAGATTGCCAAAGTAATAAGTAATGCATGCATTGTTCTGATGGTGATTGCTTCTCTTATTTTGGAGTTGGCATGGTTCTTATCCCTCATCATAGTTTAGATTTCTTTTCATGTATGTTAGATGAATGCAAGATTTGATAAGTATTGATTTGTGGTGAAACTTTTGCTCATACTTTCTTTGAATGGATGATTTTCATTCAATGCGTAAAGTTAGCCTGAGCTTATTTTGTGGATGCTTAACTTCTGTCTGGATAATTATTGTTCGATTTGATGGTAGTTATTCACGACTTGAAAATCATAAGCACATTCCCTTGAAGATTGCACCCCCTTTGTGTAGTTGTCGTTGAGCGTGGCGAAGCAAAGCGTGGTTATTGGTTCCACCAAGTCAATACCGTCTCTTGAATTCTTAGGAGTAGATTAAAACTTCTGAACCTTTATCTCCTTTTTCAGTTTGTTTGATCCATGACCCAAGCAATAGAGCTTCATTGTCTAGACCTTCATTGTGAATTGAACAAGCCTAGCGTAAGTCCCTTTGTGTTACCAGCATAATCACATCAAACCACAGAGCTCATCCGCATTCATCTTAAACATTGGAATTGCCGTATGATCTTACTTGCAATCTTAGCATACGAGGTAGTTTTTCAAGAGGGGATAGAGCGTCTTTGGACTCTTTATTCTAGAATGTTTGTTGTGTCATAAAACACGCATCAACAACTTCCACCTCCAAACTCTTCACAGGAACTGGTTGGAAATTTTGAAGAAGAATTGACGACAGCCAGAGAAGCTAAGGACTGGATGGCTGGAAAGAAAGATGAGGCGATGGCATTCGCGAAGAAGCTGGCATATGTGTATGAACAAACTTCCTTCCTGCTATCACGAGTTACAGACTTAGCGGAAGCATGGGACGGCCTCCAAGATATTCAGAGTAAAATTATCCCATGTCTTCGAGAGTTAAAAGGCATCCCGAAGCAGAGGTTGATTGATGACAGATTATCGAAGCTGGAGCTGCATATGATTTCATTGGCTGGTACTACACTCTGATTTCACGAGGACAAGTCCTGGAAAGGGTGAAGCAAGATGGCGCCAAAGTTGAAGAACAGGCAAAGGAGATTCGGAGTAAAATTTACCAGATGGCTACAGATATGCTAGACCGAGATATTGTTCGAAAGAAACACTTGCAGCCACAAAATTTAAAAGAACAAGTTCAAAGAATTTTCTCCACCACCTCTGGGCCAATCATGAAAGAAAATTTTACCAAGGCATTCAGCTTCATGACCGTTAGAGATGCTTTCTTGTTGCATGAACCAAAATGGATGATCACTTTTGCAGAATGTGCTGAAAGTTTGGATTTGCTCGAATACAACGTCAATGCGCTACCAGACATTGCCATGGAGGAAATCAGCCTGATCATGTCCAAGTTCGCCGAACGTGGTGCTTTGAGAGTGGATAAGGATGCAACTCAACTCCAGATGCCTGAAGTTCTCCCCAGTTAACTGATTGGTGATTAGGAAACCCTAATTAGGGTTTAGTTATGTTGAATCTAGGCCATTAATCTCATTTTAATCTTGGCCATTCGTTGTAATCCGGGAATGCTATATAACCCCCCCCCCCTCTCTCTCATTTGATAGAAGATAGAAGATTAGATCAAAGGATAGATAGATATCAGGAGATTAATAGAGAATTAGAGGTTAGAGCATTAGAAGAGATTGTAGAGAATAAGAGAGAGACTTTTATGAGATTGTTGCAAAAGGCTATCTTGATAATAAAGTTCATAATGCATGAGGTGCTTTGAATCCTTTGATTGTCAAATGGTTGCATGGTTACATATTTCTCTTCCTCGTCTGGTAGACTAGAATTAGAATTTCATTTTAATGTATGTTAAAGAGAATGATAGATTGATAACAAGGGTTAGCGAAACTTAGCTCATACTTTCTTTGAGTGGATGCTTTTCATTCAATGCGTAAAGTTAGATTGAGCTTTATCGTGGATGCTTCAACGTTTACTTCGAATAATGTTGTTCTATTGATGGTATTGTTCGTGGTAAAGAAATTTTAAGCACAAATCCCAAAAGATTGCACTTGCTTTTTGTAGTTGTCGTTTAGCATGGCAAAGCAAAGTATTGTTTATTTGGTTTCACTTAATCGTTGTCGTCTCTTGATTTCATAGGAATAGCATAGGACTCCTAAACCCTTACTCTTTTCACTTTTTTTTTTATCTAAAGTCAGAAAAATCCAAAATGATACTGTATTTATGTCTTTGCTTTTCTAAGTAATTTGTAAAAGTAAATCCCTATTGTGCCCCCAGCAAATCACATCAACCACAGAGCTTATCCACACTCATCTTAAACATTGGAATTACCGTATGATCTTACTTGCAGTCTTAGCATATGAGGTAGTTTTTCAAGAGGGGATATAGCGTCTTTGACACTTTATTCTAGAATTTTTGGTGTGTCATAAACCACGCATCAACAAGTCATTTCTGATAAGGTCCTATTTTTAGGGTTTTTCTAAAAACAAGGGCCTGAAACCCTAATTTTCAAAATTGGCAAGTATCCTCTTGACAATAAACCCACAAAAAGCCCATGCTTCGTTTGACCTAAAATTGACTTTTGACGACAATTTTACAAGATTTAGACCATTTTTACCAAAATGCCTTATTGAAGCAAAAATTTTATTTTGGGTACAACATAGTCTTCAAGAGGAGTTTGACTTAAAGGATTTTCCACAAAAATCAGTAGTTACAAGTGCAGATTTGGATCAGCAAGTTGGATTTGAACGAGAGAAAGGAAATGATTTTCAAATTCTTGATAACCCTCTCTTTGAAGTGGGTGCAAAGGCAACTTATGATAACCCCCTCTTTGTGATGGAAGATGAAATATCTAGTGTCAATGGCAAGATATGGGATCCTAGTGAAGTGTCCAAGCATGAGATAAAATGTGTCTCTCAACCTATCCATGATTTGAGAAAAAATCATGACGGTGAGCCAATCTTTGTGATTGATAATCTTCCAAGAAGGTTGCTTGATCAAGAATGCATAAGTGGCGTTGAGGATGAAGTTTCCACATGGGGAGTATTGGATCGTGGTTTCTTTCACATCTTTGACATCAAGGTGTTATCAAAACATGGTTTGGTAGCTGCTGGAAATTTCATTACAGCAACAAGGAAAGGACATTTTAGGCTTGTTACTTATGAAGTTTGGGAGAAAGAACGACCAAAACAGGATGTCTACATGTTTGGCAATCCATCCCTTGGGTTGAGTGATGCTTTAGCTTATACTAATCCCTTTTAGGGATAGGGTTTGAAGCCAACAATTGCTCCATGCTCCATAGTTGTTGAAGCTTTCATGGATGGGCTACATGGGTTTACCCAAGAAGTCACTAACTTTTTGGATATGCATTTTGTTTTAGATAACACTTGAAGATGTGATGTGTACTTTTCCCGGTATGTTGAGGACCATTCTTGGTTGGGTATCCATGTTTGGGATCCTCAACATGGATTGACGAAGCTTATCGAGTATGGTAAGAAGGATCCTTGGAGAGATAAGGATCAACTTTCAAAACTTATTGCGTTGTCCCCTTCCTTACCAGCCATTTGGTGGTTCCAATTGTTCATCAACAAATAGATTGGAGAGATATTTTAAGTAAGGGTTGAAGAAATGAACGGATGGTTACTCTTGGGAGTGTTCCCTGGCGAAGAGTGGGTCAGATTTCCAGTCTTGAGCTTGTTGTTTGGCTGCAAGATAGCCACCTCACATTTTCGGTTGCTCTCATTCAAGAGAGTTCGTACATCATTCTTTGTCAAGGAAGTAGAGGGTTTCAGTTGGAGATTGCTTTGGAGTGTTATCCAGCCACTTATGAGTTGTTTAGGTGCAACACAATGCTCATTTCACATGCTCATACTTGGGAATTCCTTTGGCACTGCTATTATCCCTTGTGTAGAGCGCATAAATGTGATAAATCTGATTGTACCTAGCTGATCTCAACTTTGAACAGCAATGATTATTTGTTTCTTCAAACCTTTCAAACTCGCAGAGTTCATCTTATGAAGGTTTATGATGCAAAATTTGATAGTTTGCTCACAATGTTGGTTCAGGACAGCAAATCTCCACATGCTTTGGCTCATCAACTTGTGACTCCTGGAGTTGGAACAGTCAGAGTTTTCAGAAGTCTTCATGGTTGTGTGTGGTATTATGATGATGACCTGGTTGAACTCTTGCTAAGGATGGTTTTCCTCTTAGCAAGAAGATTGGAGGGAGTCACTTTTGCAGCCATGGCTCTGCTTGACACCATGAGGAGATATGTTGAGTATGGTTTTGGGTTGAACAAACTTTCCTTCCTATTGCCCGAGATCATGTTAGGCAGTGGGATTGTAGATATGGACTTTTCAAAGAGGTTTGGGCAGGAGATGTTGCATGGTGTTGATTTTAGGCCTCCCAAGTATGTCAGATTGAGTCTCGTGGATTGTAACATTTCGATGTTACAAGAGAGGATAGTGCAAATATAGCTGGATGGTTTTACAATTGTGATCAGAGTGGTGCAACGTCAACATGGTGAATCTTTCCTGAGGTGGACGTGGGACCCTAGGATCTTGGTTTTATGTGGATTGGTCTATTGTTTTTGAGGTTGTGGTGGCATTGCTTGAGGACAAGCAATCTCAAGGAGGGAGGACTATAATGTCCTATTTTTAGCCCTATGCTTTTCAATGGCCAACAACCTATTTCTGGAGTCCCGTAGGCTACTCGAAGGCAGTTCTTAAGGTTTCCAACATTGTTGGAGGTTTCTCGTCAGTTTTTCAGGGGTTTGTTGTTGGAGTTTGCCAATGTAATGTCCCCTTGTTAAACTTATCTAAAAACATAAGAGTACAAGTTAGGACATATGATTTATTTTACCAACACATCATTTTATTTATGTAAATTGCTTTAAAGTCCTATATACATCATGAAATAACAATAAAGCACATAATTTAATGATTAGTTCATTTCAGTTTTGCACATTTTAAGAATAAGACAAATAAATGCATTATCATCTAGGGCATTAACTATCATGATCATCAATGACTTCTTACTCCCAAGCAAAATAGATCTTCGCCTCATTCCTCTTCCTAACCTCGTTGGATAGTAGATTTACTGTGCCAAGGGCGCATGCACGATCTCGAGTTGGACACCCTCAAGGTTTATTACCCGTCTTGGGCTCCGTCCAACATTGGATCAATTTACCCGCCTTTCCCTCCACACACTCCCTATCCTCATCGAGTGTTAATGAAGGAGATTTCGGCCGAAGTCTATTCTCGTAGTAGTAAAGTCATAACAGCATTCACTTATCTTACTAAATTCACAAATCATCACAGATTATAACATTCACGGATATTGATTCTAATAAGATATGAGTTAGGTACTACACTGTAACCCATCGTCAGAGGAATTGGAATTCGATTATATAAACCTTAATGTTATATCAGTTGGTTGAGGGTACCTACCTTTGATCAACGTACTAACTGGATTTCTTCCAAACGTATTTCCCTGAGCCCAATCCGTCTTCTTTCTTTGATGCTCTTCTTCTGATATCATCTTATTATTATTGAAAATTCAAAGAGCATTTACTAAATATCATTATCTAAATTTCTAATGTATTTATCAACTTAATTACTTAGATCCATGTACTTATCTATTTGCCCGCTCATATTCCTTCCTCTTAGCCACGATCCTTGGTGATCAAATTCTCAAAGAATATCCTTTATCAGATAATTCTTATTTTCTGAATATATCCTCTTTCCCCCTCAATAATTGATTTTCTCTTATGTAGCTACCTTTCCTAAATAAATACTTCTTAATCGATGCCTTTTATTGTTGTTCCTCCACGGTCCACAGTGGCACCAAGATGTAGTTGTTCCTTTATCTTTTCTCTTTGCATTATCGCCATTCACCCTATAAAAGTCTTCATTATCATAACCACAATATGCTAACAGAGGAAGGTTTTAGTATGATGATGCCAATGACAAGTAACAACCTTAGATAGTTCGTTGGAGTAATGGCGTGATGAATATGCAGGGGCATCAACCACTTGTCCCTCCATTAAATACTCAATCGGTCATGATACCTGATGAGAGTCCCAACGTAATATGCAAGGAAACAATTATTTTATGTGGTTATAGCAACATATCGACTTAGTCTTCCATTTCCACCTTTAAAAATCATCCCTTTTATTAAATGTAATTGTTGTAGTTTACAATGATAGTCTTTGAAAGGAGCGCATAATCTCAATAAGCTTTGAGGGCATACACAACCTACAGGGAGTATACAGTGACGCCTTGAAGTATTAGCGGCCTTTTTCTACACCAGTATTGGCTTTGTGTTGACAATGATATTTATGATTCCCACTTTAGTCTGAAAGTAATTTTCCCCATAAGCCCAATAATTATAATTGGCTTCTTGCACATATTTTTTGAATGCTTCCTCGTCCTTCCAAGGAGATCCCCTCTTTATGGTCTGCTTGGTGACGTCCTTTCAGGTGAGCGCTGCAACACTTAAGCAAGAGTCGTCTCTTTGCCGTGTTCGCCCAGATGAAACATTCGTTTGGGTCAGTATTTGCCATTTTGATATGTTCATTTGCATTTGTTTATTGAGCTATGTAACTTCATCCTAATTAATATGTTATCTTTATGACATATATTAGATTTACATGTTATGATATTCATGATGTTATTTACTTTAGATTACAATTACTCTTATTCTAATGATATAATATGATTTAATTTATCCATATTTATTTGAGAATATAATATAATAATATCTGCAATTAATAAATTATGATTTGTATTATTATAATTTATTTCTTTTATAATTTCAATATGTAATTTTGTTATTTATTTTATTCTCATTTATATTCTAACATAAATACTGTTTTACTTATTTGCATTTCAGTGCCTAGTAATTTTAGAGTTCTAATTCGGGAACATGATAGTCCACCCTACCTAAGATTGCTTGTCCTCAAGCAATCAAAACTTCAACATCTTTATATTTCTATAGTTACACCTCAACTCAAGAAGCATTTTGGTAGACAAAGTTTCAACAATCTTCATAGTTCTTAAGCATAAAGTGGTCATAAACACACATAGAGTAATCTTGTTTGAAGATACCTCCGACATGAAACAGGCACATGATTACACATAAGTTGCAAAGTGTGAACGTATGCAAGTCACAAGATATACACATGAATACCAAGTATATGTATATGAACATTAATTACACAGTATACACTCGAAAGCATTTTAACACGAGTCACACTTGACTACATTTGAATACATATGTCACAAAGCATACACTTGAATGCACTTGAATACAAAGGCTTGAGTGTTATGAACATCTTATACATGCAGGTCTTGAATTGCACTTGAATATGCATGAGGTATGAATTAAACACAGGCATACCTAGGAAGAGTATGCATGAAGTAAATATGTTGAAAACATCCAAAACATCTAAATGTACAAAAGAAATGAAGCATAACATGTACATGGAGTGTACGTAGGGAGTATTGTAAGACATTTGTTGTAAGCAGTAGTACACCTTCATGAAGTATATGTATAAGCATGAATCATTCACATGGAAACAGATGATTACTTATAATTCATAGAAATACATGCAGAGACATTGTAATATATGTTGGCAAGATCATACATGAACACACACGAGATATGTAGATCATAACACGAAGTACATACCAGCATTCAAACATGAGGACACATGAAGCACGAAGTATTTGTTTTAGCATACATGAACACATATACAGACATACACTTATACAAGGCAAGAATCATACACGTGCAAGCATTCGCATGGATCACATATGCTGAATACATGTCAGATATCGAGAAAATATTTCAATGGCATACAAAAAGTACACATATAATCACTCATGTTGAATACATATCATACATGGACCAAATGGTCATACATGAGATAGTTACAAGGTAGGCACATAAGATATTGTAAGCCACAATCACTTCAGAAATGAAGCTAGTAACATGTTGAAAGATACATAAGTCACGTTACGAATCCTATTCAAGGTATTAAGAAGGTACTCATGTATCAAACATGAATTAATCACGCACAAGCTTTCATGAAACAATCATGTTGAAGGCACATCAAATAGAATCACTCGCAAGCTATGATACATACACAAGTAGGAATTTACATGTAAGGCACATTAATACACTCAAGGTGTGCAAATACACTCAGAGGGGTATACATGTTCAATCAGAAGTATGCACTCAAGAAATTTACACATGCAGTAAACATGCTAGAGCATATCAGGCATAAGGCAAGTATGTGAGACATGTGGCACACTCATAAGATCTAAATCATACCTTTGAACACACGTAAGCCGTACAGGCCATGAGAAATACATGGAGCATACACAGACTCGAATACATAAGGCATGAAGTATTTACATATAGGAATTTACACACATAGAACAAGAAGCATTTAGTCATTAAATAAGACATGAATATGTAGAGCATTCACACACACTCAATTTTTACTTCTATGCATGGAATAGAAGTTTATCACGCATTCAATACACAATATGAAGCATTCATTTGAATATACATAAAGCACAAAATGATCATACACGTAGAGCATAGGCATAAGGATGCTCGTAGATGCACTCAACAAATACACATAAGGCATGAACTATGCAGCACAAGGTATACATTTAAGAATAGAGTAGTCATGTATTAGAGTACATCAGTCATGAAGTGGACAAGTAAGATGCTAAGCATGTCCACATATACCATGAAACAAAACATCATAAGATCATGAAGTATATGCATGAGTGCATGAAATCACAAGGCATACGTATGAATACATGTGAGTCATAAAGTATACACTTGAATACGAGTCACAGCAACTACAAGGCCATAAAGTACACACTTGAATACATCGCCATGAAGTACACACTTGAATTCAAGGTCACAAGGTATACAAATGCGTCATAGAGTATACACTTGAATTCATATACAAGTCACAGAGTATACAATCGAATACATTTACAATCATAGAGTACACGCTTGAATACAACTGCAAAGTCATAGAGTATGCACCCAAATGCAATCACAAGACATAGAGTATACACTCAAGTAAGAATATAATTGAGTGAAGTATACCGTCAGACAATGGGGAAGGGGATTCGGTGCATCCCATACTACACCGTTGTCCCGTATACCATCCCAAGGTCATCCCGTATACACATGAGTATGAAGCATACACACGAATACACGTAATACACCAGTATTCATAGGAACATATGTTACAAAGTATACATATAAGTCACAAGGTAAACCTTTGAATACACATATATTATTTTCAAAGTACACACTAGAGCACATGTAAGGCACACGTAGTATACACAAGAAGGCAGGAACATGCTTTGATACCACTGTAATGTCCCCTTGTTAAACTTATCTAAAAACATAAGAGTACAAGTTAGGACATATGATTTATTTTACCAACACATCATTTTATTTATGTAAATTGCTTTAAAGTCCTATATACATCATGAAATAACAATAAAGCACATAATTTAATGATTAGTTCATTTCAGTTTTGCACATTTTAAGAATAAGACAAATAAATGCATTATCATCTAGGGCATTAACTATCATGATCATCAATGACTTCTTACTCCCAAGCGGAATAGATCTTCGCCTCATTCCTCTTCCTAACCTCGTTGGATGGTAGATTTACTGTGCCAAGGGCACGTGCATGATCTCGAGTTGGACACCCTCAAGGTTTAACACCCGTCTTGGGCTCCATCCAACATTGGATCAATTTACCCGCCTTTCCCTCCACACACTCCCTATCCTCATCGAGCGTTAACGAAGGAGATTTTGGCCGAAGTCTATTCTCGTAGTAGTAAAGTCATAACAGCATTCACTTATCTTATTGAATTCACAAATCATCACAAATTAGAACATTCATGGATATTGATTCTAATAAGATATGAGTTAGGTACTACACTGTAACCCATCGTCAGAGGAACTGGAATTCAATTATATAAACCTCAATGTTATATCAGTTGGTTGAGGGCACCTACCTCTGATCGACGTACTAAATGGATTTCTTCCAAACGTATTTCCCTAAGCCCAATCCGTCTTCTTTCTTTGATGCTCTTCTTCTGATATCATCTTATTATTATTGAAAATCCAAAGAGCATTACTAAATATCATTATATAAATTTCTAATGTATTTATCAACTTGATTTCTTAGATCCATGAAGTACTTATCTGTTTGCCCATTCATATTCCTTCCTCTTCGCCACGATCCTTGGTGATCAGATTCTCAAAGAATATCATTTATCAGATAATTCTTATTTTCAGAATATATCCTCTTTCCCCCTCAATAACTGATTTTTTGCTATGTAGCTACCTTTCCTATATAAATACTTCTTAATCGATGCCTTTTATTGTTGTTCCTCCACGGTCCACAGTGGCACCAAGATGTAGTTGTTCCTTTATCTTTTCTCTTTGCATTATCGCCATTCACCCTATAAAAGTCTTCATTATCATAACCACAATATGCTGACAGAGGAAGGTTTTAGTATGATGATGCCAATGACAAGTAGTGACCTTAGATAGTTCACTGGAGTAATGGCGTGATGAATATGCAGGGGCATCAACCACCCGTCCCTCAATTAAATACTCGATCGGTCATGATACCTGATGAGATTCCCAACATAATATGCAAGGAAACGATTATTTTATGTGGTTATAGCAACATATCGACTTAGTCTTCCATTTCCACCTTTAAACATCAACCCTTTTATTAAATGTAATTGTTGTAGTTTACAATGATAGTCTTTGAAAGGAGCGCATAATCTCAATAAGCTTTGAGGGCATACACAACCTACAGCGAGTATACGATGATGGCTTGAAGTATTAGCGGCCTTTTTCTACACCAATATTTGCTCTGCGTTGACCATGATATTTATGATTCCCACTTTAGTCTGAAAGTCATTTTTCCCATAAGCCCAATAATTATAATTGGCTTCTTGCACATATTTTTTGAATGCTTCCTCGTCCTTTCGAGGAGATCCCCTCTTTATGGTTTGCTTGGTGACGTCGTTTTAGGTGAGCGCTACAACACTTAAGCAAGAGTTGTCTCTTTGCCATGTCTGCCCAGATGAAACATTCATTTGGGTCAGTATTTTCCATTTTCATATGTTCATTTGCATTTGTTTATCGAGCTATGTAATTTCATCCTAATTAATATGTTATCTTTATGACATATATTAGATTTACATGTTATGATATTCATGATGTTATTTACTTTAGATTACAATTACTCTTATTCTAATGATATAATATGATTACTTTATCCATATTTATTTGAGAATATAATATAATAATATCTGCAATTAATAAATTATGATTTGTATTATTATAATTTATTTCTTTTATAATTTCAATATGTAATTTTGTTATTTATTTTATTCTCATTTATATTCTAACATATATACTGTTTTACGTATTTGCATTTCAATGCCTAGTAATTTTAGCGTTCTAATTCGGGGACATGACAGCCAAAAGGATTTTTGGGTCTTTCTAGGTTTTCTGAGAACATTAGTGGGCAGTCGCTGCTACTTTTAGTAGGGTCTATTTTTAGTAAGTCACGATGGCTACCCAAAATGTGCTCATCTTGAGTTTGGAGTTACTATTTTTAGTAAGTGTTATTTCTGGCAAGGGTTTGGCAGCAATTCAAAGCAAGGTTTCCAATTTTAGCAATGGTGGCAGTTGTAGTGTTTGGCATCTTGGTATTTTCAACAATGGCTTCTCCAACATTCTTGGAGTTCGAAAATGGAAGGTTTGCATCCTTGGACCCCACACCTAGCTTGATAACAAGTTATTTTTAAAAGCAAATATTATGCAAAGCTAAAGTGGATGCCTAGTTGAAAACTTAAAGCAATTTAAATGATAAATTTATGCATATCAAGGATGGACGCCTCAGTATGAGAGTTAAGTGATATTTAATTGAATTTTATATTGTTGCAATGTCCCTAGTAGGAATTATGCTTAACTTTCCCTAAAATTATCAATTTCCAGAGCAACAACGGGTTTAGAGAGTCCCTTGGCTTGATTTAGTCCCTACAAACAAGTTAGAGATCAATTACAATAATAATATAAGTAGAACATCATGATCAAACATTAGTAACTCCATAGTAAATTTACTATTCTGATTATTACTCCACCTTGGGGATGCTCAACCATGGGAAGCACAGAAGATAGTTATTTGATGGGGCATCTTAGCCTCCTTGGCCTCATCTGGCACATGCCATTCATATGAGGTGGCCTCCTTGACCTCATCTAGCGCATGCCATTCATATGAGGTGGCCTCATGTGGCACATGCCATACATATGAAGTGGCCTACTTAATGAGGAATCCAGTTCCCCCATCTTTACATCCCTTCCCATGCCCTCATGATTGATCCCCTTGTAAACTAATTAAACTTGTGTTTGCAATAATCACATTAGTAACACATAGTGAACTGTGAATATGCTATCATAAGATAATATGCATGAATCAAAACAATATATCATAATCCTCTATTGCTATCCTACAACAATATATATTGATTCATAATTCTGAAATAATTTAACTGACTGATACAATGGTTTTATATTTCTGAAATCATAAAATAATTGATACTAACAGAGATTATATCTGTCCAGTCGATCTGCTCTTCTTTTATTTCCCAAATGATAGTCCCTTGTTTTGGAATCCCCTGCCTTTATATGCCCTGATAGCTATTCAAAGGTCAAAGGTCATGCCTCTTGGAGAGACGTCTTTCTTTGCATATCATGATCGCACCTTTTTACTTCATCATGGTTGTTTGCTAATATTACCGTTGTTGTTCTTAATGGTAATTAATATGTTTGTTGTTGACTTAATAAGCCTTCTTATTAGGTGTCGATGCCTTAGTATTATTATTTATTTATTTAACTACGGCATAGTCATATTCAGATTATATTAGTATCTTGTGAATATTATTTTTATTATTTGTATTATAATTATAATATAATTTGTGATAATTATAATTATAATAAATATTTGGATTGTAATTATTTATATATATTTTTGATATTTATTTCAATTATTCATATTCTAGTGTTACAATTTTGAGGCATGACAATTGCTCCAAAAGGTGGCATCCCTTTTTGGAGGGAAAAAGCATTTCAAACTTCTGGGTCTTGGAGCTTATTTATATGCCCTCTCTTGCTCTCATTTGGGTGTGCAATTTGGAGATAAAGTTATGTTGTCGGATTGGAACCAGAATGTTCTTTCTTGAATCTTTGAAGGACGAAAAAACCCTCTTTAGGTTGCTGGTTTCGGATTTGAAAGATAATCCCTAACTAGTGGAGTGTGAATGCATTCAATAATCACCATTGGAGCTTAACGATGATGATTTGTTTTCAATTTTGGTTACTTATGATGAATTCTAGCTATGTTTTGGCATGATAACTATTTATGCAAAGATTTGGGTGCATTTGAAAGTGATTTCCTAGAGTTTCAGATTGCTGGTTGCATTTTCCAAACCCTTGGCTGTACCATTGTTTTGCTCACGCTGATTTGATGAGTGGATAACTTTTATGGGTGTTGGCTTTTTGGCTCTTCCATCCTAGGGTGCCCCTACTCGCAAAGTTTGGCATTTTATGATGGAGAAATGGTTTTTTCCTTGCCAGTCGCCTCTCTAGGGAGGCCGTACAACTTGGCTGGAGAACGTTTTGGCATGTGACTTTGCTGATCAGACTTGTTGGTGGGTGCTAACTATCTTGTCTTGGACACCCAGCCTTGTTTAGACATTTGCAAGTGATTTGGAGTGATTCTACGGAGTTTGGGCAAAGTTATGTACATTCTATTATTGCTGGTTGGCGCAATCAGCTTGCTTTATGTGCATATCAGACTGCTGTTCTGGGTATCAGAGCTGTAGCAGCAGCTCGTTAGTCCTTCCATTGACATCCGGTGGACCAATCTTGAGGTATACTTTTTCTAGTTTGAAGGGGGTGTTCTTATTCTTCATTGTAGCATCTTGGGAGGGTATTCTACTTCATATTTCTGTCATTTACTTCTCGTAACAGCAATATCTAATGGACTGATATGACTATGTTGAACACAATCGATAGTACCAATGGTGAATGCTCTTGTATTCGTTTTGATACTTACCCCACTAAATAAGTGGTTGCTCCCGCTGAAAAGTGGTTGAGCCTTTGCTTTATGTACTTCACTCCCGCTGAATAAGTGGTTGAGTTTTCTTTTATTTCATTTCTTGTAGCCCACTGAAAAGTGGAAGTGGCTGGCTTTGCCGCCAAGTGCTTTACTTTCCCTATTGGCCGGCTTGACACCAATAGCTTTACTTGTTTACTTTCAAGCATTGTTATTACTATTCACCCCACTGAAGAAGTGGTAGCTTAGCCAAGTTCTTAATTGTAATCCAACCACCGTATGCTCTCACCTTGCCCACACTAGGATATGGGTGATTAAAAAGTGGAAGGTGTTCTTTCAATTAGCTTTATCACTTTCAGTATTTGCAAAGATCCCCTTACACCATATGCTCTCACCTTGCCCACTCTGGGATCTAGGTGATCAAAAAGTGAAGGGTTGTTTTCCAGTTTGTCTATCATTGCATTTTGGGCTAACGCTATCAAGTGCAAGTTGTGAAGTTTTTTAAAAAAATAAGGCTGGTATATTTCAGAAATAAGCATTTATCCAAATCTGTAGACAATTTGTGTTGCCACAAAGTGTTGAGAACCTCATGAACGTGATTTAGGTGTTCTTCCTATAATAAATGTCATCCAAACACACAAGAATAAATGAACCCATAGAGGCTCATAGGGTGTGATGCATCATCCATGTGAATATCAAAGGAGCATTGATCAAACAGAAGAGCATAAAAAACCATTCCAACAAACCTTCTTTTTCTTTGAAAGTGATTTTCCATATGTTTTAAGGTTCAAGAAAAACCTGGTGATATCATAAATTGAGTTTTATCTTTAAATATTGCACCACAAAGCTGGTACAATAGGTCTTGCATTTTGTACTCCAGTTGGGATCTAGAATAGATCCTAGTTCTCCTCCAACACTCTATGAGTCTATTCAACTATTGCTTTTCTGTTGAAGGAGTTGTGACATCATCTTATTAGACAACAATGTTTATCTTCTATTCGCGTCTCATCATCAAGAATACAAATTTCTTGCTATGGTTAAGCAATCTCTTGCATTGCTTGGGGACAAAGTTTGGAATGCACTACTTGCAGACAATGTCAGTCCACATCTAGAGACAATCATTTCTGGGGAAGCTAACAAAGAAGATGTAATACAATATAACATATCAGCATTTATAGTTTATAAGCTAACCTGTTTACAATTTCAATCATAAACTAACATCTTGGAGAGAGTTGGTTAAATTTTCATATGTATAGAACACTATTTGGTTGGATTCAAAGGCATATTTTGCCACCAACTTCAAATTGTTGGAAATATTGTCATTGATGTCAAAAGGGCATGGTCATTGATGTCAAAGGTGTATGATGGTAAAGTTACATTGCACCCATTCCAAGACCGTTTTATCATCACAAGGCAGTCATTAATTATTTTTATTGCTGGTCAACTCCCTCCTACTTGGCGCTCCTCTTGAATTTGAAATTAAAATAAATAAAATATTTTTTTATGTTGAGGCTGACCCCCTTATTGTGGCACCACATTTTGGGGATTCAAAATTTGTAAATATATATATATATATATATATATAGGGGCCGACCCATATCGGAGCGCCCAAGATAGAGGTGAAGGGGTGCATATAAAATAAGGAGTTGCATCCGTTGGAAATGGGCTTATCTTTCCAATGAGTCGCCCCCTTTGGAGAAGCTATAAGATGTTGCAAAGATGTTTTGAAAGAAAGCAATAAATAGAATATCTTTCTGATTTTTAGAGCAGAATTTTGAGGAAGATTAAGAGCAGATTTATATGAAGAATATGAAAGAGTTATAGCAAATCTAAGAGGGAATTATAGCAGATTTGAGGTAGATTTTGAGAAAGAATTATAGCAGATCTAGAGGCTGATTCATAGCAGATATTTTGAACAGATCAGCAAGTGAAAATAGAGCAGACCTTAAGGCAGAATTATAAAGGAAAGTATTGCATTATTTGAGAGAAAATTTGTGAAGGAAAGTTGTTGGATCATGAAGACTTGTGAAGGAAAGTGATTACATCATCTACAAACCAAGTCGTCAAGGAGAGCACTTGTGTAATAACCGTTAGATCATCCACAAGCAGAGGTGTGAAAGAAAGTGCACTTATAATCAGATCTTTGTGAAGACAATATCATCCTTTGAAGAATTTGAAGGTTTGTGCCTCTCAAAATAAGAAATTGTTGTCTCTTGCTAAGTTGGTGCTTAGTTGTTGGGATTGGTGTCTCCAATGGGTCAGTGCCTACAAATTCTACAAGTGGGGATTGGAGTCTCTAGTAGATTTGTGCCTACAAAAGAAAATTTGCAAAAAGTAGGTTGGTGCCTACAAAAGAAGGTTTATAAGAAAAGCATTATTTTGCCGTGGTTTTCTCCCGCAAGGGTTTCCACGTAAATCATGTGTTTTTCCTATGTTCTTAATTGCTAGATCTTGTATGTGTGTTATTGTTGTGGTTGATTAAGTTTTGAAAGGTAAAAGATTGTGTTACACTGATTCACTCCACCCCCCTCTTAGTATAATTGTGTGCTCATCACAAATATGTATCTATTTTACATGTTTGATAAGAAAAACTATTAAACATATGAGATAAGGAATTTTAGAAAGAAAACAGGGATAAATAAGATATAAGCAATGTTTGGTAAGCTGTACTGACATGGAAAACATAGATGAATGGTAATTGCAAGAATAATGTCCCTTATCCTAAGTATGAGGATGTATGAGTCACTTTCCAACCTTGGGCAGGATTTCAGACTTTCTCAAACTGTCATAACATTCTTCCATTCCCCCCTTCACCGCAAATATCAAATATCCCAAAACCTGGATTCTTGGCCTCCCACTCCCTTACTGTTTGTGTACCCATAAACTTTAACTTCCCTATGCACTCAATATCGCCAACCCCCAATCCTTGCTCCTACAACCATTGCATCCTTCTAGCATGTGAATCCCCAAACACCTATAGTATTCCATCCTTATGCAAAAGTAGCTGCCTAGGTGGATTCATAACCCCTTCTTCTATAGCTCTTCCCACTACTCAACCACCTAGGCATTCGAGCCATCAACAATAGAGGGAGCATCCAAGCACTTTGACAATGGCACGAGCAAAGTAAGAAGCACCACTTGTTGAACCCCTAGCAAATAGTAACACCCGCGCCGCCCACCCAAACTTTACCCCGTAGGGTGAGTGGGAGAATCTAGTGGGTGGAATAGCCCTACATCCTCCCACCCACCCAAATAGAATTTCCCCCCACCTAGAAGATAAAGGAGGCAAGCACACAAATTCCTAAACTCCCAACATTGGACTTTGAGAGTACTCTCTACTGAATTGTATTCACCTAATTGCAAATTCGAGAACTTGTATTCCCCTATTAGATCTGAGGATGAAAATCCTTAGGTTTTGAAGATCAATGGATAAAAACCCATTGGTTTCCCAGAGTTCCAAGGACAAAACCCCTTTGGATCCCTAACAGTAATATCACATAGAGGTTGCATCTACACTTCAAGCTTAAAGAATTTCAACATTTGGGAATTTTAGCATTCTAAATATGTTTGTGATCATTGTAATCTTTGTTATTAGCAAACAATTGAACCAACAAATCTTTGTAATAATTGAATGAACTAATTGAATGAAATACTTCACTCCAATTAGTTTATATGAGCAAATCTATATGAATGTATGTTGTGGGTCTTTCAGATTTAATTATTTTAGGAAAAACAAAATACAGTATTTCAGACCTGAACATTTTTACATAGATTTATCTAAGGGTCGCTACAACTAGTTAAGTTCATTACAAGAAATGAGATGAATCTTGTCATTACTTATCCATCAACATTAGAATTTCGTTATGTCATCTAAGATTTTGAGACAACTATACCCCAATATTTTGGTTTATTATGTACTTGTGTAGATAGATAAGTCTTGATTTACTCTCTAGATTGGTTTGGAGGTCTAAACCATGGTAGGAAAACTCAGCGAGTACTTTAATGACTCCCATGAGTCTCAAGCTTTTTGGCTCACCACATTAAGTCAAGTTGAGTACTTGGCAAGTTTTTGTTGGGACTAGACCAAGTTTTCCATGAAGATGTGTGAGTTCTTGGTGTGGACTCGCTTGGCGACAAGAAAAAATAGAACCCACGTGATTTCACTATTTCACTTCATTTTTTAACATTTTATAGTCTTATTTCGCGCAACAAAAGATGTCTTTGGCATCCATGTGGCAAAAACATGGTGAGCTAAGGGATTGGGAGAATGAAGATTTGGTTAGAAATAGTGAGAAATTGGTGATGGAGAAAAAAATATTGTAATAAAATTATGAAAGATGGCACTACCCCCAAACCCCCATAAGGGGTACTACACCTAGACCCCTACAAGGGGAGTTGCCCCTCAACCCTATTGGGGGCTAAGCCCCCAAACCCTACCTATCATTTTCCCCATGTTGTCCCCAAATTTAAGCCCTTGGTCCCTCTATTCCAAGACTCTATAGAACTGTCTATCATTGATTCAAGGGTCATATGACATATGTAATATTTGAATTATGACAAATTGATGATTCAAATAAACTTATGCTCTCTAAATGCATTAGTTTCTATTTTTTTGTAATAATGTTTTCTTTTTTTGGCGAGTTTTACTTAGTTTGGGTTGTCGAATCTATAACAAGTTTGATTTTTCAAACTATGTTCTAAACACAAGGGTTACAAATTTGAACAATATATAGGGTAAAGTGAAAATCCACTTCCTCCCACAAAGGATTTTCATATGCCAAGATCACTTGCTAGCTAGGTTATTACCTAGAAAATGACTTACATTTTTTCCTTCTATACTCAAGCATATTTTACCAATGAGCATGAAGTGGATGTAGTTCTAAGAATCTAATGTCCAATTGCACAAACTTGTTGCCTTGGATTTAATATGAGATACCAAACACACTTTGTATGTCAAAAAACTTTGTACTAGAAGATCCTAAATCAAATCAAACTTCACATTAAAGACTTTTCAAACTGAAATTGACTACCAAGAGCCTAATCATTGATAGATTAAACATAAGAACTTAGAAATTGGAAATCAAGTTAGTCCTCCAATTCATGCCCCTTAATCATTTTTATTTTGATCAATCAAAAGAGTGTAGGGCCCTCAATATTTTCAAAATATCAAAATATACATGTTTTTCTTCCTTGTGAACAGGAGGCTTCTAGTTCTTGACCTAAGACAACAAAAAGGGATTGATTCATTGACCATAGTTAGATAAACATGATGTTTCCATGGGAAAAAAGACATATGCATGGGATTATGATATAGAAATAGCTTTGTATGTGTTAAAAGTTAATATCATGCAATGTCACCTTCTTCATTATTCAACTTGATGAAAACTTTGACCATAAGTCCTATCCATGCCCTTTACCAATCTAGCTCTACACAGGAGGAATTTTATGTAGGAGTTTAGGTGAGCTCCTCAAACACCCCAGAATCACCTGCAAGACAAAACTTCCACAAGAGAGAAATGACAGAAATATCATGCTATGATTAAGATGCAAGGATGTCAAATTGAATATGACATGATTACAAATGTACAAGATGCCTGAATATATAGGCAAGAAGGAAAACCTAAGATGCAAGAGATGTTGCCATGTGTCTTGATCTAACAACATGTGAACCCTACCTAGATGATTATTAAATATTGAGATAAGTTTTAGAAGGACAACTCATCTTCTAGAAGGAATTTTATCCCACCAAACAAGGAAGGGAATATTTCCCTATTTATTAAATGATTTATTAAAATCTAACCTAGGACTAAATGAAATGACCTAAGTTAACTTATGCTAGTGTAATAATTAATTAATTACACTAACACCCTGTTGACGTGGTTTTTGTGACCGCACCAAACAGCAGAACAAAATAGTCTGAAGGCTACTCCGTTCTCTCTTGATCAAAGTATTCTGTGTGCTACGATTGCGAGATAGATCACACGTTCAACTCCAAGGTTCTGAAATACTTAGAATACCCTCAGTTGGTTGATGTGAATTGCTGTGTTCTTGCGAGGGGACTTACACAATTGTTCAAGCTTCTTACAGTTAACAATAAATGGATGATTTGAAGGGATTTGTATAAAGTGGATGATTTGGCAATATGGTTCGTTTTCCTAAAACTAATTGGAAATATGCGGAAAGTAAATGAGTATAAGGCCTAAGAAACTTATATTCTAATCTAAATGAAGGACATGTGGAGCTCAATTTTAGCAGACTTCAACCAAATTTCACCTAGCCTCACGTCGGACAACTTCAGCAAAATCAGTGCAATCTTCAAAGGGATAGCAAAGGATGTTCAGATTATAATTTAGCATACATACACCATCAAAACGACGCATATAAGTATACAAATCACAATCGAAGTTAAACTCAAGTTAATTTCCAGTCGACCACGCAAGGCGAACTTATCGTCAACAAGCCGCTAGTGGTATGGAATGAAAAGAAGCTACCTCAATAAAAACACCACACATCAAAGTAAACTACTTGCATGAAATGAAAATTAAACTACTTGGATCCGAAAGGAAGAAGAGACCTTGCTAGCTATTCATGACAAAGACGAATTCCACCATCAATGAAAAGATCTATTATCATGAAAGTGTTACACAACAATCTCAACAAAAGTTTTCAAAGGGAAAACTTTCTTTCTTCTCCACACTATGCTAAGCAAAATGTCTACTATGCTCTACTCTCTAGTCTGATCTCCAAGTCTAATGCTAGTCTAATCTCTACTCAATTACAAATGAGGGGGACTCCCCCTTTTATAGATAGCCAAGTCCCAAAAGACGGCTAGGGTTACAATCAATAGAGTGGCTAAGATCGTGCCACCTCAGCCCTAACCCTAAAAACTGCCAGAATGGGGAGTGGTGTAATAAATGAACAAAGATTCCCACTCACTCCCAAAAATAGTAAAGGCAATAAATGCCCACAATCAGTCTTCTAGAAGATCCTCGTCCAGCAGTGCATTCCCGTTTTCCTTCTCCCTGGCTGCAAACTGAATGAATCTGCCAAGTACAGCCTCAACTTCCTGAACTGAAATGGGTGGAACACAGTCTAACTGGAACTCTAGCACCGTGACTGATGTCTCATGCCGTGTACATGACTTTCTCCAAGCAGCTAAGGAATCCTGCATACTCTGAATCAAACTGGAGAAAGTGGAGGTGTTCTCAAAGTCATCCTGTGTGAAGGTCTTCACCTCCGAAAAGAAAGGCGCCAGAATACCCCTCAAATTATCAAAATTCACCTCATCCGGATTCAACCGCCTAGCAAATATTGCCTCAAAAGTATTCTGAACTCCATCAATAATATTGGCCATGGCCTTATGTATCCTGGCTGAACCCGCCTGTGCCGCGTCGAAGAAACCATGCCCTGTGATCGCTGAAGAATACCATCTGGAAAAGTCGTACCTGTCATTCTCCTATATGACACCTCCATCAATCAGCAACCGCAATGGAACATGCATCAATGCCTCAAGACGCTGGATTACTTTACTCTGATAAATAGAAGCATCTCCCCAAGCATGATCAACTGCCTCCATCCGTGCCAAAATACTAGAGGCCTGCTGAAAAGCAAAAGCAAGGTCCTCCATAAACTTCTCTGTCTCGGCACGAACTCCTGTGACCCACTTGTCTGCTTCCTGTGCCATCTTTCCCAACTCCATCAAGCCACTGATTGACTCTCTAGGTATCTCTACTGGAGGCTCTATCACTGGAATCTCCTGCCCATGAGAACGAGACAACTGTTGTACATATCCAATCAAGGCCTTGTGTTCTCTTTTCAACTTCTTATACTTCCCTTCCTTCTTGAATAACCTATCTTTGAGGGCAAGGTAGGAGTTATCACACTCCTCTACAATGTGTGCACCAGTGGGGCGTCCTAGATCCAAAGTCGTGACCACATAATTCTCAGGCACTGCTTCATTTCGGTCACAATCAACTTGAGGCACGGCAACGTGAAGAGTACGGAAACCATCCTCTTCAGTGGAGATCTTCGAAAACTTTCGTGCTCTTTTCTTCTGTGGAGGCGCACTGATCCTGTTCAAAAATTCCTCCATCTCAACTGCTAGATCAATCTCCTCACTGGGGCTTCTCCTCATTCTATCCCTAAGCCAATCAGGCACATTGTACTGTATATCAAAGGGTTGTTGCTCCTATGCCTCTACTTCTCGAACTTGCTCAACTTCTACATCATTTTGACGAGGCTCATCATCCTCAAGTGGCTGAGTGTCCCCTGAAACTATATCATCATCATCATCCATAGCCGCCTCTAACTCCTGCTAAAACTGAGGGTCAGTAATAGTCCCCTCATCATCCTGCTGATCAACCCTACTAGGTGCGTTGACGCTCTGGCCAACTAACTCCCTCCGTGGAGGCTGATTATTCTCTTGTACTACTTGCACCTAATTCAATGCATTCCTCTGATCAGCAAACAAAGAAACCTCCTGGATACTTGGAGAACGTGTCTCCAATGGTGTGGGTGACTGAACTACAACTCATGGAGGCTCTGGCTGAATAGGCTCCTATCGAATCGGCTCTTTCCGTCTGGACTCTGGACCTTGTGTGATCTGTTTCTTTCTGCCTGTGGTGGGCGTCCTGTGATCTCCCATCAAATTGTAAGTCAAAGCAATTGACCTACTCTTCAACCTGTTCACTCGCCTGTCAACCCATGCTCTAGTGAATGTCAGGATCGGAATAGAAAGTGTATCCAGGTCAGCAACCTCTGGTTCTGACCAATCCGGGGGTGGAAGCGAAGTATCTCTTACTGCTGCATAATCCGGATGGACAACGTCCATATCCTCGTTCACCTGGTCTGGAACCAGAACAACTTCACACTCCCTGATCAAAGTAATTGGCAACCGAGAGAACATTCTTTTCCTTACTTCAATCTCATCTGATGCATCAGCCCAATAGTCCTCAATATTTGCCTTATGTTTAAATTCCTCTGACAGTACTCATTTGATGTTGTGATGTGGATCATAGTGTTGTCGGCTGGTGTGATATGAAAAGTGATAAAATTGAAGCTCACTTTCCGCTTCTCTGGCTGCCTGTATTGAGGGACACACCTCATCTGAGTTGCCCATGACAATTGGGAATTCAACACCTCCCTTCTTTTTTTGAATTTTATCATAGGCGAGCAATTGCCTAGATATCTCTAACATCAATATTCTATCAGTTGGGTATTTAGGCAGCCTATATGGGTACGATGAAAAACCTTGCAGCCTTATGTAAGGAAATTTCGGAAATTGTATGAACCAGCACCCATACCTTTCAATCAGCTCTTGGGCCTCTCTTGAGATTCTATGATGTAACCGCTCCTGAAGCAATCTCATAATGTGCATGGTGAAGGCGTCATTGACACGCTTGTAATAAGTAGTACTAGACAGGTGCAACTGTGGACAAGCCTCATGAATCTTGAATTGGTGAGAGCCGCAACCGACAGGTTCCTTGTATGAGATCCCTCTATACTTCGTCATACGAGCCAGCATGTAAATGATATAAGAGCTCATATAAAATGTCTTCGTCCTTCTCAGGCTCACGAGCTGCTCATGCAAATTGTCACTGATCATCACAGCCCAATTGACGTAGTCTTTCCCTTCCAACACGAGGTTGATATAATAAAACATCCAAGGCTCAAAAATGAATGACTATGCACAACCACCAACTCTACTCAGCATCATAATAAGATCACAATATTCTTGCTTCAAGTCATCCGCTATGATTTGTTTCGGCAACTTTGTACGAGAAGGCTTGGGAGTGCTCATCCAGTGAGTGTTGATTGTCTCCGTGCATCTCTCGAATGCAGAAGCATACATCTGCTCAGCTCGCTCTCTGGATTTGTAAACCATGTTTCTGTGCACCGGGATCCTGAAAGCTTCACCAATGGCAGTAGGAGTAAGATTGGCTAGTACTTGGCCATTTGGTGACATGATCGATCTGTGTTCCTTCTCGTAGCAATTGGCGCACTCCACCATCAACTCCGAACACTGAATGGCTGGTGGGAAACCAGCAGCTGCGTATAATCGTCTTCGAACAATATTGTGCGAAGTGGTCGAAGGTCGATGACTTCCAATCCCCAACATTCTGTTCTTGAAGGTCTCCAGGTTGATGAAGCCCAAGTTGGTATCTGTTAGCTTGCCCAACTTCGAAATGAACTTTGATTCCGGCATGAATGTCTTACTCAGCTTCTTGATCACAGCTTGCCTGGATGCACCATTGTTATCTTTGCCAGTCGCCCTTGCCTCAGCCATCTGCAGGACAATAAACATTCATCAGCAAATTTAATTTATAAAATAAATAAGACATTGTGTAGGGGCTGCAGTCGACTTCAATAACTTGAGAAGCTGCAATAACTTTTCTTATTTGCAAACCTCAGCTTCTTCTCTAATAAACTCGAGCTTCAACACTTAGAAAAAGTTTCTAAGTAAACTTCAGTGACTTCACTACTTCAATCAGCAATCAGCAAGTTCGCACTTTTTAAACTCTTAGCAAGTGCGCACCTCCAGCCTCAGCAATACAATCTTCTTCAAGCCTCAACAAATTCAAACTTCAACAAACTCCTCTTTAAGTCAAAATTTCCTTCACTTGCACTGGCAACTCAAGGCGCCCTTTAGCAAATTCGAACTTCAGCAACAGCAAATTTCCAACGCCTTTCACTCAACAACTCTCAGACTTAGCAAAAAAAATTTGAACTTCAAGCCTCAACAATGCTTAGCAACAATCTTCACTTAGAGCAAATTCGACTTCTTCAGCTGTGAAAAAGAAGTGAGAAACTTCTCAATCTTATAGCAAAAGTCGAATTCTAGAAGGAGCTAAGTATAGGCAGTGCATTAAACTTCCACTACTCCACTTCAAGAATTCGAATTTCCCTCTCTGATGTTTCTGACACTTGTCTCTCGACGTCAGGAATCTTGCTCTTCTAGAAGCTCGACCTTGACTGGCATCTTTGAATTTATTTTCGAAAAATTTGATTCAAATTCATCTTTTTAATTCACCAGCCAAAGCTCTGTCACTTGAATTCGAATTTAACTCCTCAACTCTGGAAAATTCATCATCAAAGAATTCCATCAAAATCATTTAGGCAACTCATTTCGAATTCACCATTCGAAGAAATTCATTTTGAAAACACATTTTATTCATCTTGCCTTAGAGAATTTTGAATTTTCCCTTAGGAAAATTCACAATTTGAGCACTGATCAAATTCTTTACTGAAAAAGTGTTGGCGAAGTGCGGAAGACTTGGAAATCCATCTATCATCACAAATGTTCAGTACCCAGAAGAGAATTTTCTCCAAAATGCTTCGAATCCATGGGTACCCAACGAACGGGTTCATTTAATTTTTAAATTTTAAACCTTAGAAAATATTATTCTATCAAATTAAATCCATTCTTCGCCAATGATCATCCTGTGTTGCTCTCACTTGAGAAATTCTATCAATTCATCCTGCATTATCATCCATATCTGACTTCATCCCTGAAAAATTTGCTGGTGTTCTAAGAAGAAAATTCATCACCTTGAGTTCTAGGCGTATTTTCTAAGAAGAAAATATTTTTGCCTTAGAAAATATTTTAAATCACCTTGCACTCTGAAAATTTTCCTTAGAAAATTTTATTCGTTTGCCAGTGAGAAGAACATCAACTTCACTTAGAAAAATTTTATTCATGGGGGCGCCTAGCACATTTTATTTTCCACTCGCCACTTTACGTTTTACTTCACATTTGAAAAATATTTTTGATGCTCCAACGCTTTAGGAAAAAAAAAAAAAAATTCATCACTCACCACCTTAGGTGCATATCATATGTGAAGGAGGATATTCATCTTTGCCTCTGAAAATAAAATTTCATCGCCTAGCATCTTTAAATTCCTCCACCCTATTCCTTGGGCGCATACTACCCTTGCTAGAAGTCTTCACTTCCAACGCCTAGGCAACACATTCATCACCTTGCAACATTTTCTAACACATATCACCTTGGGCGCATTTAGGACTTGAGGAAGAATTTTAAAATCACGCCTAGCATTTACCCTTGTATTGACCATGCCTTGGAGTACTTTCAACACCTTTTACCTCATTTACCACTTATCATTTACTTTTACAACCTCAACTTGGGCGCATTTAGACATGCAAGGGGGATGACTCTTCAACTTCCATTTTTTTGTCTCTACTTGACCTCATTTAGGCGCATTTAGGGGGGTGAGGAGGACGAATTCTTTTGACCTTTTGACTTTCTTCTAGCTTGGGCGCATTTTAGCCTTGATGAAGGATGAAACTCATTGACTTGTTGACTTGCTTTCATCTTTGGGCGCATTTTTGATGTAGAGGAGGATAAAGCATGTTACCACGTCCTTTTGTGACCTTTCACCTCCCTTGTTTTCGTCTTCACATGCATGTTTTTGGGCGCATTTTGCCTATGGAGAAGGATGAATTTGTTTGACTTTCCTTTGACCTATTTGCTTTTGGGCAAATTTCTACCCAGCTGCAAGATGGGCGCATTTGGAGGGTGGTGGAGGATAACCTCAACACTTAGAATATTTTTCAACTTCCCTTGGGCGCATTTTCCCATGCCTACAGGATGAAAATTGTTGACCACTTTGACTCACTTCTCTCTTGGGCGCATTTTGGCCTAGGTGAAGGATGAATTCTCATACTTAGAATTTTTTTATGCTTGGCATTACCTTGAAGGCGCATTTAGGCTAGGCAGAAGGATGAAAAGTGTTGACATTCTTTGACTTCATTGCTAGATGGGCGCATTTTGGGCATGGTGGAGGACGAGTTTCATACTTAGAAATTTTCCATGCTTCCTCATCTACTTGGGCGCATTTTGCCATGGCTGCAGGATGAAGTTCCAGACTTAGAATTTTTTCCTCGTTTTCGCCAGCTTTTCATGCCCTGCTATTTATAGTAAGCCCTCTGATTTTGTATCCCTAAAGCTCAGAACAATTTGAAATTTTAAACACTACATCCTCATGACCCTGTTGTCCTGTCGACACTGCCATTTTTAGTCGGCCTGCTATTTTTAGCCCATTTCTGAAGGTGATTTACTATAAATAGTAATTGCTTGCTTTTGATAGCTCCACTGCTCTGATTGACCTGAAATTTGAATGGGGTGCTCCTCACCACGTGACCTGACCACAGACATCGATGCATGCACCTGACTTGCTATTTTTAGCCAGTTTCCAAATTGACTTACTATAAATAGTAAGTGCTCCGTTTGACTTCAAATTTTACCGGTGGATAGCCTGAAGGATGCTGATCGCGGTGGTTTACACCGATTTTCGAAAATTCTAACTTTTTACCCCTCTTTTTAGGCTCCGAAGTTGGAAACCCTAATTTGCTCTGCATGCGTAACGAATGATCTCTGTTTGTCCTCGTTTCTGCTGCATTGCGATCAGCTCGTGATTCTGAAGTGCTGGGAAGCGGCTGCCGGGACGCACCTGCTAAAAATAGTAAGTTCCTTATTGAGTGGTTATCTTAGTTTGCATGTCATACCATTGCGAAGCTCTCGGAAAACCCACCAGGAATCATCCGACATGCAAAAGAAACCCTAACATGCAAACCCTAAAAATAGCCTCCGAAGGCTGAACTCTGAAAGTTGTCCTCTCACTTTGCATGTTATACTGTTGCGAAGGTCTCGAAAAACCCAGAAGGAATATCCAGACATGCAAAGAAAAACTCTGCGTTTAAGCCCTAAAATTTGCTCCGGGAGTTGGACTGCTAAAAATAGAAAGTTGTCTGTTTTCGCTCAAATTTTGCGCACGAGCAGTTTGATGTGCTCTGAATGCCAGACTGTTAATTCAAAAATCTTTAATTGCACATAATTGCGGACTTACTAAAAATAGTAAGTACCTCTAATTTGATGAAAATCTGCTGACCTAGAACAACAATGTTAAGCTCAATTTTCAATTTATTCATCTTATTCGACCTTGGACTGACCAGGAGAGATAAACCCTAATCTTCAGACTTGGTCAATTTTACGCTTAAGCTCAATGACGAGCACAATCCTCAAAAGGCAGACATCAGTAAGGAGACAGAGAGAGAGAGAGAGAGAGAAAAACCCAAGCCAAAAGACCAGAATGGAGCAAAAATTAGGGGGTCCCCATTTTGAATGGGGCGATATGTGAAAAGGTCACAACACACCCCCCCATAATTGTAACTTAGGGAGGAAAATGCAATGATTATGCAAGATGATGATGGGTCCCGGCTACGAGGCCATGTTAGGTGCCCATGTACATGAAGATGCAGAAAATCTCCCACAACCAGAGAAAAGGGGAAAACCTAGTGGGAACAAAACCCCTCTCCAAAAAGGAGATGAAAATGCAAAAATGTGAGATAGGATGGGAAGGATGGAGGACTCCCAAATACCCCCCAAGTACACCATCTGTCACATGGATACAATACAATAGTTCCTCCATAGGAGGGAAAGAGAGAGACAATATAGCCCCCCAAAAGATGTGATCAAAATAGAGGAGTGATACCCCCTCAAGAATGTCCTCCAAACCTGTAGAAATAGCCAAGTCAGTGATACCTAAAACAAAGCCATCCTGAGATGCCCAGTCTAAAAAACTGAATGTGTCATGATGGATGATAATGGTGAAAGCCTCAATCAATGAATCTCGACAAGGAATCACTGAATGTGAAGGGATACCATTTGTCTCTGATGAAGAAGAAGCACCTGAGGGAACCTTGTCAACCTCTTCGGAAAGATCAAGGCAATCAACCTCTTGCACAATAATATCATCATAGGGTACTTGATCTGAAGCATGACATTCTGAATTATGACCATCGGAGAATGGTGGAGTATCTGAATCTCCATAGATCTCCCAAATCTTAGTCCAAAAGATGTGAGGACAATCACAATGATCAATAGGATTCAAAACATCAGAATCAACTTGCATAGAAATGATCCCCAAAACAGTGTACCTGTTGCAACTCCAAGTAAGTTCATGAATACCTTCACTTGGATGGGGAACTATACCAAACAGATGAGGCAATAAATGGTGGCAGATCCCATCTAGCATTGTTGATAGTTACCCTTGTGCAACATAACCAAACAAGGAGTATATGCAAGCCCAATGATAAAATTTCTCCACAAAAATACAAAGACACTGACCTTCAACAGCAAATAGAAGACTTCCAAAGATGATATGCAACTAAAGTGATGCTACCCAGATCAAAAAATATTTTCCCAAGCTTCAGGATGTCCAGGTTATTGAACAAATGCACCAAACTGAAAAAATCAATGCAAGAGATGTTGCCATGTGTCTTGATTTAACATGTGAACCCTATCTAGATGATTATTAAATATTGAGATAAGTTCTAGAAGGACAACTCATCTTCTAGAAGGAATCTTATCCCACCAAACAAGGAAGGGAATATTTCCCTATTTATTAAATGATTTATTAAAATCTAACCTAGGACTAAATGAAATATGACCTAAGTTAACTTATGCTAGTGTGATAATTAATTAATTACACTAACATTTTATTGCTTTATCCACTCTAGCCATGTTGAACCTCTCATGTTCTACATCTCGTTTAAAAGGTGCCAAGACACCCATAACATCCATTTCAGGCTTGTCAAAATTGGCTCTACCCATGAGAAATTCCTAGTTTTCCACAACCTCTTACATTAGAGTCATCATGTGAGCTTCAATCTCCTACACCATCCTCACGAAGGAAAATCCACGAAACTCCCATCTCATGACAAGTAGGGAGGCACCAAGGACCCAATTTGTATTCTCAATTACGACCTCAATATTCTTCTTGTGCTTCTCCTCGATGCAATGCCTGTCAAGCACTTTTTCCATCTCCTTATCGCCTATGATCAATAATGTATTCAAGACAAGTTTGGAGATCTCAAAGTTTAAACAAAGGCACACATATTCCTCTACATAATCTATGCATGTAGGTTCTTTTATGGCATCTACAATATTGCCACCTTAGAAGAGAAAGACCTTTTTCATTATTAGGTTGGTGATGGTTCTAGTTTATGCCATCCAGCCCTACTCACATATTATTTTTAACATCACATCCATCTCTACAATGAGTGAGAGAATACAAGGTCACATAGCGAGGAGTGGGAATTGATTTGAGAAGAATGAGAAGGCAACCCATAGATGTGTAGATATCAATGTCTGACCTCAAGTCGCATGAGAAGGAATGAGTGTTGCAATTGTCATCGCATGCTTTTGGGAGCAGATTAAAGATTGTGGAATGAATCTCACACACTTCCAAATCCCAAACACTCATCAATGTTATGTCTAATGATTAGCTTTTTGTTTCTATCAATCCCTTGGTTTGATAGAAAATCAACTACTTTATTTCCCTCATGAGAGCAATGATTGATTTTGAAAATATTTAAAAAGTCAAATAGTCAGTGTATCAAGAAGAAACCTTTTAGGAGGACTCGCCCCAATTTGATTTGACCCATTCTTTTGTGGTTGGCTTGGCTGGTTGAAAGTCATTAAATTTCCATATGAGTGTAGTTTAGGAAAGCATGCATCTCCAGTCTTTGAGCAGTAGATATCCCCATTCTTGTCTTCTATAAATGTGCAAGGATATGACTTACAATTCATAAATGTGTACATAGGTTTACATTTCTGGCCTTAGAAATTTGTTTCCGTATTGTAAATAAAAATAGTCAAATATCTTTTGCATTGCTCAATTTAGAGGCCTGTATGGAAAGGCAAGGCCTTTTACAGACATTAGAAAATCCCTAATCATACAATATAGTTGTTATTCTTCATGACAATTATCATGGTAAATCCATCCAACCATAAATCATTTCTATATATTTTTATTTAGAAAGTTAGATATTTTATGTGGACGTTGTATAGCTTAAACCTGCACTTACATAACATTAAATCTAAAACCAACTAAACCAGTTATTTTTAGATATAATATAATGTTAAGAGAATAAATGCACAGTATTTGAGAGAACATTGTAACACACACTTCAATGTGTGTGTGATTGTATCTTTTATTGTACAGAGAAATTAGATTGATGATTGTAACTAACATTGTGTCGAGTTACCTTTTAGACGTAACTAATGTGGAGTTATTACATCATCAACATAAGCAATAAGTGCCTATCTGTAGAAAGTTTAGTCTAACATTGTATTATATCTAGTAATTGCCATCAGCGAACATTAAATCAAGATATTGGCTATAGTTCAATAAAGTTGAAAACAACTAAGCACAATCAATAGCTGTGATAATATATCTACAATATTTTTAGTCTCAATCAATTTGAAAGCATCACAAGTATATATTCTTCCCACTTTATGTTGCATGCCCGGAACAAAAGAAACCTACCAAATTTGTATGATGGACATGTGTCAACACCTTCAATTCAGCAAGAAACTCATTAGTTCCCTGTAAATTCATCTTCTTGATTGCAACTTTCTGTTGACAATAAAATATACATTCAGTATTATTCGAAAGTGACTTCACTAACAAGTAAAACAAAATTACAGCCTTTTCTTTTGTTTAAATCATATAAGATCCTTGCAGTTCTATCAGTTTCACATTTTCAAGATTGACCTTGCATACCTTTGCAACAAAGCCTTCAAAATATCAAAATAAAGGATGGTAAGAATGCATGCAGACACATAGCATCTAAAATTATTAATGGAATAAGTGCATCCGAGTGGCAATTTGGTTCTATTAACATGGTAATACGGATACTTGCACTATTTGCTACATACATTATATCAGGAATACAGATTTCAAAGCAATGTCAGAGTAAGGTTTCAAAGCAATGTCAGAGTAAGGGCATCCTACTACATGCATTATAACATAAAAGAGCTACAAAAAAAGGACACTTAGAATGATTCAAGTGCTGATTTACAAACAAACAAACATGAATGGCACAACAAAAATGTGGTGCATTGTTAAACTTAAGAGGCTATCATAGAATATAAAGCTGCTTGCACTCTTTGTCTTTTTCTCATTACAAAGTACAAGAAATTTGATCATTTTTCTTTCAAAAGGAGAAAATGTTAATGTGGCACATTGTTAAATATAAGAGGCTATCACAGAATATAAAGCTGCTTGCACTCTGTATTTTCCTCGTTACAAAGTACAAGAAATTTGATCATTTTTATTTCAAAAGGAGAAAATGTTAAAGGAGAGAGTAAGGAACTCAAATAGTTGAATAAACCATTATGGGAGACAGTAAGAAACTCAAATCATTGAATATACCTATAGATGAACAAAAAAATTACTGAAACATGAACACCCTATGAAAATAACTTAAAAACGTGTTAACTCATTATTTGATTGATAACAATTATGAATCGAATAAATGACCTGCCCATGAAGAATGCCGTAGTAAACAGATCCATAACCACCTTCACCAATCTTGTGGTCTAGGTTGAAATTGTTTGTAGCCAAAGCAAGCTCGTCATATGAGAATTCAACAGACTTTTCCCCGGTAATATCAGAAACTACTACTGGCAAACTTCCAGACATTACAGACATTGAGCTTTCACCAGAAAATGCACTCGGTAACCCTGTATGCATGCAGAAGAGTATAAGTTAGAGTAGATAGACTTAAGAATAAATTCAAAATTGTTGTTCTGCTTATAACTTTTAGAATTTACATTGCTACAAATTCTTGTTTGAGTACACTTCCTGAACCAAAGTGGATGAGGCAAGTTCCATTGCCTTTCTAAGAAAAAAAATCAGACACAAAAATTGATTCTTAAATGAAATATGCTGGGAATATCTATGTATTTTCTTGGAAAATTTGAACCCTAACAATATAACTTACTACATTAACATGTCTTACGTATAGGACTTTATTGCAAGGGCTACCCAACTTTCCTTGACCTAGTTGTACTTCAAGTGGTATACATTTAATAAATTAATCCCAACCTGGAAAAAATTGCTTACGTGTTCTCAACGTTGTTAGCTTATTTAATATTCCTCAAACAAGGGTGGTGAGCTAGTTTAATCTCTCCTTGATCAAATATTTGGTTGACCCAGTATGGATACTTCCATAGGATGAATATCATAGCTTGTTAGAGCCATGAATCAATGAGGCTATAATTCCAAACAGGGTGGTTGCAGTGAACATCAAAATGAACCATTCAGCTATGATAGCTTTGGCAACTCGAATCTTTACCCATGAGGTGGAATTTGAGTACTTATTCATCATTCTTCTGTGCTGTTCGAGTAGAATTTTGTTGCATACTAACCACATTGATAGAAATTTCTTGGTTCTATATTTGCATGCAAATACAGATTTTCCAATATTATTGATAATTTGATATATTATTTTTCTAGGGTGCATCTCCTTAGAATATTTCTTGAGAAGTTTAGAATCTAGATTGTTCAAACTTCAAATAGAGTAAATAGGATGTTCAACTTCAAATATTCATTTTTTAAAAGGTGGCTATCTCTTTAAAAGTTGAACTCTATGACTCAAAAGGGATTCTACTTAATTGTCTTCTTCATCTATCTTTTTTCTAGTCTATTAATTGACTAGTCCTTATAAGGCAATTATTTTTGGACGATGGAGGTTTATGAGGCTGTAATGTCCCCAATCCAAATCAAGATGATTAATAGCAGATTGGTTGTCCTTTCCTTGGTTTGCCCAAGAGGAAGAGGACGTAGAGCTTCATTGGGTAAGAAATGAAGTCCTTGGCTTGTTCTTAATTCTAATTTTAAGTTGAGTGCACGTCTTTTGATGCAACTTAAGTGAACTTAAGTTATTTTAAGGGAGCTTAAGTTATTTTATGTTGGGCACATCTTTTTAGGCAACTTAAAGTGATGCCTAGCCAAGGGACTTAAGTTGTCCCCTTTCCATGTACTTAAAGTGACAAATAAAAAAAAAAAAAAAATTATAAGTCACTTTATTAAATGTTATAGCATCACTTTATTTATTTAAGTGCTCTTTTAGAAGCTGGAGGTGGTTACATTTGGATCCTTCTAGAAGATTCAGCTAATCCTTTAAAAGGAGATGAAGGCAAGACATTTGGGCATTGTGTGATGAAGTTTTCTACTTATTGCTGCTGCAACTTGGCTTGAGGATTGAAACCCTTAAGTATCCCTAGTTTCGGTGAGACATACAGGCTCTCCCTAGTCAAAAGAGTGTGTTTCAGTGGACGAACTTCGGTTTGTGAAACCCTAGCACATTGTTTTTTGAAGGCTGCAAGGTTTTATCAGGTTTGGAGACCGAAAGCACAAGGTTATCAGCACTGGTTACTCAGATCTGAAGGTGTCCACTGCTGCAAATCATCCATTTCTGGTTTTTCTGAAGACAGTGGTTGAAGGGCATCACTTTTGGAGGGGCGGCTAGGGTTAGAGAATTTTCTGACCTAAATCTGGAACATGTTTGGTATGAAATCTGCATGTTTACTTTGTAGAAAAGTCTGATATGTAATTCTGAAAAATTCTGGGCAGTTATGAGGGTTTGAAATGTCATTTTTCTGAGCATGGTAATATTCAGAATTTTTGAGTTTGTTTGGAGCTATTTTAATGCAAATAAAATTCAGATGTATGCCCTAGTTTGTGAAGATATTTGTTATTAGTTTTGTGCCCTAGTTTCAGAAAATTATTGTTTCTTTTTAGTATCCTATTTGGGGATATTACAAAGGCATGGTCTGAGTGTTTTTATTTTTGATCATGATAGCTAACGTAGTGGATGTGTAACATATTGTATGGATAGTTCTTTTGATAGTTGAGTTTTTGCCTTGTTAAGTTGAATACCATATCTTCCTCCAGTAGTGAGTAATCTAGGTTATTGATTGTGTTTGTATATGTTTTATGGAAATTAAATCTGAGACCAATGTTATAGAGGTTCTGTGAAAATTTTATCCAGATTGCAAATTCAAGAAAGATCAATGCTCAATTTTGGTCCAACCAGTTTTGGTAGTTTGTCTATATTTGTGATGGTTAGAATCCATATGCAAGAATTTGATTTTGATGATTTGAACAATTTTAAGGTGCTGTTAAATAATTTCAGTGTGAGGCTTCTTGTACTATAAATTGATTACCATTATAATGTTGTAGATTTACCATTACGAGGTATGTGTGGTTGTATTTAATCATTAATGTGATGCAGAGGATAACAAAGGTTTCTTTATAGTGTATCTTATGGAGGTCTGTTTGAATAAGCTGACTATTCATTTTTTTTCTACAGAGTTAGAGTTTTTTCATTTTTGTGTTTTCAAGAGATTATAAGATCATTGGTTCATTTTGAAATAAGCTGATTTTGCTTTTCTGTTTGTGCCACAAACTTTGTGGTAATAATATTTTGGGCACAGTTAAGATAAAGTTAGTGTATGTATGGAATATTAGAAAGTATTCGTGGGCACTCACTCTTGTAACAAGACTAAAGTGTTGAAAGAAAAATATCCTACAATAACAGGTTCAAGGTTTAGGCCTCATATATATCAGATTGGCTCATACTAATATTTTGCTAGAATTACATATGTTCTAGGGAATTTATGTTCCTTTAGACTCCAAGACAAAATCTACCAAGAAGAGCTGCGGCTTGGAACATTACTAGGAACTCCTGTTGTCACAATTGAATGGGCTGGGAGTAACACCGATTGGCTATAACTTTGTTAGCTTCTGTTTGTTCCTCCTTGTCAAATAAGTGTGACCATCTCTAAGAGTGAGTTATTAAGAGATTAGGAATCGAATTCATTTGGTACCAGTGGAAATGTACCCTATTCCCAAGACAATTGGTGCTAAAACTGTTGCAAAAGAAGGTAATTCAATTTCTAAATGAAGACTTGCCTGATGGCCATGTTAATATAAGTTATATAAGATGATATGCAGATTATACAGATCTTTGCAGAGCATCATTAACACCTACCTGAATTTCCATGAGCAGTATAACAGGCAAGGCAAATGTCAAATATAAATGCTGGCACACTATGTTGGAGACCTGTCCCTAGGGGATATCACAATAGCTGCCTCAAGCATATTTGGGGACAAAGTTGTACCAGACTAAGAGATAGAAAGTTGTGAGAACGCCATTCAATAACACCTTCATGTGTAGATTTTAAGATATGGTAATTGAATCACATAAACATTATAACTTTTAACAGAAAAATTGAAGTCATGAATGTAAATTGAAGTCGTGAATGTAACAGGTTCATCTACTTTGCTTCCAGGAAATTTGCACATAATGTGCAGAATGGAACAGATGCAATTGGTCAAGGAAATGATTGATTTTCAGACAATCAGAACAGATTTGGAAGGTTAATATCAAAGAGATCTCCTAAGATTCTGAATGAGAAGAAGCAAAGGCTGTCCAAATATTTTATATGCTCATTTATAACAAACAGTGCAAATTAAATTGGCACATGATCAACTCTGTAGACTACCAACTTCTCCAATAAACAAGAATGAATATTGAGGCATCTGACACTTTATAATTTCAGCGCAACTAGGAATTATAAAACACTACTACTTGAATAAGCTGATGAACAATTGTAGAGGCCAAAAGAAATAAATAAAAAATGAACTTGGATACAGCAGCCAAACCGTGTTTTCTCTTTGTATTCCAGAACAGACCTTTTGCAGCACCTTCTGTTGAATGTACATTAGAGACTAGCAAAACACTTGGTGTTCTCTCTTGTTCAATGCAACCTTGCCTCCTCTTGGGGAGATAAATATGGAAATATGAAAAAGTAAGCACTGCAACCAGGAGTACTAGAAGCCCTCCACCAACTGATACACCAATAATTACCAGCTTCCTATGCCTATGACTGGTATCTGTCAAAGCTAATAAATGTTAGACAGGCAAACCACCCATACCAGAAAGCATGAAATTGCAGAAATCAACTTGCCACAATGTGGCAATTCTAAGTTACTAATCATGCTAAAATAGTGCACGGATGGGTGCAAGCAGTGAATCATGCACAACACCTCGTTGATACGGACCAATTTGACTGCACACAAGGAAAACCGGATCACAAAGGACAATATCAATATGTCAAAGTGAAAAAGTTGCTTGGAAATAAAAGAATAGATGAGATGGATTATCTAATAATAAAAATGGTATTTCTAACTATAAAAAATCAGCTACCTTGAACTCAAAGGATAGATGGGACCACGGTAATCTGCATAAAAGTCCAGAAAGCATGTGAGATGCTAAGGAAATAATGAATTTGTTCATTAAAATTTATAGCAAAGAAAGAGTGGTAACTGATGCCGAAAAAAAACAATTAGAAGCAAATTTAAAGCATCTTCAAGTTCCTAATTGATCAATCCAGAATTAGTAAATTAGAAAAGGTACACATAAGCTAGCAAAAAGGAAGGAGAGCATATTTAGGAAAACAATCATAAATAGTCAAGGGTTGTTAATACCTACTATGATTCTATGTGCTAGCAGACTCTGAATTATAAAAAGATGTTTCTGAAATGTTGATAATGCCTTAAAAACTAGAGAAGAAAAGAAACTGAAGAACCTATCAAAAAACCAAGATAAACTTCAATTCTCAGGGTGCTGAACACAAAATATCATCCTTAAGAAACAAACTGGTGTGTAGGCGTTTTATCATTACCATAACCAACACATTACTGGAAAGGGCAAAGTTGCAGGCCTTCTTGCAATGTACACTGAGGTGATATTAATTGGCTTTTACTAGTATTCTCGAGGCTAGGGAGATTCCTCATGTGATCACATGTAAACCCTGGGTTGTAAGGCTAACCTGCCTCTAGCAAGAGGTGCATATCCTTTGACAGAGAATTTCTCTGCAACCAATCTAAAACACATAACCATAATAAGAGTGGGCTCAAGTCTGTGCCCCGAGGCTTACAGTACGAAATAGAAAACCATAACTGCATTATTCTGAGCTAAGCTGAGAACATGGTCCAATAAGAACATGAGAACTCAGAAAACCCTCTAATTGAAAATATCAGTGTTCCTATTAACACAGAAGAGTTTAGATGCTAGTAGATGTACAGCAACTGTCCACCTGTGATTGTGATTTTAAATCCCCTGATGTCTTTTATAAGATAAAACAACCCTACTCCAAACAACATATGTGAATGTGGCAGGCGACCCCCAAAATTCAGCCTCTCAAGTTTAGGATTGTCACCAGCAAGATGTTTTGTTATTCTCAAGGAAATAAGCTTAAAACATAAATTGTCAATGCATGTGCCATGGCATACAGAGCAGGAGCATTTGGGCACAGGGAGAATGGAAGTACCGTCAAAACATTTCTTGGAGACAACAGACACATTTTAGAAGCAGCAATTTAGATACTGAAACTGTACAAATGTAATTTTTATGGATAAAAACTTAAACAAAAAACTTTGGACACTAAGATTACAGGTATGAAAAGAAATTGGAATGCTTAAACTTCAGGTTACCTTCTCCTGCAGGAAGAAAAATCATTTCATGAAGAGTTAGATTACTCCAGTTGACACTAGGATTCAAACTTTCAACAAGCTTGTCAGAAGCTTTAGAATTCAAATGCGACCTGATACTCTGCAGATTATCACTTCCCTCAGTTGCATATGTGACAAAGGGTCCATTTACATTGATGTCAGGACGCCCACATGAGCAATTCAATGGTATTTTGATGACAAAACCAGCAAATAATAGTTTAGGGTCATTAATTGGAGTAGCTGAAATTATCCACTCTGCTTTTGATAGATTATGGAACTTTGTCACAATGTCTCCAAGGTCAGCATGGTCAAACTCCACTTCATATAATACATTAAATCCAAGCTGATCACCCAAGCACGTACAGGGTATTGGTATGTAAATATTTGTATTTTCTGGTATTATGTCTGGATTTGAAATGCCATTGATGACCTCTACCTTTTCAAGCGTGGTATGAAAAAGTCTTGACACACCATTTAAGGTATCTCCTTTAGCTATCCTATAAGAAACAAGAGCCATCTCACAACCCTGACGAGGAAAACAATCTGCATGTGCAAACGCTGCTTTTCCAATCCATCCATCCATGCTACTTAAACTAATTGCTGCCATGAACCAGATGCAAAGGCGCCGCCACCAAATGCCCATAGTGATGCACACAGTTAAACAAATGCTGCGATTTCCAAACCAATATTTGCATTCCAACTCATGATAGCACTCCGCATAGTTCAATCGTACACAACTCTAACCTCCTGTCCGTTTAGATTCCAAGTAATTGCTGGGGTAGATAAATTGTACCATCTTCAAAAGTCAACCTGACTCAACTTGCTGTAATATGCGCAATAGGGCACCATAAAAATGTTAAAAGGCTGGTCCGGAATGCTTTGGCAACAATTTGGAGTAAATTTGTAACATGACAAATGAAATAATGTGCAGTTTCTTGTTGTAAGAACAATCCACACTCCAGATTGCAAAGGGGCCAGTAGCTCAAGGTAGAGCTCCCCAGCATCCTATTGGTTTGTCCTAGGTTTGAGTCCTACCTGCTCAATGGAAAATAACAGTTCCAAAAGCTGAGAAGTTGTCTGCCCGAATCCCACCTGTGCCATAGAAAATCACAGTTCCATAGACTCCCCGCTGCATAGATTTTCTGCATCGAGGTCAAGGGCTTCAATCTCTTCTCCCTAATTAGATTATAAAGTACGAATCTCTTTAGTTACTATTTGGGTTTGAGGCTTGGAAAATACAAGATCCTAAACCTCGCACATTCAGCTTGAGAAAGAGGGTATATATTAAATTATTTTGGTGTTTTGTAATTCCTCTTGGCCAATTTCACAAAATAGGTTTCCTTTAACGCAAAAACCGCTTAAACTCAGTTTGTAGAGTATTATCCACTAATAATCAGTAATTGCACCATTTTTAAAGCATCAATGAACCAATCTACCTGCAAAGCTCAGTTCCTCAACATAATTACGGCCATTAAGGTTCAGCAGAATCCTTTACAATACCTCAGATTTTCAGGTTTCGTCGGTGACGTAAGAATTACCAGAATATATAAACAGTGGCTCGAAACTTCCCCTTTTTTCCCAATTTTTTAACTGCCATAAATGATATTTAAGCTTGATATGTTTAACCCCGTTGACATGTGAAACAGGATTCTTACACAGCAGACCGTTTTAAACAGTCACTTACAGACAATCAATTTTTCACAGATATTGCCAAAACCCTTGTTCGAAACCTTGAGAAATTCTGCAGATGCTTAATGGACTCAATTACGCAATGGAAAATAACAACTGAAGCTTCTAAAGCATCAAACTGGTTTTCACAATCCATAAATGTAAATTTATTTTATTTTTATTTAATTGGAAGACTTCCACCCAAGGTAAACTAAAAACAAAAACCAAAAAACATATTAACGGGTGGGGAAAGGGCGGCCATCAATTCCAGCCGTTTCTGAACAATCGAGTTATTTTCAAAAATATTGGTTGTGGGGTCCACTTTTTATAAAATAGGAGGGAATCGAGACTCCCTGCCACATTACCTCGTTCGCGGACTTCTCTATCGGGTCTTCCGTGCACACACGGCCTAAATTTGACGGTCGACTTTGCCTCTGAAACAAATTATTTACGATGATTATTTATATTTTATTATAAATAAAATTTCTATACAAATTTAATACATATTAGAATAATTTTATATATATTTTGACAGTTGTTTAAAATCTTTTTTATGATATAGTCAAAAATTGAATTGTATTTGATGATAAAAATATCTAAATATGAACATACGGCCATCAAATTTAAGTCATATTAATATGGGTATGCAAATAATGTGTATGAGTACCTCAAATAGAAAAGTGTTCATTAAAATTATGTAAATTTTCAAACATGAAAAGTGCAGATTTAATCTAAATTGCTTGGAATGCATTCCATAGAGCTTGAATTGCATGTAGAACATTTGATACAATATTTCTAAATAGAAATTAAAGTTAAAAGAAAGCAAATTGTATTCCATAAATTTGTATACTTCAATAAATTGAATTGGATAAAAATGGAATAAAAGATTTTTAATGTTGGCAAGGTCATAATTAGCTTATGGTACAATAGACCCTATCTTATTAGCTTTTTGAATTGTTGATCTTCTATCATTTAATTTGACAATGAATTTGTGTGTGTTTTAACTAACTCTTCTTTGAACAAATTATGTAAGGAAGTTTTCTCTAAAGTACTTAAATAATTAGCTTAGATGTTATTGTAAGCTTTGCACTCTAAAATAAAATGATTTTTAGATTCAATTGCTCTAGTTGTGCAAAAGTTCCAAACTCTCTAGTATTCTTTTTTTAGCATTTACCACATACACATTTTGTACCAAGATGATGTGAGTTAGTCCTTAATTGAGCTATGAAGGTCTTTGCTCTAGAAGGCATATTTTCCCATGTAGAGGTCTCTTGTTGATGATTATAAGTGGGGTTAAATTTGTCATAGACTTGAAAAAAATCTCTATCGATTGTTTTTGTTCTTTGTTATTATTAGGACAAGCATTTTGGTGGTTGTTCTATTTATTCATCCACTTGATGTTTGTGTAATTCGAGTCTTCCTTCTCTTTCTCAAGATCTCTTTAATTACAACCTCATGGCATTTATGTATTGTTTAACTTTTTTTCAAAAATCCTATGAGTTGCACCATATTAATGGTTTCAATAAGAAGTGTACATGTTTCAACTAGAATAATCTAATGGGGGACCAAAGCTTTTAGGTTGAATTTGCTTAATATGACCATGCATTTTTATGTTCTCTATTTGTTTCTGTTTTAAGTTTGGGTTTTTGCTAGCCCATAATTCACACCTAAAAAGCACAACCAAATTTGCTATATAGTTCAAATAAAATTCCTATAATTTTCCAACCTCATAAACCTACTTATTTGCTTATATTTTGCAAAGCATAAAGTTCTTTCTAACTACTCAAAGTTATTTTCCTTTTGTAAGTTTCTTGGTGAGTTTATTGTTGGAATCAATCACAAGGTATTTGTACTCTATAACTTCTTCTATGACACTTCCTTCAAAATAAAATTTAAGCTATTTTTTTCTTTTTGTTTGAGAATACCATGATCTTGGTCTTGCTAACATTAACTTACATACCTATCTCTTAGCAAAAGCAGTCAGGGGCATATAAATACTCTTATAACCCTTTAAGAAAACCTAGCAATCAAAATAAGATCATCAACATGCAAACATTTCTATAACCTTTGAGAAAACCTTATACTATTTTCTTCTCCTTTTGTATTTTGTATTTGCGTTTCCTTGAAGATAGAGCAATTTTCTTAGGTTATAAGAATTTTTCCCTTTGTTAAGGGTTGGTGGTGTGGTTTATCCATTAGTGAATGTTGATTTCTATCCATCCAAGACATCATTATAGAAATAGAGTTATGCTCAAATTTTAATTCTACGTGTTAGTGTAAATTGTGGCTTTATCAAACTAGTTAGCTTTTAGCCTACCTACGAGAATCCTATTCACATTGCTTAAGTCTCCATTTAGAAACTTTTTATATATTTTCACACCTTATTTGGTTGATACATGTGTCCTCATCACTTGAGACACCTATTTCATGCACATTTTACACTTGCTCATACACTTGTTAAGTAAGCTCACAAGTGTTGCACATTTGGAAGATTAGTTAGTTGTTTAGTCCTACCTTCCTACCTCATCTACCTTGCCTATATATACAAGGTTCCTCATTGTATCTACACACTCTTCGTATTATATGATAGACATCCTATTTTTTTTATCATTTCACTTGTGGAAGGCTATCAATTTGTGCTTCCTAGTCTTGGCATTCTCCAAGACTATGTAGGGATCTTCAATCACAACATCCATTATCCTTTCAAGTAATATTTTTAAGTAAATGATATAGTCAATAATGTTTTCCCCATTGTAATATTTTACATGTATAATTTATATATCTCTTCCACCTATATATTACCATTGCAAATAATCAAACCATAAGTGTCAAATAGAATGAGTAATTCTTCACCAAAATGATTAATGACTTTGTTATAAACATTTAGACAATTAGTGATTTTCCTCTTTGTTGAGCCATAAAGGATTGTTATCCTCCTTGCTTTATAAAATTTTAGTTTGGTCATTGTCATCCTAGAATAGAACTAATCACTTCTAGAAATCCCCTTGAGAGAGACACTCGAGAGGCAAGGGGAAGAGATGGCATTTGAGAGTGGGAGGACTCCCCCTATCGTCAATATGATGAAATATCTTTTTACTAGGGTTGCATAAGGGTCCTCACCATCCATCCCATATTTTTGTAGGTTCTTGAGGCATGTAGAGTAAAAGAACAAACTACAATTATTATGTGTTTTTCATTCTTAATCATTTAAACCAAATGTATTATTTATTTGTGTCTTCTTTTTCTAACTATATATTTTTTCCCCAAGTTTCTCTTAATAAAACCTTTATGTTATTGTAGATTTATCATTTCTTAAATTGTATTAGTCAATACTACAAACTTTATATGTAGGAGTCTTGCAACCATCATGCTCATGAGTTTTTGCGAGACATATAATGTCCCTTCCTTCTATGATAGGACCTAACCCAAGCCCCTCTCCATGTGTAACCTCTATGATTTAAACATACAAATGTTACTAGGGGGCTACTTACTATTTAGCTTGAAACATTTTTAGCCATTCTTGTTTTATTTTATTTTATACTAACATTTATTTCTCTACTCTCCTTTTGTTACCTTCTTCTATCAATGCATTATGCAAAATTAGGTCAATAATGTGTACCTTTTGAGACAAATGAAATGTTAAATTATTTTCAATTAAGTAATCAACCTAAAAATTCTAGTAAAATATTTGTATGATCATTTTCAAAACAAAGCATGCATGCCTATATAAGGGTTTATATAGGTTTTAGATGTTTTAGAGGTGATTTACACAAGGTAAATGCACAAAGATGGGGGACCAAAAAGTGGCCACCCCAATTTTTGTCCACCTAGAGAGCATAACATGAGTGTGTTTCTCTCTCTTTGCTTTAAAAGGAAAAAAATCATTTCACTTGTTCATTTATATCCCTACCCTCATCCAAACCCATGGTTCGCAACTGCTTCAAAGTAGACTCATGTTGTGAGATAAGCCTTTCGTCATCATTTGTCCACCGAATTACTGTAAAAAAATTTCCATGATGTCACTAAGGTGGAAGAGGTAAAGTTATTTTATTTTTAAATGTAAAAATTTAATTCAAGAGAGATTTAATTAGTTTTTTGAGTGGATTTTTATTAAATTTCAAGAGTTGATAATCCACCACCAATTGATCAAAATATTGTGTTGATGGTGGTTTTAGCACAACAACTTTGAGTAATGATAGATCACTACTCCTCTTATAGAGTAGGGGTTTCTACTCCAAGGTTCCTTTATAGCCAGGTCTTGACCGTGATGGGTAGACTAGTGGTCTATACGATCAATTTAACAAGGAGTCTTTTTGTTGGTAATCTAGACTTCCAAAATATGTAATCTCAAATACATGCAAATCATATAAAATAGAGATCCATCCTTAATATACTATTTACTACTTTTCAAATTTAAATCTATTGCATTTCATCAAATATTACATCAAATTTAGTAGATCAAAAACATTCACTTACTTTGGAAGATATACAACTATCTAAAAGATTTTATTGAAATAAATAATAAAAGATAAAATTTTGATTAAAAAAATAAATAAAAAATTAGGGTAAGAGATTGAGAAATAAATCAATATAAAAGGACAATGATGAGTTTAATTCTATTTGTCAACTTTGAAAGGTTAATAATAATTAATAAATCAACATCATAAAGATTAGTATTCACATAATCATATATAGCATTGATGCAATCACCATAGGCAAAATATAATATTCAAATTTTTCAAGTCATATCATATCAAACCACCACATTCCATGCATTGAATTGAGATAAGACTCTATGTAACACACTAATAAATTAATGGTTTCACTAGTTTATTCAATTCAGACGGATAAAAATGAGCATATCATTACCAATGATCGAGAATTCATCTTCTAACATAGGCATTATACTTTGATAATGATCTAGGTGGATCTCCAAAACCTGAAAATTGAAGTGTTCTAGTTCATCCCACAAGTGATGCCATTACGAAGTGCTCAACAAACTGAATCTGACACAACTTGAATGGGAGAAAAAGGAGTCTGTTTGCTCAAGTAACGCATAGTAAAAGATTTGGTCAAAGCTCAGTCAACTCAGGTACCAAGGACGAGGAAAAGTTGAAAAAAATCATCATCATAGAATTTGGAAAAATGGTATCATTGCGCAGGTCTTGTTGTCATGATTCCAATGCATTCATTTTACGCAAATCAGAGCTCATATGTATGAGATATGGAAGGTCAAAGTTTGTGGTTGACTAGGTTCACTTAAAGGTACAATGCTGATGTCAGCATGATGTCATCGTGCTGAATTGGTGGGTGAGTCATCGTATGGATGATGATGTGGACCAATATCATCTTGACACGTGGCAAGCCATACGAGTGACTAAGTAGTTACGTGGTAGTATAGTCATCGATGACGTCAGCAAGGTCGGCGAATTAGGTGTTGACACGTGTCAGTCGTACAATGATGTGGCAAGTGGCTCAAATGACGTGGATCATCCTCTAGTGTGGATCAATCACAAGATGACACATGGCAGTGAGTTGGCATGGTGACTAGATGCTGATTGGGAGTCTCCGGCGAATTGCTTCTAGACACGTGGCATCTCCTGAGTCTGACACATGGTGGGCTCTCATCTCTCCTCTGGTGTCATTACAACGTCTTCCAAAACAAGGTTAGAGGGGTTCAACCCCCTAACCTACTATGCAACAACTAGCGCACTTACAGTTTGGCCACACTAATAGCTCAACTATGTATTTGTTGGAATTGGGTTTTGTTAAGTGCTCATTAAAATTGGAGATATAAAAATAGTCGGTCAAGATTTGAACCCACGACCGACGGGGAAACAAAAACAATAAGCACCACTAGACCACCGATGCCTTTTAAAGTATATTTGGCAGGGGTTTTATTTGATTAAGAGTTAGGCCCAAGGCCTAACCAAATAACCCAAAAATGGGTATTTTGTTGAAAACAAAATAAACAAAATAAAATACCCCGAAAACAAGCACAAACAACCCAAACCCGAAGATATAACAAAAAGGGGGGTTAGTTAATTATTATTTAAAAATGAGGGGATTGGTTTTATTTTCTCCCTATAAGGGTGATTTTTCAAATTTTATGGTTTTCTACCATACTTGGAAAATTTCACATATAAAAAGGGGTGAGTAGGCCAAGTAATCCATCACATTTGTAGTTGATCATTCTCCATTGTATCCTACTCTCTATCCCATTCTCTTGGCCTTGAGACCCTTTTGGTAGAGAATTTGAGAGGGAATTAGGAAAAATTATGATGTTCTGACCTTGTAGTAGATCCTTTAGGCAGAGCCAGTTTTCTTACTCTTGGTTAATCATCTCTAACTGTGAGAGCTTTTAAGAGGGGTTTGTGTGAGAGACTTTTTGGGACTTTGTGGATAGGCTACAGATATTGTAAAGTAGTGTTGCAAGAGGCTTCGTTGGAGATTGTACTGCCAGTTCAGAATATTTCAATAAATTGGTTACTCAGTTGAGCTCGACCTAGAGACGTAGTCCACTCGGACGAACTCCGTAATCAAATTGGTGTCTTCTTTTCTCTCTTTAGTTCTATGTTTTGAATTATCTCTATTAATGTTCTTGCTACTCCATTGATGTATTTACGCCTTTGTGCATAATCACTTAGCAACATTAATCATAGATCCCTTCCGCTTTATAGATCAAGTGGTATCAGAGCTTGTTTGGCTTTGTTTTGCAGGAGTGATTATGATTCAGTTTGCTACAGGTGGAAATTTGGAGTTTGGAGCAGAGATGGCATCAAAGAAGGGTGAATCTTCAAAGCTAACATTGACCGCATCCATGGTGGATGATTTCATGTCAATGAAAGCCATGGTTGAAGTACTCTATCGAGACCATTGAGAGAGGACTAATAGGATGCAAGAGTTGGAGGAAGCCAATCAATGCCTACAGACAGAGAATGCAAAACTTCAGTGATTGCTTGAGGAATCCAACATAGAGAAGGAAAGACTACAAGTGTTGTTGCAAGAAGTCTTGGAGGAGCAGAACAAGAGAATTCCTCCTATATCAGGGAGTGCACACATATGTTGCTTTTTTCCGCACTCTGAGGATACATCATCCTCGTACTCCCCGCTTACCTCGCTTGATAGTACAGGGGCCTCTCTAGTGAAAAAGCCTGTGGTAGAAAGTCCTAAGGAAAAATTTGCTTGCAGCCATGATTGGGCGAATCCTCCTAGTGCAGTAGAGTGTACCTATTGTCGACAGATGGAGTACCTTCAGAGTCTTAATTTTCCTCATAGTGACAGTAACTATCTTGAAGCATCTTCTTCCATAGAATAGGAGAAGTCAGCGAAGGATGAGCAAGACTCATTTGCACACTTTGAGAAGCACACGAAAGGCATGGGATTGAAGCTTCTTGGGAAGATGGGTTTCAGAGGAAAGGGCCTTGGTATTTCTAAGCAAGGCATCACCAGTTCGATCGAGGCAAAGAAACAACCACAGTACCAAGGATTGGGATTCAGAAGAGGAGCGGGATAATTCTTTGGAGCTCAAAACTTCTGCAACCAATGTGGAATCAGTGGACATTAGGAGGCAAAGTGTTGGAAGCTGCATCCAAAGCTCCATCGTGGATCAAGGTCTACTAAGAGACCCAACCGCCAGAAAGTTGAGGAGATGAAAGCGAAGTTGGCAGTTGCTACCACTTCTGAGGCAGTCCCAAAAGAAACTTAGCAAAAGATTGAGCAGCCAGAGAAAGAAAGTTCCTTTGAACAACTCCGTAAGAGCTGGGAATTCCTTGCCTCTAACTAGTTGTGTCAGCCTTGTATATGTTACTTTCTTTTATAGTGTGGTAATATGTAGGTTGATACTAGACTAGTGTGGGTTGGAGTATGAAACTCTGAATAAAAATTGTTTATAACAATTTTTATGAAGTTGTATTTCTCTAGAGGTTGAGATTTTGTAAGGCTCCAGAAGCCACGTCTCTTGTAATTTGGAAAGGAGAATACTTTGTAACTTCTTATTGCAGGTTTTTAAGGAATTGTACCTACAGATTTCAAGTGTGAAGCTTTGGTTGAAGAGTAATTTTTAGTTAAAGAGTTTCCCAGAACGGTCAATGGTGACCTTCCATGTTCTTAGCTTGAAGACTCAGTCGAGGCATTTTTGAGGATAAATCTAAACTCAGTTGGAGTTCTTGAAGGATTTTATCAATGACCTTGTTGCTTCATATGAATGAGACCCAAGCTATATGGTGGAGCCTTGAATTAGCTATTCTGAAGTACAAGAATATTTTAGGTTGAGGTGCAGATGCCATGCTCGAGCAATTGGACAAGCAATAGAAGTGTGCCAAAAAAGATGGCGAGAGATGTAGAATGTGAACTACCCCATGAGAAGCACTGAGAGACAAGTTTATCATACTCAATTTTCTTCTTGCTTTGAGTATACTAAGTTTCATTTTCAACTGCATTGTGTTGAGCTGTGAACTCTACATTGCCGAAGTGTAAGACCTCAGCAGGCAAAGATGGCAGTGTGTACATCCTGGTGTTGAGAGCGTGGTGAATGGCAAGATGAAAAATGGGAGATGATTTGAAGAAACTGTAAACTTTTGGAGGACCAGAGGTTTGATCCAGGTGGATCTTCAGAACCTAAAAATTGAATTGTTCCAGTTTCTCTCGGAAGTAATGCCATTATGGAGAGCTCAACAAACTGAATCCAACACAACTTGAATGAGTGAAAAAGGAGTATGTTTGCTCAAGTTACGCACAATCAAAGATTTGGTCAAAGCTCAGTCAACTCAGGTACCAAGGATGAGGAAAAGGTGAAAAAATTCATCATCACAGAATTTGGAAAAAATGCTATCATTACGTAGGTCTTGTTGTCACAATTCCAATGGCGTTCGTTTTGCACAAATCAGAGCTCGTATGTGCGAGATATGGAAGGTCAAAGTTCACGATTGACTAGGTTGACTTGAAGGTACAATGCTCACGTCAGCATGGCATCATCATGTTGACTTGGCAGGCGAGTCATCATACAGACGATGACATGGACCAATAGTGTCTTGACATGTGGCAAGCCATACAGGTGACTAAGCAGTTATGTGGTAGTATAGTCATCGATGACATTAGCAAGGTCGGTGAATCAGGTGTTAACATGTGTCAGTTGTACAATGACATGGCAAGTGGCTTAGATGATGCAGTAGGTGACGTGGATCGTACTCTGGCATGGATCAATCACAAGATGACACATGGCAATGAATTGGCATGGTGATTGAATTTTGACTGTGAGTCTCCGGCAAATTGCTTCTAGACACGTGGCATCTCCTCAGTCCGACATGTGGCGGGCTCTCAACTATCCTTCGGTGTTGTTTCAACGTCTTCCAAAATAAGGTTAGAGGGGTTTGACCCCCTAACCTACTCCACAACAATCAACACATTTATCATTTGGCCACACTAACTGCTCAACTATGTATTTGTTGGAGTTGGGTTTTGTTAAGTGTCCGTTGAAATTGGAGATATAAAAATAGTCGGTCGGGAGTTGAACCCCCGACCGATAGGGAAACAAAAATAATAAGCACCACTAGACCACCGATTCCTTTTAAAGTATATTTGGCAAGGGTTTTATTTGGTTAAGAGTTAGCCCCGAGACCTAACCAAATAACCCAAAAATGGGTATTTTATTGAAAACAAAATAAACAAAATAAAAAACCTTGAAAACAAACACAAACAACCCAAGCACAAAGATATAACAAAAAGGGGGGTTTGTTAATTATTATTTAAAAATGAAGGGATTGGTTTTATTTTTTCCATATAAGGGCGATTTTTCAAATTTTATGCTTTTCTACCATACTTGGAAAATTTCACATATAAAAAGGGGTGAGTAGGCCAAGTGAAATCCATCACATTCGGAGTTGATCATTCTCCATTGTATCCTACTCTCTATCCCATTCTCTTGGCCTTGAGAGCCTTTTGTGAGAGAATTTGAGAGGGAATTAGGAGAATTTGAGTTGTGAGGTAATGATTTTCTGACCTTGTAGTAGATCCTTTAGGCATAGTCAGTTTTCTTACTCTTTGTTAATCATCCCTAGCTGTGAGAGCTTTTGAGAGGGGTTTGAGTGAGAAACTTTTTGGGACTTTGTGGATAGGCTACAAATATTGTAAAGTAGTGTTGTAAGAGGCTTCGTTGGAGATTGTACTGCCAATTCATAACATTTCAATAAATTGGTTACTCAGTTGAGCTTGACCCGGATACGTAGTCCACTTGGACGAACTCCGTAATCAAATTGGTTTCTTCTTTTCTCTCTTTGGTTCTATGTTTTGAATTATCTTTGTTAATGTTCTTGCTACTCCATTGTTGATGTCTTTACACCTTTGTGCATAATCACTTAGCAACGTTTGTCATTGATCCCTTCCGCTTTACAGATCAAGTGGTATCATAACTTGTTTGGCTTAGTTTTGCAGGAATGATTGTGATTCAGTTTGATACAAGTGGACATTTGGAGTTTCGAGCAGAGATGCCATCAAAGAAGGGTGAATCTTTAAGGCTAACATTGACCGCATCCATGGTGGATGATTTCATGTCAATGAAAGCCATGGTTGAAGTACTCTATTGAGACCATTGAGAGAAGAATAATAGGATGCAAGAGTTGGAGGAAGCCAATCGACGCCTACAGACAGAGAATGCAAAACTTCAGCGGTTGCTTGAGGAATCCAACATAGAGAAGGAAAGACTACAAGTGTTGTTGCAAGAAGTCTTGGAGGAGGAGAACATGAGAATTCCTCCTATATCAAGGAGTGTGCACATATGTTGCTTTTTTCCGCACTCTGAGGATACATCATCCTCATACTCCCCGCTTACCTTGCTTGATAGTACGGGGGCCTCTCTAGTGACAAAGCCCGTGGTGGAAAGTACTAAGGAAAAATTTGCTTGCGGCCATGATTGGGAAAATTCTCCTGGTGCAGTACAGTATGCCTACTGTCGACAAATGGAGTACCTTCAGAGTCTTAATTTTCCTGATAGTGACAGTAACTATCTGGAAGCATCTTCTTCCATAGAATAGAAGAAGTCAGCGAAGGATGAGCATGACTCTTTTGCACACTTCGAGAAGCACACAAAAGGCATGGGATCAAAGCTTCTTGGGAAGATGGGTTTCAGAGGAAAGGGCCTTGGTATTTCTGAGCAAGGCATCACCGGTCCGATCAAGGCAAAGAAACGACCATGGTACCAAGGATTGGGATTCAGAGGAGGAGCTGGACAATCCTCTAGAGCTTGGAACTTCTACAACCATTGTGGCATCAACGGACATTGGGAGGCAAAGTGTTGGAAGCTGCATCCAGAGCTCCATCGTGGATCGAGGTCTGCTAAGAGACCCAACCACTAGAAAGTTGAGGACATGAAAGCAGAGTTGTTAGTTGCTACCACTTTTGAGGCAGTCCCAAAAGAAACTCAGCAAAAGACTAAGCAACTAGAGAAAGAAAGTTCCTTCGAATAGCTCTATAAGAGTTGGGAATGCCTTGCCTCTAACTAGTTGTGTTAGCCTTGTATATGTTACTTTCTTTTGTAGTGTGGTAATATGTAGGTTGATACTAGAATAGTGTGGGTTGGAGTATGAAACTCTAAATAAAAATAATTTGTAACAGTTTTTATGAAGTTGTATTTCTCTGGAGGTTGAGATTTTGTAAGGCTCTTGAAGCCACATCTCTTGTAATTTGGAAAGGAGAATACTTTGTAACTTCTTATTGCAAGTTTTTAAGGAATTGTACCTGTAGATTTCAAGTGCAAAGCTTTGGTTGAAGAACACTTTTCAATTAAAGAGTTGTCGAGAACGATCAATAGTGACCTTGCATGTTCTTAGCTTGAAGACTCAGTCGAGGCCTTTTTGAGGATAAATCTAAACTCAGTTGGAGTTCTTGAAGGATTTTATCAATGACCTTGTTGCTTCATATGAACGGGACCCGAGCTATATGGTGGAGCCTTGAATTAGCTATTCTAATGTATAGGAATATTTTAGGTTGAGGCACAGATGCCATGCTCAAGCAGTTGGACAAACGACATAAGCGTGCTAGAAAATATGGCGAGAGATGCAAAATGTGAACTACCCCATGAGAAGCACTAACAGATAGGTTTATCATACTCAGTTTTCTTCTTGCTTTGGGAATACTAAGTTCCATTTTCAACTGCATTGTGTTGAGTTGTGAACTCTACATTTCCGAAGTGTAAGACCTCAACAAGAAAAGATGGCAGTGTGTACGTCCTAGTGTTGAGAGTGTGGTGAATGGCAAGATGCAGAATGGGAGATGATTTGAAGAAACTGTAAACTTTTGGAGGACCAAAAGTTCTTCAATGGGGAGGTTTGATCCAAGTGGATCTTCAGAACCTAAAAATTGGAGTGTTCCAATTTCTCTCGAAAGCGATGCCATTATAGAGAGCTCGACAAACTAAATTCGGCACAACTTGAACAGGAAAAAAAGGAGTCTGTTTGTTGAGGTTATGTGCAGTCAAAGATTTGGTCAAAGATTGGTCAACTCAAGTACCAAGGATGAGGAAAAGGTGAAAAAATTCATTGTCACAAAATTTGGTAAAAATGGTATCATCGTGCAGGTCTTGTTGTCACAATTCCAATGGCATTCATTTTGCACAAATCAGAGCTCGTATGTGTGAGATATGGAAGGTCAAAGTTCATGGTTGACTAGGTTGACTTGTAGGTACAATGTTGACGTCATCATGACATCATTGTGCTGACTTGGCGGGTGAGTCATCATATGAATGATGACGTGGACCAATAGTGTCTTGACATGTGGCAGGCCATATGAGTGACTAAGCAGTTACGTGGTAGTATAGTCATTGATGACTTCAACAAGGTCGGTGAATCAGGTGTTGACATGTGTCAGCTGTACAATGATGTGGAAGGTGGCTCAAATGACATGGCAGGTGACATGGATTATAATTTGGTGTGGATCAATCACAAGATGACATGTGGTAGTGTGTTGGCATGGTGACTGGACGCTGACTGGGAGTCTCCAGCGAATTGCCTCTAGACATGTGGCATCTCCTAAGTCTGACATGTGGCGGGCTCTCATCTCTCCTCCATCACCATTACAATGTCTTTGAAAATAAGGTTGGAGGGGTTCGACCCCCTGACCTACTCCGCAACAACCAACACACTTACCATTTGGCTACACTAATCGCTCAACTATTTATTAGTTGGAGTTGGATTTTGTTAAGTGTCCGTTGAAATTGGAGAAATAAAAATAGTCGGTTGGGAGTTGAACCCCTAATCGACGGGAACCAAAAACAATAAGCACCACTAGACCACCAATGCCTTGAAAAGTATATTTGGCAGGGGTTTTATTTGGTTAAGAGTTAGGGCTGAGGCCTAACCAAATAACCCAAAAATGGGTATTTTGTTGGAAACAAAATAAAAAAACCCTGAAAACAAACACAAACAACCCAAGCTCGAAGATATAACAAAAAGGGGGGTTTGTTAATTATTATTTAAAAATGAGGGGATTGGTTTTATTTTTTTCCATATAAGGGTGATTTTTCAAATTTTATGCTTTTCTACCATACTTGGAAAATTTCACATATAAAAAGGGGTGAGTAGGCCAAGTGAAATCCATCACATTCGAAGTTGATCATTCTCCATTGTATCCTACTCTCTATCCCATTCTCTTGGCCTTGAGAGCCTTTTGTGAGAGAATTTGAGAGGGAATTAGGAGAATTTGAGTTGTGAGGTAATGATGTTTTGACCTTGTAGTAGATCCTTTAGGCAGAGTCAGTTTTCTTACTCTTTGTTAATCATCCCTAGCTGTGAGAGATTTTGAGAGGGGTTTGAGTGAGAGACTTTTTGGGACTTTGTGGATAGGCTACATATATTGTAAAGCAGTGTTGCAAGAGGCTCCATTGGAGATTGTACTGCCAGTTCAGAACATTTCAATAAATTGGTTACTCAGTTGAGCTTGACTCGGAGACATAGTCCACTTAGACAAACTTCGTAATCAAATTGGTGTCTTCTTTTTTCTCTTTGGTTCTATGTTTTTAATTCTCTCTGTTAATGTTCTTGCTACTCTATTGTTGATGTCTTTATGCCTTTGTGCACAATCACTTAGCAATATTTGTCATAGATCCCTTTTGCTTTACGGATCAGATAATATATTAACATCCACAAAATTCAATTAAAAAAAATCATGCTTAAAATCTATTTATTTCTATATTTAAAATATTTTTTGATGATTCAAATGTTTCACAAAGCAGAAATATAGGAACTATGCATTCTTAGATTTACGGATCTAAAAATATTTTTCTAGAGTTGAAACTTGTGCGATCAACCCTAACTAAATATAACTACAATCTAAACTGAGACTAACTAAAAGTTATACTAATTCTTGAACATAGGTTGTCATTAATGTCAAAGGTTATTAGTAATATTAGAAGTTTAGTTTGATATGTGTTGGTAGGATTCAAAATCAAGAAATATACATTATTATTTATTAAGGAGTGTGTGTGTATGACTGTTGTATGTTTGCAATATCATGTATTCACTATGACAATAGTGGTTTGAAAGATTGTATCAATGTGTTTCAGTTTAGTACTCAGGGTATAGAGATTTCTCTAGCAATATAATTATGATCAACATTTCTTTCAAAATGCAATTTTGCTCTGCGGGTTTAGAGGAGAGTATGTCTACACTAGTTCTATCAGATTCCTAAGGTTTTGGAGGATATGTTCAACATGAAAAAAGATTGAAGTGATAGAAGGTGAAATTTGTGTCTATTTATCAACCAGTTGAAGTTCAAGGCATGTGAAATAACAACTAGTATCATGCAAAATTCAAATATTGTGTATGGTGTTAAGATGGGACTGATTAAGGTTCATGTGGTAGCACACAATATCATGTTCTTTTAGCAATAAGAATTTTTTTTGGACTGACCTATTACATGTTTCATGTATTTTAAATTTAGGTCCATCTTATGTCATCTTGGCTATTTGCAGATCCTTGGCCGACATAGAAGAGAGTTTATGTAATATCATGTATATATTTCAAATATTCAAATGCATTATAAGTATCTAAGTATGACTACGTGAATTAGAATTATACATGTGTGAAGAAGAGTTGGTCACTACTGCAAATTGAAGAGAAAGTGGTGAAGATAAAAGGTTTTAGTGTGTGCACCTATATTAGAATATCATTACTAGTGATGAAGAGTGTCAATTGTGACTTTAGTATATGTATGTATTTTATTGAAGATTTGAAAGATTTATCATTGTAATCTAGTAGGACTAGTGTTCTACCTGATGTATTGTTTATGTTGGGGATTGGTGTCTCCAATAGGTTGGTGCCTACAAGTACATCAGGGGATTGATGTCTCTGATAGGTTGGTGCCTACTTCAATGTGTATAATTCACTTGTACATTTCTCCATTGTGAGGTTGGATTTGGACAGTAGATCTAAGCAACTATTCTCACCATGGTTTTTCCCATGTTAGGTTTCTATGTATATCTGGTGTTCACTTGTGTGTGCTTTATGCTTTTATGTCTTGTTTATTTATGTGGGGTTTCTTGTGAAGAATTATATACTTTGATAACTATAGAAAAAGTCAAGAAATTTGAGTTAATTAGATCTACTGATCCCCCCTCTTAGTAGATTGTGTGCCCTTCAATTGGCATCAAAGCCAATTTCCATTAAAGAAGCCTAATAGTTTAAAGTAAGTCTGGGATGGCATTGGAAGGATTCTGTAGAAATAAAGCACCATTTTTTTATGGATCCAATTTTTCATTTTGGAAAGTTAGGATGGAGTCCTATTTGATGGCTTTGGGAATGGACATTTGGATGTCAATTGTAGAAGTATACAAGCCTCCTAAAAACCCTCCTAGGGATTAGGTCACAAAGAGGGATTGTGAACTCAATGCTAAGACAAGGAATGCTATTTTATGTGGATTAACTAATTCTAAATTTGTGAAAGTCATGTAGTGCAAAAAAACAAAGGACATATGGGAAAAATTGTAGACAATCTATGAAGGTGATGATAAAGTCAAAGAGGCAAAGTTGTAAACTTACAGAGCTCATTTTGAAGATGTGAAGATGAGAGAAGATGAGAATATTGCTACATTCCTAGTCTAGTTTGATGAAGTTGTCAAATCTATTTGAGGTCTTGGTGAGAACTTGAAAGAGAATAATGTTGTGAAAAAGGTACTCAGATCTCTCTTTAGAAGGTTTGATTCTAAAGTCTCTGCTATTGAAGAAGCTAAGGATCTGAATGCTTTTAAGTTGACTAAATTGCATGGAATTTTAATTGTATTTGAGATGAGATTTGAAACTGAAGAATCTATAAGGAAAGAGGCTACTTTCAAAGTTTTTAAGAAGCAAGTTGATCGAGATTCTGATATTGGATTGAATTTCAAAGAAGATTTTTTTTTTAGGAAGCTACAAAGAGGTTCTGGTAAGTACAAAGGCAAGTTACCTTTCAAGTGTTTTAATTGTGATGAAGTAGGACATTTTATGGCTAAGTTTCCCCATAAGAATTTTAACAATGTTAAGCAAAAGAATGGAAAGAAATCATTTCAAAGAAGGCATAAAGGTCAAAGAAAACATAAGAGATTCTAAACCAATGAGGAAGAAGACTTCTCTAGTAAAGAAGAAGACAAAGATATCTTTGAAGATGAAAAAGAAAAGGTTGTATTTATGGATTTTGGGACTATTGAAGGAGATGCAAAAATAATTTTAGAAACCATGAAGATGAGGTAGATCTCATGGAAGAATTGATTTGTGTTGGAAAAGAAATCAAAAGGATGGAGAATAGAAATGTAGAAGTAAAGGCTAAAGAAAAGTTATCTCAAGATTTGAAGAAAGTGGAAAAGATAATTATTGATTTGAAGACCCAGACAAAAGAAGCAAAAAATATAGAAGTTTTGACAAAAAAGTTGTTATTAAGAGATAAGGACTGTGAGAAGTTGGAAGCATAAATTGTGATAGTAAGAAAATAGCTTGAGAAAGTGAATTAGTAGTTGTAGATGAAGTTTGGAAGAGTACTGAAACCCTAAGTTAGATTTTGGAAATTTAGAGAGCTCCACATGTCAAAATTAGAATAGGTTTTGGTGATTAGAAGAATAAGGTAGCAAAATAGTCAATGGAGACTGCTAAGGCAAGTCCAAAAGTGACAAGCTCCAAAAGTTCAAAATTTGAAAGAACCATGGAAAGTGATGAAAGCGTGATATAGAATGATGGATTTATTCAAGTGTAGAACAAGAGAAGAAGATCTTAAATACAAGGATTCAACATTAGGTTCAATTGTCCTTTCTTTGGTTATTGTTTCAATTGTAATAATTTTGGTCATAAAGTTGTGGACTATAGAAAATCTATGATAAGAAGTAATAATTCATTTGCACCTTTATACTATTTTAATATCATTTTCTATAAGTGCAACAATTTTAGACACATTGATGTAGCCTATTATGGTCTAAAGTTGGCACAAGTAAAAGGTTACAAGAAAGTATGGCTTGAGGGGGATTCTCTCAATATTATTAATAATTTGAAGAATTGTGTTACCCCTTCATGGACTATTGAATCTTTAATTAGGGATGCTATTGATATTCTTAAATCCTTCGATGAGTATTATGTTTCTCATATTTTGAGAGAAGGAAATGGGTTAGTTGATGTTTTTGCTAATCTAGGAGTTAGGGATGTTAGAGAATGGGGTGTGAATGACCCCCTCCTTATGGAGGCATTTGCTTGTATTAATCATGATTGCCAAATTTAAATTGGTTGATGATTTTTTAAGGCTTGGAGCATGCATGACTATCTTCATGTGGCAAGTTATTATGTGGAGGGATGGTAAGCTAGATATGGATCAAGTTGATTGTACCTTGGTTGATATCTGTATGGATCAGAACTCTAGGCTCATTATTTTCTCTTTCCATAATTTCATTGTCACATAGATTATGGGAATTCTTTGCATTTCCTTCTTGAGGTTTCTCCTCATTTCTTTCAAAGTTCTCAAGCTTCTCGGCTTTGCAAATTTTGTAGCCATGGGAGGTGATAAGAATCACACGAAGCCTTTCTCCTATGATGTTGCCAAGAAGAAGCTAGAGGTATGAAGGATTTTAGAGAAAGGTGAGCTGACTCCATACCTGGAAAGGTTGCATGGAAACAACCTATGGACGATGACATTGTTTGCAAAAGGATGGAACGACGGGGTCTTAAAGTTGGGCAGAACAAAATTTGATGTGAATGAGGATTTTATAGCCATTATCACTAGGTTGTCTACGGATGGTAAGAAAGTTTTCAGAGACAAGAAGGAATTGCAAGCAGCCATGCAAATTTTTTTCAAAGGGGATGAAGCTCAAGACCTAAAAATGGCGAAGAGTGGTGGTTACTAGAGGAGCTCTCTCAAGGTGCTTTGGAGGGATGTGGCTGAGGAACTCATGAGATATATTACCCTCTAAGGGAACTTATCTACGATAAATGCTTACCATTTTGTTATGCTCAATCATTTCCACCATAAAAAAGAGAATTTTTTTCCTTATTATTTCTTGGTGTCGTTGGATTTTTGTCTGAAGGACCATAAAAGGAAGGTCCCAAAAATCTAGTTTTGCATGTGGGGCTCATTCTTTTAGTATTTGATTATGCTAAAGCTTTTGAGGTATCTAAGTTGATTGAAACTCCTAAGGGTAAACAATAGAAGCCATTTGTGGAGTATGAAACAGTTTCTAAAGAGTCGGTTAGTAAGAAAGAGAAGAAGAGGAAACTCATCTTGGAAGAGGAATCGAGGTCTGAGGATGATGTGGACTATGTCTTGAATTCTCTTGCTTCCATGGAGATGGTTCCACAACCCCCTGAATTGGGTAAGTCTAAGAAAGGGGTGTTGATCCCTAATAAGGGCTAAGACCTGCAACAAGGATATGGTTGTTGAAATGCCGAGTAGATGCCTAAAGGAGAAGATTGAAGTGGTTGGTGAGGCATCTTCACCGCCCCCTATTTTGGGGACAAAGCATAAGAAGGAGTTGGAGGTGGGAAGCAATGAGAAACTGGTTGTAAGGTCTACAAGCCAATTGCTTGAGATGCAAGTTGACTCTCCCCTCAAGATGGTGGGTGGGCAGGGTGTTGTGGATTCCTCGATTGTGGACCTAGACTTGCAGAAGAAAAGGAAGGTTGTGGCTGAGGATATTGTTGACTCCATCCAAAAAAAAAAATGTCAGTTGTTGCTGGAAAGGGTAAGGGTGTCTCTGCTAGTCAAAAAAAGGTAAGCTCCTCTCAGGAGGAGGATGTTGTGGGTAAGGATGTTTTCAAATTTAACAGGGAAGACATTTTTGATGTTCTAGGGATTGCTAGAGAGGGTTCCATTATTTTTTTCAAATTGTTTAAATGGGTGTTCCATGAACTTAACATGACCAATGTTAAAGTTTAGGGTGTGATGAGTAAAGCTAGTGAGTCTTCCGTTCAGAACCAAATTGATGAACTATTTGACTCTTTGAAAATTGTGGTAGATGAAACATTGAAGATGAAGTAGAATCTTGAAGAAAGAATTATCACCCTATAGGATCAAATGGAGAGGATTTGTGCTAACCTAAAGAAGGGTGGGGAGGGGACTAAATATATGGTTAATCTTGAGTCTTTTGGTATTACCTCTCCTTTTGATAATGCCAAGAAGCACAAGGAGATTTCTCATGCTGAAGAGACTAGTGTCGGTGGTAAGTTGATGGAGGAAGAGGTTTTTGTTGATAAGGGTGGTGATAAGAATAATGTTTTGATTAGTGAGGTGAATGTGGGTGGGCCTAGGGCTAGAACACAAAACAAGACCAAGGTTTAGGTTGGGGCTCCTATTAAAGATTTGTCTGAGGTCATGGATGATAGTCAAATGGTTGTGGTGAACGATGTGGAGGCTGATGATATCCTAAAGAATTTGTAGTGCTACTATTTTTGTCCCTCCTTTTTGGTTATTGTCTCACTGATGGTGCATTGCGTATGGGCTAATATATGCTTTATGTAGTTTTCTCTAGTTTTAGTTGCTCTTTTTTTGTAAAGGGTTCTAGGCCCCTTCAAAACTCATTTTTTACCTCTAATCAAAAACAATTTTGGACATATTGCAAGGAGCTACAAATGCAATTTTGTGAATCCTCCTCTACCAAAAAGTGGAAAGAAAGGAACAAAAAGTAAAATCCATGGATCAGATAAAGTCTAGAAGAAGGTTCCTGAAGAAAAGAAGTAAGAAAAGTCTATGATTTCTCAAAGTGCTCTACATTCTCAGAAGGATAAGAACCTGTGGATCATAGACAATGGTTGCTCAAGCCACATTACTAGAGATAAAAGTAATTTCATGAATTTCAAGAAATATGAAGGTGGTTCTATGACCCTTAGAAATAATTAAATTGTCAAAATCTCTGGTAAGGGTACTTTAAGTTTTGATGGTGGTAGAACAAAGACATATCACGTTTTGTATGTTGAAGGTTTAAATCATAATCTTTTAAGTGCCAATTGGATGTGTGATTAAGGCTATGAGTTATCTTTGTGTTGAAGGTTGTGAAATTATGGAATCAAGCACTGGAGAACTGATTGTGGAAGGAAGTGGGATAGATAGTGATATTTATCATCTTAGTGAAATGAATGGACAAAGTTGTCTCACTGTGCTGAGAGAAGAAAGTTGGGTTTGGCATAGAATGTTAGGACATATGAAATTTGATGATATTGTAAAGATTAGCTCAAGAGGAATGGTTCAAGATATGCCAAAGATTAAGAAGCCTCAATCAGTCAACTGCAAGCCATTTCATGAAGGGAAATAGACAAGAAGCAAATATCCTACTAAGGAGTATTCCACATCAAAACCATTAGATCTGGTTCATACAAATTTGTACAGACCTATGAGGACTAAGATTCTACAAGGAGATGGGAATTTCATGATGCTCGTTGATGATTGTACTAGGATGATTTGGATTACATTTTTGAAAGAGAATTCATAAGCATTTGAGAAGTTTAAGGAATTAGTAGAGAATAAAATCGAAAGGAAAATCAAGGTTTTGAGATTAGACAGAGGTGGAGAATTCACTTAATATGAGAAGTATGATAAATTATGTGAAGAGCATGGGATCTGAGGGAAATTATCTACTCCAAGAACTTCACAGCAAAATAGAGTTATTGAAAGGAAGAACTGGACTGTACAAGAGATGGCAAGAACAATGTTAAACCAAGAAAATATACCAAATATGTACTCCAAAGAGAAGTTACTTAGACTGCTATATACATTTTGAATAGAGTTCAAATTAAACATAGGACTTATAAGACACCATATGAGATATGGAAAGGAAGATCAACACTAGTTAGACACCTCAAAATATTTGGAAGGAAGTGCCACACCAAAAGAGATGAAGAAAATTTGGGTAATTTTGATTCTAGATCCGTTAAAGGTATTTTTCTTGGTTATTCTTTAAGAATTAAAGCATATAGATGTTAATATTAACAAAATATTGAAGAGGATTGTAGCAGGTGAAAATGTGAGAGTTGATGAAACTATTCAATCTATTGGTAATCTAAAAGTAGAATATGATGAAGAACTAATTCATAATAGTATTGAAGATTCATAAGAAGTTACAAAAACTCTAGCAAAGTATATTCAGAAGAATCATTCTAAAGACCATGTCATAGGAGACAAAGACAATGGGGTTTAAACTTGGAAGAGACTTGAGAGAGCAAGTGAGCAAGTAAACTTTGCGTTACTATAGAAGATAGATCTTGTCATACAAAGAAGCAATCAAAGAGAAAGGTTGGATAGAAGCTATGGAGGAAGAACTGAATCAATAAAACTTGGGAACTTGTCCCAAGACCTAAAGGAAAGAATGTAATTAGAACCAAATGGGATTTTAGAAACAAGTTGAATGAATAAGGTGAAGTAATTTGGAACAAGGCTAGACTTGTATGTAAAGGGTGTGATAAGGTTGAAGGCATAGAATTTGAAGAGATGTTTTCTCCAGTAGCGAGACTAGAAGCAATCGGGATGTTTTTAGCTCTTTTAGCATTCAAGAATTTTAATATAAACCAAATGGATGTGAAGGCATCATTTTTTAATGGAAAACTATAAGAAGAGGTCTACATTGAGTAGCTGAAAGGATTTCAATGTTCTAACAATTTGGATTATGTTTATAAATTGAAGAATGATTTTTATGGGCTCAAACAAGCTCCTGGAGCTTGGTATTCAATGTTGGATGGATACTTACAACAACAAGGGTTTCAAAGATGAAGTGTAGATATTAATCTCTACATAAAATAGAAGGAGATCAACTACTAATAGTTGTGGTATATGTGGATGATATTATCTTTGGTAGCAACAGTGATGACATGTGTAAGTAATTTCAAAAGGCAATATAAAATGAATTTGAAATATTTGTGCTAGGAGAATTTTCTTTCTTTCTTGGGTTGTAGATTGTACAATCAGATGAAGGAATTTTTATTTCTCAACACAAGTACATAAAGGAGATGCTAAGTAAATTCAGGATGGGAGACTACAAACCCATGGGAACACTTGTTGTTATAAGATACAATTTGAGTAAAGATGATGAATATGCTCGAGTAGATCAAATTTTCTACATATCCATGATTGAAAATTTGTTGTATGTGATAACATCTAGACCAAATATAATGTAGGCATTTGGAATGGTTGCCAAATTTCAGGTAACACCAAAAGAAACTCATTTTAAAAAGGTGAAGATAATATTTAGGTATTTGAAGGCTACTAGAGATTTTGGACTATGGTATCCAAAGAGTGAAAATTTCACTTTAACTGCATATACAAATGCAGATTGGGAAGGATGCATTGATGAATGAAAGAGCACAAGTGGTAGAGCATTCTTTCTTGGTGACAATTTGGTGTCATGGTTGAAAAAGAAGCAGGAATTAGTTTCCTTATCTACATCAAAATCATAATACATTGTTGTAACATCATGTTACACTCAAGTGCTTTGGATTAAAAAAAATATGAAGGAAATGAAGATTGAATTTCATGAACCTATCTCTATTCTTTGTGATAAGACACCATACAAGCTATGGAGAGGAAGACCGAAATCAGTCAAACACCTCAAAATATTTGGAAGCAAGTGCTACATCAAAAGAGATGAAATTTTGGGTTAATTTTGATTCTAAATTTGATGAAGGCATTTTTATTGGTTATTCTTTAAGAATTAAAGCATATAGATGTTATATTAACAAAAGATTGAAGAGGATTGTAGAAAGTGAAAATGTGAGAGTTGATGAAACTATTCAGTCTATTGGTATTCAAGAAGTAGAAGATGATGAAGAACTAATTTACAATAGTATTGAAGATTCAAAAACAAAACTCTAGCAAACTATGTTCAAAAGAATCATTCTAAAGACTAGATCATAAGAGAAAAAGATAGTGGGGTTCAAACCTGGAAGAGACTTGAGAGAGCAAGCGAGAAATTACACTTTGCATTACTATAAAAGATAAAGCCTAAGTCATATAAAGAAGCAAGCAAAGAGAAAGGTTGGATGGAAGCTATGGAGGAAGAAATGAATCAAATCATGAAGAATGAAACTTGGGAACTTGTACCAAGAACTAAAGGAAAGAATGTGTTTGGAACCAAATGGGTTTTTAGAAAGAAGTTGAATGAAGAAGGTGAAGTGATTTGTAACAAGGCAGACTTGTATGTAAAGGGTATGATCAGGTTGAAGGCATAAACTTTGAAGAGATGTTTTCTCTTATAGCAAGATTGGAAGCAACTAGGATGTTTTTAGCTCTTTCAACATTCAAGAATTTCAATGTATACCAAATGGATGTGAAGTCATTATTTTTGAATGGACAACTAGGAGAAGAGTTCTACATTGAACAACTAAAAGAACTTCAATGTTCTGACAATCTGAATTATGTTTACAAATTGAAGAATGCTTTGTATGGACTCAAACAAGCTCCAAGAGCTTGGTATTCAAGATTGGATGGATACTTACAATAGCAAGGGTTTCAGAGAGGAAGTGTAAACAATAATCTATACATAAAATAGAAGGAAATCAATTGCTGGTAGTTATAGTCCATGTGGATGATATTATCTTTGGTGACAGTACTGATGACATGTGCAAGAAATTTCAAAAGGCAATACAAAATGAATTTGAAATATCTATGCTAGGAGAATTATCTTTCTTTCTTGGGTTGTAGATTGCACAATCAGACAAAGGTATTTTCATTTCTTAGCACAAGTACATAAAGGAGATGCTAAGTAAATTTAGGAGGGAAGACGACAAACCCATGGGAAAACCTATGCTTACAAGATGCAAGTTGAGTAAAGATTATGAATCTACTCTAGCAGGTTAGACTTTGTATAGATCCATGATTGAAATTTTTTGTATGTGACAAAATTTAGACCAGATATAATGTAGGCAGTTGAAATGGTTGCCAAATTTCAGGCAACACCAAAAGAAACTCAAGTTAAAAAAGTGGAGAATATTTAGGTATTTGAAGGCTACTGAGGATTTTAGACTAGGGTATCCAAAGAGTGAAAAGTTCACTTTAATTGCATACACAAATATAGATTAGGTGGGATGCATTGATGACCAAAATAGCACAAGTGGTAGAGAATTATTTCTTGGTGACTATTTGGTGTTGTGGTTGAGAAAGAAGTAGGAATCAATTTCCTTATCTACATCAAAAGTAGAATATATTGTTGCAACATCATTTTGCACTAGAAAGTGCTTTGGATTAAGCAAAATACAAAGGAAATAAATATTGAATTTTATGAACCTATCACTATTCTTTGCGATAACACTAGTGCTATAAAAATTTCAAAGAATCCAATGATGCACTCAAGGAAAAAACACATTGAAATCAAGTATATTTCTTGAAGGAGAAGGTTACAGAGAAATAGGTTAATTTGGATTATGTTGAGATGAAGGAGCAAGTGGGAGATATATTCACAAAACCAATTCTTAAGGAAGCATTTGATTTCCTTCAGCATAAGTTGGGAGTTGTTGTTCCCTCCTCTTGAATCAAGAGGAAGCATAGGTTGAGGGAGGGTTGGTCTCCCTACTATAAGAAGGTTTGGTGGTCTTACAAAATGATTTTCAAAAGAAAAATAGTATGAAATCATGGGGAGTTGTACTGAAGGAGTTTCAAGAAATGCTCCACATTTCTCCACAATTACAGATTTGGCTATGTAGTTTGGAAGTTTGTTTGAGGAAAGTGTGAAGCATGTATGTTCCTATGTTTAGGTCATATGAATTACTACAAGAGTTTTTATAATTAACAAGATGAAGAATATGTTGTTATAGTCAAAGAGGTTCTCTGCATTTAGATTTTTTTTCTTGTGGCTTGAAGGATGTGATTATAGAGGTTAGTGTCAAAGAGAGAGAAAAAGTATTGACTCTTTTCCATTTATGTTTAATGGGGAGAGTGTGAACTCAAAATGCTAAATTTATGAGGAAGAAAGTGAACTCAAAATGCTACATCTTCCTAAGGGGGAGAAAGCTATCTTAGGGGGAGAAATATATTCATATGTAGTTGGTTGGTTTGGTGACCCAACATCTTTTTGGTGGCCCAACATTTTTTTGTTTACCATAAATGACAAAGGGGGAGATTGTTGAACATAGGTTGTAACTGATTTCAAAGGTTATTAGTAATACCAACAATATTAGAATTTTAGTTTGGTATGTGTTGGTAGGATGCAAAATCAAGAAATATATATTATTAGTTGCTAAGGAGTGTGTGTGTATGATTGTTGTATTCTTGTAATGTCGTGCTTACATCTATTCACTATGACAATGGTGGTTCGGAAGACTCTATCAATGTGTTTCAGTTTAGTACTCAGGACAAAGAGATTTCTCTAGCAATACAATTATGGTCAGTATTTTTTTTAGAAATGTATTTTCTCTGTGGTTTTCGAGGAGAGTATGTCTACACTAGTTCTATCAGATTCTTGAGTTTTTGAAGGATATGTTCAACATGCAAAATTATTGAAGTAACAAAAGATTCTTTGTGTCTATCTTCAACCAGGTGTGTGCGGTAACAACTAGTAGCATGCAAAGTTCAAATCTTGCGTGTGGTGTTAAGATAGGACTTGATTAATATTTTTATGGTAGTGCATGGTATCATGTTCTTTTGGCAGTAATAAAATTTGTTTTTGGATTGAACTATTACACGTTTCATGTATTTTAAATTTAGGTCCACCTTATGCCATTCTGACTGTTTGTGAATCCTTGACCAACATAGAAGAGTGTTAATGTAATGTAATGTATATATTTCAAATGTTTAGATGCATTGCAAGTATCTAAGTATGACCACATGAACTAGAATTATACCTGTGTGAAGAAAAGTTGGTCACTATGTTGAACATATAGAATACTGAGAGGGGTGAATCAAATTCTATTAAACCATTCACATAAAATCCATCTGAACACTATTATAGTTTTGGATGAAACAACAAGAGTAAACATGGAATCAAGACAATGCATCAAAACATATGAACACCAATATTTTTACGTGGAAAACCCAAAATGGGAAAAGCAATGATGAGGGTTAGCTCACAATATAATATCCGGATATAAAATATTATAATGGCTCACTGCCAAGACACACTGTCCTTAAAGGCTCACAACCTAAAGTAATTTACAAAATAGAGAATGGCTCACTACTAAGTAATGAATTGAGAAAGAATGCACCTTCCTTATGCTGGGGTTCAATTCTGGTGAAGCACAATACATAAGTAACTTTTCTGTATACAACACATCTATCTGCTCTTCTATACAATTTTGCACATATACTGCACACACACTTTCTTCTCTATCCTCATGTATCTCTCTCATCTACATACCCTTCTCAAAAACATCTTACATATATACATGTATATTCATCCATGTTCACTGATTAGGTCAACCTAATTAGAGAAACTTTAATTTCAAATAAAAAACCAACTTTATCGGCATTGTCCTCAAAACATATTCACCTTCACATATAAATAGTTGGTGTGGACCTAAGATAGATCCTTTTATCATCTGTAATGCATATTAAAAATTCTCAACATTAGTACATAATTAGGTTGGCCAGAGCTAGATCAACACTCTAAAACATATATGTAATCCATCACGTGTGCAACACAATTTTTTTTTAACACAACGAATTCTCCCTTCAATGACATTAAACTACTTATCTTCAATACCACACAGTATGATAATCAAATATGAGAAAATACAGAATATACCACATCAATGTACTATATAGAAACTAATTGTAGCCTTTAGATCATAATACTGACATTCATATCTTCCAAATGCCTTCATATATCATTATGAAACTTAAATGTAGAATGCATCTTGTAGTCTCAAATCTATGTACAAAGTCCTGTAGTGATATCTTTGTCTGAGATAGAATCCAAACCAAAAAATTGACATATAGAGCCAGTGTATAAGTAGAACACTATTTTCCAAGCTACTAGTAACTGTACCTTTCCAACCATATAACCAAGATAAATGAAACCTTGTAAGTGGATGCAACTAATGTCAAGATAGAACATATTATTGGCTTTAGAGAAAATATTACAAAATAAGATAATCCAAACTAGAATACCAAATCAACAAATTTTTATACCAGAGATAACATAACTACTGAATGATGTACATCAATGGCAATCTTCCAAATTCCATTGTTGACATCAATGACAACCTATCAATTTCCAACAATCTCCCCCTTTGTCATTGATGGCAACATAGGATGTGATAACCATCAAAATACTTCTTCCCAACTTTTCAATTTTCTCCCCCAAAAACTATTCACAAAAACTTATCATACAGGATCTTTTTGTTTTCACATGATACCTTCTATCTCCCCCTTTGACATAAATGGTAAAGGAAAAGAAAATTTTCATGCTTTAACAGTTCCCTTTACATACCTAAAAACTCCCCCTAAGGAGTACATCCAAAATAGCTATGCATAATCAACCACAGGTTGTCGTTCCTTGAAGTTTGCTAAGGATACATGTCCATGAGGATTTCCCTTCATCCCAAAGCCTTTTTTCCTCTGAAAATGCTTTGCATAGATAGTTGAGATCAATTAATCTATGTCTTTACCTTCAACCACAATTCTGGGAGTAACATTTGAATTCAGAATGCCAGCCAAAGAAAGTACATAATAGACAAGTGAACACTTAATCTTGATTAGATCTTTGAGCATCCCATATTGTTCAATCATCTCTCCTTTCTCTTTATGCGATGCAAGGTATTCTTCATGAAGTTTTGTCAATCCATACCAAGTCTGATCATCCAAATCAAGAGTAGGATTAAAGGTTCTAGATGCAAACTTGATTTGGGTTTCAGTTGTGTTCTCAACATCCTTGAGCCTTTGAATTGCATCAAGCCAAGTCCAGTAGTATGAATAAAATATTGACCTCTTGCTCACACTCTTGAACTTCCTTAAGGCTTTCAAGTACCATGCTATGAGTAGACTTGCACTTCTCTACAATTTCCAACAATCCTTTATCTTCAACCCAAGTGACCATGTCACTTATTCCTTTAGTCTTTAATTCATTAAATCTATTAGTTAATGAACTTGTGCTTTCTATAGTGGATTGTAAGGAACTAGTAACCGCACTAGGAGCTACCTGATAATGTATCCTTTTGGCTAATTGCTTAATCCTTCTTGGAATAGGTTCAATTTGAGCAACTAATGCATGAACCTCAGTGACTTTCCTCTTTTCTCTAGTTGCAAACATTGATTTACCGAAGGTTGACTCAAACTTTTCAAGAGCTTTAGCTACTTCAGAGTAAGTTCCAAACCTAGGTTTGTTGGAGTCTTGAGGACTGTTAATCAACATTTCAATGCAACTAGTAGCATATTCCTTCTCAATCTCATATCCTAAATTAGGAATCCATGAGTTTCTTGGTTCAACTGCCTTGATAGTACAACTATCAGAGGTTACCAAAAATGTTATATCATTCTTGTATTTTGTAAACAATTCTCTTGGAACTCTCCTCCTTTTGTGCATTTTCCTTTGGAATTTTCCAAAGAATGTAGCGAGGGCATCTCCTTGTGCATCCAAATCTTCAATGTTTCTCACAATCCTTGATATGATGAGTGACCGGTATGGAATTTTCCTAACTAACTTCACCTATTCCAAGAATATCCTTCATAAAATAGAATGTTAGACATAATACCAATGTACCATACCTGAATGTACATTTCTTCTTCTTGATATCTCTCAGGTTCTCCAACAACTATTTCTAGAGTAACTCACAAAGGTCATATTCTATTTTATTCTCAACCATATCCAATGCAAGGTCAATTGTTGTGGTGGAGATATTATTGTCACCAAAAATCAATTGTGAAATAACTAGACTTGCATACTGAACTACCGAATTAATGATTCCAGCATGCATGTTCTTTATTAAACGCTTTTCTCTATCAAAATTGCATACAAGAGTCAGTCTGGAGGATGATAAGCTAGTAGCATCTCTGATTACTTCTTTGGATATCGTAAATGAGTTGTCAAGCCACACACATTCACCATGAAATTTGGTAAGAGCCAGTCTAATACACCTTTCTTCATTACTAAAGTCCGAAAAACAATTCCATACATCCAATTTCATCTCTGTGAGTATGTTGTATTCTAGTTTCAGGTTAAGATCATTTCCAGTTAATTATTAAAGCCACAACATGTGATCTTTTCCATAAGTAGATTCTTCCAATTTTCCATGAATGTATATCCCAACATCTTCAATCAATACAACACCAAGAGGGATATCTGAAAAAGCACCCAAAGGGTTGAGTTCTAATGTTTTAATAAAGTACATTTTAAGCTGTGGTTTCGGTCTCATTGAATTTTCTATGGTTCGAGGTATATCCATAATATTCAAAAAAAATTGACAAGTAATTCAAATGAAATAGAGTATAGCAATAGTAACTTACCTCTTTCCTGCACACCAAAACCAAATTTTGAATTTTTGCTATATGGAATTGCTCTGGTTTCTTCAAGCTTTCCCTACATGCTTTTTTTCCTTCACAAATTCTTTTCATCAAATGCATTTTCCTTAACATATTTGAATTTATTTCTTTAAATGCTTCAAAAATAAATGCTTAAGATTGCAATTAGATGACCTCAGATTTAGTGTACACTTCCATCCTTTCAAACTCTCTGAAATTCATTCTTCACACATTTGTGTTTGAAGATTCTTTTTGCATGAAATCTTGAATTTGTAACCTTAATAAATGCATTTATATCATGACATGACATCTTATAATGAAAAGAGGGATATTTAATTGTTTGATTATTTCTCCCCCTTAGCTACTACCTAGATTAATCTTTGATGGGAGTATCTGCATCAGAGGAGGACACAGATGAAATCAACACTTCTAATTTTGCTTGTTTTCCAGATTCTCCTTCCTTTCTCCAGATCCTTTCCATTTCCTTCTTAACTTTTGTCAGATCAATCTTAATAACTAGTTCATATCTCTTTACTAGATTGTTAATTCTCATATTTATGCTTCTACAATCTCTAGAAAAATGTCCCGTATTGCTTCAATTATAACAACATTCTTCCATCCAATTTTTCCTTTATTCCATCTATATTTGCACTGGTTAGCTTTATGTCCAAATGAATTACAGTGATAATAGTACCCATTGAATGAATAAATCATCTTGTTCAACTTCTAGTTTCTACATTCTTTAGTTTTTTTTCAATCCTCTCGCATTCAAAACATTTTCTAGATAATGATAAAGTATTTTCATTCATTCCATTGTTCTGTTTTTCTTTCTTTTCACAATCTTTTTCCCTATGTCCAAACTTATTACAAAAATAATAGACACCATTAAAAGATAAGTACCTTCAAGCATTAGGTTGTCTAATAGGAATCCTTCTAGTGTTTCTTCTTAGATTCTTAAATTGTCCACCATTTCTTTGAGTCTTCATGTCAAGAGATTGATTCACCTTTGAACTTTGTCCTTCTTCAAATCCCAAGCCACTTTTATCCATAGAGAATTTTTGTCCTACAATCAATTTGTCCAACATTGTAGAACTTGTCGCAAATTTATCCTCATGTCTTTTTTCCTTTTCCAGATTTGATTTCAGAATTACCACTTCTTACTCAAGCTTTGCACATTCATCCATTTTCCTTTGAATTTCAACTTTCTAACAATCTTCAAATTTTATCTTCTCTTCCACTTGTTCTTTCAGTCCGATGATGTCCTCATTTGATTTCTTTAATTGATCACTGATTTCTCCATATTTTTCCTTCAGCTTTTTAATGAAATCATTTTCTTCCTTTATCCTATCCTTGAAATCTTCATTTTCTTCTATATGTTCAATAGGGATCACTTATGGAGGAATAAGAATTTTTTTCTTCTTCTTCTTTATATTCAAATTCTAGGACCTTTCCCAAGCTGTGGACTTCTTCAGAGGACCCAAGCTCTGATACCAATTGTTGAACATCTGGAATATTGAGAGGGGGGGTGAATTAGTATTCTATTAAACCATTCACATAAAATCCATCCAAACACTATTACAATTCTGACTGAAACAACAAGAGAAAACATGGAATCAAGACAATGCATCAACACACATGAACACCAATATTTTTACATGGAAAACCCAAAATGGGAAAAACCACGGTGAGGGTTAGCTCACAATATAATATATCCGGTATAGATTATTACAATGGCTCATTTCCAAGACACATTATCCTTAAAGGCTCAAAACCTGAAGTAATTTACAAAATAGAGAATGGCTCATTGTCAAGTGATGAATTGAGAAAGAATGCACCTTCCTTGTGTTGGGGTTTAGTTTTGGTGAAGCAAAATACATAAGTAACATTTTCTGTATACAACACACCTATCTAATCATCTATACAATTTCACACATATACTGCATGCACACACACACACTTTCTTCTCTATCCTCATGTATATCTCTCATCTACACACCCTTCTCCTAAAAAATGTCTTACATATATACAAGGATATTCATCCATGTTCACTAATTACGTTGGCCTAATTAGAGAAATCTTATTTTCATATAAAAAACCAACTCTTTTGGCATTGTCCTCAAAACATATTCATCTTCACATATAAATAGTTGACATGGACCTAAGATAGGTCTCTTTATCATTTATAGCACATATTAAAACTTCTCAACATTAGTACATAATTAGGTTGGACAGAGCTAGATCAACACTCCAAAAAATATATATGTAATCCATCACATGTGCAACACAAAAATCTGTTAACACAACAAATTCTCCTTTAGACGACATCAAACTACTTATCTTCAACACTACATGATATGATAATCAAATATGAGAACATGTGGAATCTCCCACATCAGTGTATTGTATAGAAACTCATTGTAGTCTTCAAATAATAATATTGTCATTCATATCTTCCAAATGCCTTCATATATCATTATGAAACTTCTATGTAGAATGCATCTTGTAGTCTCAAATCTATGTACAAATTCCTATAGTGATAAATTTTTCTAAGATATAATTCGAACGAAAAAACTGATGTACAGAGCCAGTGTATAAGTAGAACACTATTTCCCAAGGTACTGGTAACCATATAATCTAGAAAAATGAAACCTTTTAAGTGGATGCAACTGATGTCAAGATAGAAAATATTATTAGCTTCAAAGCAAATCTTACAAAATAAGATAATCCATACCAGAATATCTGATCAATAGACTTTTTGTACCAAAGATAACATAACTACTGAACAATGTGCATCAATGACAATATTCCAAATTCCACTATTGACATCAATGACAATCTCTCAATTTCCAACACACTAGTGCAAATTGAAGAGAAGGTGGTGAAGATAAAAGGTTCAAGCATGCGCACCTATATTAGAAGATCATTTATAGTGAGGATGAGTGCTAGCTATGACTTTAGCATGTGTATGTATTTCATTAAAGATCTGGAAGCTTTATCATTGTAATCTGGTAGGACTGGTGTTCTACTTGATGTATTGTTTCTATTGGGGATTGGTGTCTCCAGTAGGTTGGTGCCTACAAGCACATCAAGGGATTGGTTTCTTTGGTAGGTTGGTGCCTACTTCAATGTGCAAAATTTACTTGTACATTTATGCATTGTGAGGTTGGATTTGGACAATAGATCCAAGTAGCTATTCTCATTGCGGTCTTTCCCATCTTGGGTTTTCCACATATATCTAGTGTTCACTTGTGTGTTATTTATGCCTTTATGTCTTGTTTGTTTATGTGGGATTTGTTTTAGGGAATTATATACTCTGATAACTATAGAAAAATTTAAGAAATTTGAGTTAATTAGATCTATTGATTTACCTCCTCCCTTAGTAGATTGTGTGCCCCTCACAAACAACTACATATAATGAGAACTCAATGCCACCTTGGCACTTTTCCACTTTAGAAGTTGATTCATTACAAATTATTTAAAATAAAAAAAACAAATGTTTGACATAACATCATTCAAATAATGGGAAATCTCTCTAAAAAAGTGTTAATGAATTCATTTAGATTGTTCATATTTTTTATCTTTTGTGAAAAGGTGCAACTCTTAAGATTTTCTTGAAACTTTCCCAAAATCGCCAACTCATCTTGGAATCTTCAATTATCTACCTTATGATTTATCATCTAATCAATGGATCCTTCAAACATCGGACCATGTAGAGAATCTACAAACTTGTTGATAATCTTTGTTAGGGAGGCCACCATGGATTGGTTTTCCCAAAATGTGCAACCAAGATTTTCAATAAATTATTTTATCTTCACCATATCTTGATCGACTAAACCTTCATTCCTAGTCAACTTGTATTTGAATTTTTTTATTACTTTAACTCTTAACTAACCGACCTTCAACCATTCCTTCAACTTATCTTTGTTAGTTTCTTCAATCATTGCTACCTTTATAAGCTCTTTTGTAGATGTAACTTTTATTTTCTAAACAATTGGGATACAATCATCCCACATGAGCAATTCCTCATTTATATTGGACTCAATTCAATGAGTCGGACTAGCTTCATCACTGATACAATGATAGGAATATAGTGTTAAGATTTTATATTGAAATTGTGTGCAATATTTTTTACACCAACATTTTGGATCATACTCTACAATCCATCATTAGGATGCTTTGTAGATAGAGAGAAGAGTGTGAAAGTATAGTAGAAAACTTGGATAGATAAATAGGTGAAGGGTTTGGAGGAAGAGAGTGATGAAATAGTTATTAAAAATTCACAAAACTCAATGAAAATAATTAATATTTTATTCTATTAAGACTATAATATAACACAATAAACTAAATTAATATAATAGTATATAATATAACACAACAAAGTAAATTAATATTAGTATATAATAGTATACTATACCACCACGGAGCTTGAGTCCAATAACCAACTTCCTTTTCTTGATGTCCTCATCATTAGAAAGGAGGATGGCTCCCTTGTGTGTTGGGTCTTTAGGAAATCCACACACACTGACCTCTACTTGCATGCCTCCTCCCACCACTATCCTACCCAAAAATATGGTATCCTCAACACTCTTTCCACTTGGGCTTTTCGTATTTGTGATTCTAACCATATTGATCTTGAGCTATCGCACCTCTACCAAGTTTTCAAACTCAATGGTTATCATGACAAGCACATCCATAGAGCTTTCAAGGTTACAAAAATTTGTGCTAATCTTGCCAATTCTATTCCTGTGCCTAGAGCTTTTGCATTTGCCATGCTCCCCTATGTTGATGACCTCTTCAACAAGATCTCCAAAAAAATTTCCAAAAAGGGTATCACCTGTGCCTTCAGACCCATCTCCACCTCTGGGAAGCTCATCCCTTCTATTAAAAACCCATTGCCTCCTCTTCTCCACTCTGGGGTGTATAAGATTGATTACTCTTATGGTACCAAATATATCGGGGGAACTGGTCGATCCATCAATACCAGGATCAAAGAGCACTATGCTGATATTAGGCTTGATCGAATCTCCAAGTCTACCTTGGTAGAGCATTCCCATCTCACCAAACATCACATTTTCCTCAAGAGCACCCATATTGTGGTTAAGGAAGAAAATTTCTTCAAACATAAGCTCCAAGAAGCCATTTCCATCAAAAACCACAATACCAATCTAAATTGAGATGAATGTTGACACATTAGTCTAGCTTGGCAACCCCTTTTGAACTCCCTCCATCCAAACCCTCATCCCTAGAGTTCTCTTCTTTTCTTCATTCCTTTCTTGTCTTCGCCTCCCCTGCCTCCCCCCTTCCCCCTCCCCCCTTCCCTCTCTCTCCTTTCTTATTTTGTGCCTTAGTCTCCCTTGGTCCTTCCGCTACCCCATCATTTCCTTGTTTTTCTTCACTTGTTGACTTTCTTTATTTCCTCCCTATCCTTGGCCCTATTTTCCTTCTGGAGGGATTTGTCTGTGTTGCCTGATTTTGTTCTCCTTTAGCCTTCTCTCTTTCATTTTTTTCTCCTTCCTCTCTTTCCTTTGCTCTTTTGTGTGTGTGTATTTGATTTGATATGTATAAAATTGTGTTTTGATTTTTTTCCTTTATTAATTTTATTTTTTTGTTTTTAGAGTCTTTTTTTATGTTCTTTTATCCTTCTTTTATATTTTCTTATTTTTATATTTAAAATGTTTATATAATCATGCCTATAGATTCTTTTATAGTTATTTATTTATTTTGTTCTTATTTTTATTTCGTTTTATTTAGTTGTTCTTTTATATTTTCTTTTATTTTGTATTTATTTGTATTTATAATTTTGTTTGTATCTCTTTTATTTTTTTTCAAAGTTATTATTTTTAATTGTATTTTGTACTTGTCCATTCTTTTATGCTCTTTTATGCTCTTATATTCTGTTTATTAGTTATTAATTTTGTTGTTATATTTTCCTCTACTTTTTTTTTCTCTATTTTTGTTTTTATATTGTTATATGTTAGTATTTTCCTTTTTATTTATTTTTATAGGCTCTTTTCTTTTTGCCTATCTTCTTTTATATATTTGTTTGTTTACTCCTATTTTTATTTTTATATTTTATTGTCTTTTTTTTTGTTCTTATTTTTATTTTATTTTATTTAGTTGTTCTTTTATATTTTCTTTATATTTTTGTATTTATTTATATTTATAATTTTGTTTGTATCTCTTTTATTTTTTTCAAATTTCTTATTTTTAATTGTATGTTGTGCTTGTCTATTCTTTTATGTTCTTATATTCTTTTTTATTAGTTATTAATTAGCACCTATTGGCAGGAACAATCGTTTTCCAAATCATTTAACAGGGAGAATAATTCAAGTACCTTTTAGTGAATGACGTTGGAAAATTATTTTGTGGGAGTGAAATTTGTGGGTTTGGTTATGTTTTGAGGGGCAAGGATGCAATTTTTTTAACAAAATATTTTTTAAAGGGCATTTATCGAGGATGTGATTGGTTGTGAAGGTTTGAGTCATTTTTGCAACCTTCATGTACTTCGAGAGAGGCATGTACTTTTGAACAATTAAAAAGACTTTTTTAGCTGTCTTGTGTAGTATCAAGTGAATTTTTAGTATTAATTTATTCCAACCTTTTTTTGTACTGCATGAGGGTTGTTTAATATGTTTTACAATACTTTTTAAGTATGTATAATTATTATGAGGTATTAATGTAAAGTGGTTAAAAAGGGTGTTTGTAGGTGTTGTTTTGACCAATGGTATGTTATAATTTTTTAGTGGTAGGCATTAATTATTTGGTTTGGATTAAAAAGATGTGAGGTTTTTAAGGGCATGGTAGTTTTGAGCTTCTCAAGGTGGTGGTAGATTGAGAGCTTTCAATGCAAACAAGATTATTTTGGTGTGATGTTTTGTAGATTTTTAGTATTTTGATTGGCACCTACAAACTTGCATATATTAAAATATTGACTAAAATGTTAGTGCAAGGAAGTGGGAAGGTGTTGCGTGTGGTGTGGAGTGGGCAGTTCTTTGTAAAGGTAGACATGTGCCATTATGTGGACAAGTATCATTGTATCACTCACTCACGAAGAGAGGAAAGAACAAAAATATACCTCTTGCAATAGAATAACTTAGCGTGAAGCCTTAGGATGTCAACACTTGTCACCATCACACTATTTTGTAAGAGCCAAAAGTTGATCCCACCATTGTGCTATGAAGGCCTGAGCTCTTGTGATAGAATTTAGCACATGATAAATTAACAACTCAAGGTTCACTAAATTAACAAAAAATCTTAGCGATATAAAAAATAAAACATTTGAAAAACAACTTTAGCCTTATAAAATATTTGGATGTGTGTCACCATTTCAGGGTATCATGGAGCTCAAAAGTGGAAAAAACCAAGCCTCTGTGAACCAAAGGATCTAGTGTGATATCACAAAATGTGTCTAGGACACTCTAATAAGATAAATCATTAGGAAGGTGAATAATTAAATCATAAAAATGTATTAAGAGGGAACTTCCTAGTAGGAAAAGGGGACACAAGACACACGACACCGATACCCTTAAGTTGTAAGTTAAGGATAGGTCAAAAAGTCAATGACACCAATGATGAAACATAAGAACGTGAGAGTTTTATGATAGTAGGTGGGTCCTTTTTCCTATGTGTCTGCATAGCACAAGATTCTAAGAATAATAGGTTTGTTACGTTTTGTGCATTGCACGATTGGCGAAGAGATAGTTGATGAGAATAACTTTAAAATTCTACAATGAATATTATATATAATGATAGAGTTGATTATTATTATTTATGATATTTTCAACAGAATTAATAATATAGTATTGTGATTATATAAATGTAGGTGATATATAGTTTATATATCGACATATATATATCTATATATAGGATAAAATTTATGGCTATATTAATTTAATCATATCGCATTTATTGTGCGGAAAGTTTATTTAATGTTGGACTGTGTGAAATTAGATTATATGTCTTTTCTAATTATTGGTTTACTATTGTGCATATGTTTAATAAATACGCTTTGAGGAGGGATATAATGATGCCTGTAAATAGAGAGGGGACTTTGTTTTGGGTCTAGTTGTTTGTAATGGAAATTTTGTAATTGGAATGTTTCAGATGTTAGTCAGATTTGATTGGATTTGGAATATATTCTTTCTAATTTATTCTAAATTCTATAGGTAATTTGTTTTCAACTACACCTACTTGCAAGTATGTCCTCTTTAAGTGCCTATCTCTAAAGCTCGGTAGATTAGTGTTCAGTAGGTTGAAAAATGTTGAATAATTTGTGTAGTAATGCCCAACGTTCTTCAGTCATTTCTAAGCACTTTTTCCTATACCTTTATAGTTTGCTATTCCAAAGATTATAAGATAACATTCATCACACACTAAATTGATGAGTGTATGTAATAACAATTCATTATATTTTTCTTAGCTAAAAGATTAAAAACTGTTAAATGGTTGTTGTACTATGGTAAGGTACAAGGAAATAGTAAAAAAAATTAGTGTGAAGTATATTGCATAGTATGTTGAATCTGATCAATTAGAATAGTGTAAAGTAACTGGAAATTTATAGAGCTTGTGTATAATGCAGGGGAAATGGGAGCTGTGAATATATTAAATTGTGCATATCATTGTTACAAGCTAGAATTAAGAGTGCAAAGCCATAGCGGTGGATTGGGGCTATCATAACATCACTATGAGCTTGAAATCAATTATGTTAGATGTGAAGTGGCATTTGTCATTTATACAAATCAAGAGCTTGTATGGTTTATTGGGTAAGTGCACCAAGATGGTCGCACTTTTGTGGCCAAAAAAGAAAAAAAAAGCTCAAAACGCGTTCGTGTTATAACACGAACGCGTTTTGAGCTTTTAAAAGCAAAAAAAAAGCAAACTCAAAATCATTTCTCATTTCCTTTTTGCTGTGTTTTAGCTCCGCCTGCGGCCAAAAACCCTGTCATACACGCTCGCATTTTTGGAGAGGTCAAAATTCATCAAGAGCAATTGGATTTCTTCACAAATATGGTGCCACGACGACGAAAAGATGCAAGAGGTAAGTATTGTTTGGTATTTGTTTTGAATTTGTTAGTTTTAAAATGATTTTGTTTGTTTTAGTTTAGAAATGAATGTTTTTTTTTTAATTTGTAGGAAATCATCAACAAGAGGAGGAAAATCCTCAACCAAATCAACCTCAACCAAATCAACCTCAACCACAAAATCAACCTCCCCCACCATTCTCTCAATACCCTCCTGGCACTCAAGAAAATTTGAGGAGTGAAATTGAAAACAATAGAAAAGAAGTTGAGGATCTTATTAGTAGGTTGAGTGATCAAAATTCTTCAACCACAGAAAGGATACATCTAGCGATTCATTGAAGGATTTGTTAAAAAATGTGGATGCAATTACCCAACAAATATCTGGATGGCAAAATAGGAGGCAAACATCGAGGGCATATTATGCAGACAAATTATCATATAAACAAGTTAAAGATTTAAAGATTACTAAAGGCGATTTGTGCTCTCTATTCACTGACCCTAGAACAAATCAAAATCTCACCCTCAATGCAAAGAGGTTTCCTATCCATTGGTGCCACCACCTAGAGATTAGGAACCGTTTTTATGACAGATGGTATATGGTCTTTGATTACCCACCGTGCAATAACTGTTGAAGTCCCCAATATTTTCTTAGGAAATTATACTGTGAGTTTGTATTGAACCAAATCCTGAATTATTTTGATATGAGGGAGTTTCAGGGGAGAGGTGGGGGGTCAGCACAGGATAGGCCAGTGCACAGCGGATCCTACATAATGAGGAGGCGACCTCACCAGCTAGACGCCCTCGTGAAGCGGTGCGATCTTTGGTAGTTGCAAAGGAGAGTGCTGATGTAGAGACTTTGTAGGAGATCACATCCTTGACTTGGAGTGTCATCCACCACACTAGCCCCATTGTACAGCGCAATCCAGGGGAGTCTTCAGGTGGTGGCCTTCGAGGCCATGTGTGTCGATCTTGCGGAGCCACTTGTTCGTATGACCCTACCGGCCCTCAGGAGGGTGCTATGCAGGATCCATATCCTTCTACGCAGCCTGATCCTTATGCATCTATGGGGATGGAGAGGGCAGCTGACATTCTACATGATGCATATGGTATTGATAGTCAGGTAAAATTGAACATGTTCATTGAATTTAGTTTATTAAATTTCAATTGTGAAATGCAAGATTAACTAATTTAGTTTTATTATTTTAATAAAATTGTAGAAGTCCCGCGATGTTGACCACAGGTACCTGATCAATCTACTTATTTTGCGGTACACCTATCGATTGGGGTATGTAAAGTTAGTAAACAATTATAAATTGATTACATATATTTAATAGCATTTTTTTCACGAGATGGTATTTTAATATGTGATTTTGGATGTTGAATATAGGGTGTTGTTGGAGGTTTCAAGGAAACACCTCTGAGTGCAAGTAGATTTGATCAAACTTTCACTGAGGTAATATAGAATAAATAGAACTTAAATTTAATGAATTCTAAGTTTAATCTAAATTTGTGTATATATAGTCATAAGAGTATATGGGTTCACTAGGTTATTATTTGAAATCTTTTAAGAATGGTCCTACCATGATTGTTTGTCTTAGAATTCCCTGCACTAACTAAGCTATATATAATAAAAATTTAACATGGGCTGACAAAGGTAAGAATACATTCTACTCCATCCTATATAATTTTTGTGATGTCCAGCGTAACCAGAATAAGACAATGGATGTCACCATGATGTCTGATGTAACCAAAAATAAATTTCTATCCTGGAGCCTATCTATAGGCCAAGACTCCTTTAATATCTCTAGATGCTTGGAGATGCTTAAGACTAGGTCAAAATACCCTATATTCTCTTCCATTTGTTGCATAGCTCATCAAGTTTCCCTATATGTTCTGTAACTAATCATGATTGCATGGAAAGAAGTTATAAGTACTCATTAAACTCTCAGCTATTGGAGCCTCCTCAAAATTTCCCATAGGACGTGGAAAATGCTTAGAAATGATTAAATTCCCTAATAGGGTGTGGGAGATCTTTTAGGAAAACATTTGACCCTAATTTGATCCATTGAATTCTTCTTCATTCTTATATATTCCTCAAATATACCTTGCAATACCCCTATCATACCTAAATCTACTGCATCCATGTCCTTGTTAGCTAGCATGTAGGTGATATAGTATGGTCTATGAATTTTTATGTCTTCTTTTTTCATTTTTCTATATAGTCCTCTTTTATCTCACTACTACGTCCTCACATAAAAAGAAAAGAAAAACATTACTTCTTTTTCTCATCTAAGGCCCCTAAGGTTTTAAACCCCTTAGATGCAAGGATTCAAAGCACATCAACCATGTGGTACAAATGACTAAATCCAAAGGCGATTTGTAGAAATGAAAGAGTTTGGAAGGTAGAGAGAGCTACACTGGTGACTCAAGAGAAACTTCAGAAAGCTTTCAAGAATGAAAAATAGAGATTAAGGCTAGCTCAAAACGTAATGGATCAGGGACAAGCTTATTTGGAAGAGGAAGAAAGATGATTGGAGCTCTGGAGACCCACCATATTGGATTTCGATATTCAACCATGAGAGTAGAAGAGAGTTGATATCATGTATCAAAACATTAAGCATGCATTCTTCCAGCCAACAGAGAAGGAGATGATTACTTTGCTTCATTTTCATTTGCATAACCATATCAAGGTATGGGAACCAAGAAGACCAAGGATTCCAAGTTTTATGTGGAGGTAATGGATGTGATCCAAACTTTAGGAGGGACAAGAGGTCAATGTATGATCTTGATGAATGATAGAAGAGAGGTTGGTCAGACAAACCAGGGGCACCTAGTCATGAGTAGGGACCTATAGGTTAGATTGGTGAAGCAAAGCACCAAGGAGGTCTTACAAGGAAAGGCCTAGAGTAGGTACATACAAGGAAAGGCTCCTGCCTGCTTGCTCCTCTTCTACTCTGTTTGAATCGCCCAGGGGTCCTCTACCCCGGTTATGTCCACCTCTTGTAGATGTTTCACCTCCATGCTCTATGAGTTTTGACTCTCCTTGGTTTCTTTGGTCATTGCCTCTACCTTGGTATCCACCATGCTGTCCTCTTTGATCTCTTCCTTTTCCTTTGCCCTTAGAAGTTTGATCTTGCTTCCTCTTACTCCTCTCTTCAATATTTAATGCCAATTGATAACATTGGTGCACTATTTTGGGGCTTAAGAGAACCATCTCCTCTTGAATGTTCCACTTAAAACCATTGAGATACCTTGCCACCTTGATACTTTCATCCTTTGTGACATTGGACCTCATGCAAAGTCTTTGAAACTCCTCAGTATAGGAACTCATCTCCTAATCTCTTTGCCTCAAACTCTGTCTCCTCTTATGCAACTGAATTTCATAGTCTTTAGGTAGGTATGCTTCTTTCACCTTGGCAACCATTCCCTTCCAAAGTAGAGATGGAGTTTGCTTGCCTTCCTTCTCCTCCCTCTCTATCTAAATGAATTTCCATAGAAGTTAAGGTAGAACCTCTTAGTCTTGATTTAGCCACCTTACCTTTTGTGCCCCGATTGACTCCATCACACTCAAAATGGTTTTCCATTCCCTCTATCAATCCGCATAACTAAATCAGCCTCCATCTTTCCACTAAACAATGAGAGCCTTCCTTCAGAGTGTTTTCCTCAAATCCTTCTGTGCTTTCAAGAAGGGATCCTCCTTCAATATAGGGTTAGGTTCAGGGATTCTATCCTCCTTTGCAACCTCTTCTTCTTTTGCTATTCTTCCATCAAACCACATAACATTCAGTGCTTGCTCAAGTTGGTCTAACTTTTCTCTCAATACCCTATTGTCTTTGTCTATTTCTTCAACCCTCTTGGCCAACTCAGCATTTGTCACCATGATGCTAGAACCACTAGACTCTTTCTCGACATACAAGATCAAATCCCAAATCTTTTGCTTGCTCACGATGCCAATCGATAGGGAGGGTTGGAGGAATCGTCTTGATTCTGCTCTAGGCCTTTTCCTTGTAAGGTGCTTAGTTGCTTTGCTTCACCAATCTAACCTATAGGTCCTACTCGCTGACTAGGTGCCCACTGGTTTGTCACGACCAACCCCTCTTCTATCACAAACTCAACCACCAAGTCCACCTTGGTTCATTGCCACAATAGCTCTTCCTTTAGCCTTTACACTATACTAAAGACCAATCTTCCTCAAGCTCCATCAACTCTTGCGAGGGGTAGTGATATTAAGTTTTTAAAAGGCTTCAAACTATCCTCAAAGGTGTTTGAACAACCCTCTAAGACTTCAACTTCCCACATGCAGCTCTCACCAATCCTTTAGCTAGGGTTTGAAAGGCTAGTAGCCCTTGAGCCCCTATTAGGTCTCCTTCACCTACAAAATAGGTTAGAACTCACAAATCTCAAAAGGACTTCCCACTCTTTTTCCAAGGTTCTTGGTTCACATGGACAACACTCAAAGATTCTTGAGGTCCCGGCCTTCCATTGTCCGTAGAAAGCTCAAACATGAAATGGAGCAAAAACTAGGGTTTTAAGCCTTCACTTGATAGTTAGCAAACTTTCAATTTGTTTACACACCAAATGGAGAGATGGAGCCTCCTCCTTCATGTAGTAACAAGGTAACACATGATGTTCACTATCCATTTCCTTTAGATGCAAGGATTCAAAGCACATCAACCATGTGGCTTAATTTATATCATAAGTTGTACCATGATGTTCACTATGCATTCCTCTACTCTTTTGATTGTCAAATGTGCCATTGACTTGTCATTGATCACCATCATATTCTCCTTTTCATGATTATTTTCTCTATCATCTTTGGTATAAACACTTGACTATTATATTTAACTCAAGTGAGGAAACTTAAAAATCATAATGATAGGCCAAAGAAAGAATATTCGATCTTTTCATGGTAAAAGTAGACCTCAATTTAATCAATGTCATCCTCAAAAGGTTAATTCCATTGTCAAACATTTGTGCATATCACTAAACTATGACAAGCGTTTAATAAAGGTTTTGAAGAATAGGCCCTTGACAAGTTAGCTCCATCATTTTTTATTGTCGTTGTATCTTTATTTAGCTCTTACTCCATTCCTTGCAATAGTGATACTTGGATTTGTCATACTTAACTCAGTTGGCTACTATCAAAGTGCCTTTTGACTTGATCATCTCTTCTTCTCATATTGGTTGTCATATTTTACATTGTGTTTTGACGCTTTTTCACTTAAAATTTGTCCTAAAGGGTCTTTTGTTTTTCAATGTGATTGTCCCAGGTTATTGCTTTTTAAAAAATTCATAATCATATTGTTGCTTACATTGCATTACACATCATTCAAACTCAAAGCATTACTTCAAATTCGATAACTATTTTGTGATTGAATAATTTGTTGTTTTATTTTCAGATGTTGGTGACAGAAACACCACCCAACATAACAAGGGCAATGGATATTAGTGAACTTTCTCACATATTAAGTCCTCATTGGCTCTAATAGGGGAGAATTATGAGGCCAAATTACTAAATTTCAATTTTACATTCATTTGTTATAGATGAACTGGATTCTAGTGAAAAATCAAACCATTGATGATTAGGTATTTTAATTTCTATTTGGATGGTTTATCACGGGGCTCGAGACACGAGCATCGGCGTGCAAATATTTCCCTCGAGGGAGCATGATCGTCGGATAGGTGCATGGGAAGTGATTAAATTTTGTTAAATATAGTAATTTTTTATAATGTAATTTCTATATATTAATGTCTTTACTTCTTATTATATGATTGAAACTTGACCGAGGAGCTAAATGGTAGGAGGGCGGTAGGAGCACCCCTCAGAAATGAGTAGCAGTTATAAGCCATTAAGATTCGCTTGAGGGAAGGGAAAAATTTATGTTTGAACTACGAGGCATGGAGAAATGAATTTTGAATGTAGATGGCTTTGTTGTATGCCTACATGGCAATTTTGTACATATTTTGTATTCGATATAATTTGACATTGTATGCCTATATGGCATTCTCGTAAGCCTATATATGGCTGTGAACTATATTTTATACTTATATTGACATATATTGATGTACATGCATACATGGCTATTTGATTAATACAAATCTTTTTTATTGATGGTGTCCATATTTGCATTATAAATTCATGGTTCAATAGATATGAGTTACATGTATTCAAGTGTATGCTTTACAACTTACGCACATATACTTTTTGACTTATGTTGGAACATGAAAGAGGTAGCGAAATTTGTGTTTGGAAATCAAGCGTAAAGCCAATTTGCAATTCACCGGTTCTTGCATACTTTCGATGTTATGGACTTATTCCTTCTAGCACATATTGTGAATATTTCTCATTTGAATGCGAGAAGACAGTTCTTATTTTTGAACCACTGTTTTCTTGTTTGCCTTCCACACAGAAAAATGTTCACACTGTTCAGTTTGATCAATGATCAATAATGGCTGATTATAAACACTTGACATTTTTATGTTTTGAACTTTAATTTATAATTTTGTAGTTTATATTCATAACGTTGATTACATTACATTGCTCATCTTTCAAACTCAAAGCATTGCTTCACATTGCATAACTAATAACTAGATGATGATAGATGACAAAATTTCAATTACAATATAGTTTTTACAAAGTCAACCCTAAGTGATTTGTACAATTACTTCACATTGCATAACTAATAACTAAGGCAGCTGCCAATTGCATTTTCTTGTGGCATTCCTATGAGACCACATTTCTTTGGGGCATTTTCAAATAGTTCCTTTGCCTTGTCTATACTACCACATTTTTGATACATGTCTACCAAAGCATTTGTCAAATGTTAAGTGTTGCCTTGTTGCTATGGGTAGAGAAGCCTAAAGAGATGCTTTTCGTTACAAGCTATGGAAAGAATCTATCAAAAAGCATAATAGTAAGCAATATCATAGACAAGGTAGTGAACTCTTTTGAAAAATATAAATAGTCTCTATGACTTGAAATGGAATGCTATGACAATAAAAAAATATTTGATTGTCATGGCATTCCATCACCATGAGACCTCATTTCTTTGAGGCATTTTTTCAAAGAGTTCACTACCTTGTCTATGCTAACACATTTTTTCATGCATGTCTATCAAAGCATTTTATCAA
>VDFB02026320.1:29825060-29911486 GCA_007258455.2 Sequoia sempervirens | reverse complement strand
GTAATGTTAGGTTCTTTATTAGCTTTCCAATGATGTAATTTTTTTCAATTTCTAACAATGTTAAACTTTTCATGCATAATTTCTTTTGATTGTATGTCCGTTTTTCTTCAAAAAGCAGTGTTTGGTATTTTTTTCGCTATAAATTAACCGTTCATCAAAATTTGAAATAAATTATATTTTTAGAAACTAGACTCCATTCTACAATTTAAAAAAATAAAATTTTAGAAAAATCTTTTAGTTTCAAAAAATTTGAGGGGGAGCACGGCCAAAATTCTGCTTTTAGGAAGTGCCCACTTAGAAAATTAATAAAAAATCAAATATTCATTAAAAAATTATCAGAAAATATCCAACCTTACTACATACTGTTATCTAACTTCTGACTGGAGCGATTTTAAAAATACTTAAAAAAAGTCCACCGTGCTCGGGTCACACAAGAGTTGCTATGTTATGTTTTTCTCACAGAAACAACACCAATTTGTGTGTGTCCCTCTTTTGAACCCCTTAATCTCAACCATTTTCAAAATAAATTAGTAGTTTAGAAAGTAGACTCGAATCACTGCGGTCCTTGTTTTTGTTCCATCAAAAAAATTTGAGTGTAGCTATCCTCAATTTCACGTCCAAGGTCAGTATTTCCTGATTTCAGAAAAAAAGTGGCCACTTAAGCCCCTTTTTTGGGAACCATCTTGGTGCACTTACCCTATTGTTGTTTAAAACGCTATGTAATAATGTAAGATTGTAATTAATTTGGAGTAAATAATTATTTTGTGTGTTGAATGTCAATTCATATTATATAGATGATAAGCAATAGTATTTTTTTTTTGGAGCAGTGGCAGTTGCACTTAAACTTTAAAGGAGTTAGAATAGGTGTACCGATAGAAAACTATATGTATTTTGATATGTTGTTGAGTATGTGTTTGTGCATGCATGGGGTGCAAGTTGAAAGTTTAATAAAAGTGATAAATAATAGAATGAATTAAACTTAGACGTGATTCAAATTATTTTAGTTTAATAAATCAAATATGGTTTACTCATAAATTATTTTGCATGGAGATATGATTAATTTGATGCTTGATAATATATTTTGCTTTTTGAAAGGGTTGTACATTTCCTTTTATAGTGACAGATACAACACTATGATAATTGGCCTTATCCATAACTGGCCTCTTTGTTTTATTTGATGTTGTCATGCAAACGTGTTTCCCTTAAATTGAAAAACATTCTTAAAACTATTCATAATTTTCTTGTCTTTGTAGTACTCTTCTCAGGGATTTTGGTCATTTGCATAGTGAGCACTTCTAAAAATCTTCAACAATGCTAAAGATAGTGGCTTTGTGCTTTTGTGCACTTGGATTTTTGTTTATATATGCCAACTCAGCTTTCTCGGGCACACTTCAAGGAAAAATGAAGAGAAGAGGCGACAATGTACCTTTAAGGGACAAAGGTTGGAAATGTAAATATAATAGTTTTGTCCTAGGGATATTCCATTGTTTTGAAGTGTAATTGAAAATTTTCAAATGAATATGTGATAAGTGTCAATTTGCTTGAGGCTTGTTTTTCTCCCTTGTTTTTAGAAAACGGGATTCAAGGCCAATTGCACGAGGTTGTTGATTAATTTCATATAGAATTTTTGTAATGCAAGCATAGAGAAATGAAAGTGGAGTCTTGTTTTAGGATGTCGAGTCTTTATTTTCCACAATTTTAATGTTGAATAATAGTACAAACATTTGAATTCAATAATGGAGCAATTTTGGTGCCATTTCTCTCCTTGTGTACTCTTTACATGAATTATCAATGGAAATGATCAAGGGTCTTTCAATTGATCTTCATGATGTTTCCTATGAATGAATGATTTTGTATTTGTTCTAATTCAAAGAATTGGTTAAATTACTTTGATAGAATCATAGACTTGTGTAATTTGAGTCTAGGGATTTGATAAGCAGTTTTGGTTCAGTGTATTTGAGTACAATGTTGCAATGCAGTATTGTAGTAGGTCTATAATGTTATGATTAGATGTTGTTATACTCTGGGATTTGTGTTAAATTTGAATGCATATCCTAGGGTGAGGAACTAGTATGTTATGTGTGTTTGAATTTTCATTCTCTAGTATCTCTCACACATTCAAAAAAATAATTATCAAAGTTATCTTTAGTTGAAGTATTATTTCTTGAAGTTTCACGTTGGAACTTGCATTATCTTGCTTTGAATTGTTAAATGCTCAAAGATGCGCCAAGTCTTTAAAATCTTTTCCTATCAAGTAGTGATTATGGAAATGACTATGTTATTTGTAATGTGTAAGATGAATTGGCACAAAGAATCTTGAATACATTGTGTGGGATCACCCTACTGGGTCTTACCAGGCCCAAAGTGTAGGGAAAAATTCATTGTAACTTTCACTCATTCGTTGACGAATCCATCCAAATAGTTGATGATTGGAAGATGGCAATTGCATAGGTTATTTGTGAGATCAGCTTGGTATTTAAAAAGCACCAACAAAAGGAAAGACAATAATGATGAGATGAAAAGCAACTAAATGACATAAATTCATCCAATGTGCTTCTTTAAGTTCCTTATTTTGTTATTAGAGACTCTGTTTGCTTGTAAAAATCTTCCAAGAATCTATTTGTGTTCTATAGCTTATAAATACAATTGTTGATGGTGATAGAACTTTGGAAAATTTTAGTGATTCAATGATTACATTTGAAAATTTTATTCATTTGCTAGTCGTTTGATGGTTAGGGGTTCATTCTCCATTCACTAAGGTTCATCCTTGGGCTAAAATCCTCCTAAAACTCTAAATAATGTATAAGAATTATGGTTACCTATTATCGGTTACTTAAGTCATGACTTCATCCATTGATGCCATTGGTTAACTAGCCCTTTTGTCCTAGTAATACCGGTTGCGTCCACTTTTACACATTTTCCCGAGTCTTAAGTTTAGCAGGCCAATTAATTTAATTTATTGTATTTAAACTTTAGATGTATGTTCAAAGTATTTTATGGTGCACTTAAAAGCTCTTAAGAGCTCATCCTAGCCCCACCTTGTCAAACACTTAATGTTGATTGGCTCCCTGCTAGTCTGCACTAATAAAATATTAAAGAAAAGTATAGAGCATCATAACGGGTGCATGTTTCCTGACAAATTTCCTTGATAGGCCTAGTGAGCTTATAAAGGATGTTAGTGGTGGTCCCAAGATCTAACGGCTGAGGTAAAAGAAACATAATCAATATGTACCATTCCCCACCATCTTGTGGGAGGTCTTGAAGTAGTTATGAGATGCTTGCAAGATAGTGGACAGTTGACATGTGGCATCATTTGGAGCATTAAATATACTATGTAGTAAGTGAAATATTTCACCAATTATTTTTAGGCATCTTGAGAAAGATAAGATCATGCTACTAAAAAGACTTGAAGCCTTATGGTTAAAAGGTATCTGAGATGGGCCCAATGAACTTTTAAAGGGTGCTAGTGGTGGGACCAAGATCTAACAGCTAAGGTAAAAGATATAGAATCAATCTAGACCATTCCTTGCCATCCCACAAGAGGTCCTAATATGCTTGCAAAATAGTGATCAACTGACACGTGGCATTGTCTAGAGCCTTCAAACATTCCCATAGTCTTGCATAATTTGGGAGGTTGGAAATTGCTTGGTGGTGCTAAACTAGTTAATTAGGGTTGTTAGGTCTGCAACCCAAGGCTTTCTTAAACCCTATTATCATAAAACCCTCACATTCTTATGTTTTTTCATTAAAATCATAGAATTTTTAACTTAAGGGTATTGGTGTTGTGTGTCCCACATCTACTTTTATTGCTCGAAAGTGCCATCTTAATGCTTTATTATGATTTATGTAAATAATATTGATGAAGGAGAAATTTATTGATGGAGCGCCTAAGGCATGGTAACGGCTATCTTCCTAATACTGATAGGGTTTTCCATGGCAGGTAGCCCTGTGGCTCAAGAGGCTATGGATCGTGGTTTATGCAACATCATGGGCCCAAACACAGTGCTCATTGGCAACATGCAAGATGGGGTGTGAATGTTGTTAGACATATATTTTCCAAACCTAATTGGGCTCCATTGCTTTATTCTAGCCATAGGAGTATTTTTAGAATCAAACAAACGACTTTGGATATTTGTGAAGAAGATTGGGAAAATAGCATGCAAGCAACCTATCATAAGTTTGAGGGAAAACAATTTTATGAACCTAAATCTCAGTTTTTTGATCGATGTTATAAGGATGCTGAAGCTAATTTTCTATCCACTAAGCAAGGGAAGGTCTTGCAAGGTGCTCCCTTCAATCCAATCACAAAAGGGGTAAAGGGTAAATCAGTGGATGGCAATAGGAGTATATAGGAAAGTAAACAAGCAGATCAGGTGGGTAAAGAAAAAAAAGTTAACTCAAGGCAGATTGATGAAACCTCAACGTTGCATGTTAAGGAAAGTGATCATAATGAAGGGTTTTATATTAAAAAGGATGTTCTTCATGGTTCGCAACAATTTATTGATGGGATTCAAGGTGGTTATATGCAAAACTCAAATCCTCAACATGAAAAATAGCAATTGTAGGAAAAGATTGCTCAACGACAAGTATCAGAGGAGGGTTTTTAGGGGAAAAAGTTTGTTAGGAAGAAGTAGAGAAGAAGAAACAGAGCATCAAAAGATAGAAGGAAAAAGACAACTAATAAGGGTAAAATGGTACTGCAATGGAGGAAAAAAGAACCAAACAATGGAGACAAATCTAGCTTGGGAGAAGTTATGTGGAGAAATGTGAAAAGATTCTCCTCGACCACCTAAGCAGTTTGTGGAGATTGCTTTTCCTAATCCAAGATCTTCGTCATAGGGAATTGGTGGGTAAGTTTTGGTAGCTCTCATTAGATCTAAACTCTTTTCAAGACCTATTGTTTGATGAATGGGAAGGGGTTAGTAAGGTCTTCTACCTTGATAAAGATAAGGGTTTTTTTGTGGTTCTTTTCTTTGACAAATCGTATAGAGATGTTTTTAGAGTCAAGTCCTAGGTGTTTCAAGGGTCTGGTTTGTTTTTATAGCCATGGTACCCAAATTTTGAATGTCAAGATCTAATCAAGTATATTCCTGCTTGGATTCAATTGAAAGATTTGGCTTTGGAGTATAGGGAATTGAAATTAATAAAAATAATGGCAAACCATATTGAAAAATTTCTGTCATGATAAGGTATTTTTTGAAAAATCCATCGAAACTAGTGTGATTTTGTGCTCTACTAGATGCAAAAAAGGTTTTTCCATCCTAAATTCATCTAGAATCAAAATATGGAAAATGATACAAACAATTTCTTTGCTAAATGTTTTGATTTGGGGCATACTATTGGAGATTGTCTTGAAATTGATTTTGTTCCATCAGCTCCTCAAGCAAGGAAGAATCCTAAGAATTTATCCCTTCAAATAGTACCCTTTGTTCAAAGGGATGGCGTAGGAAAAGGGATTGTGGAGCTTGGAAAAAGGGCAAGTAGTTACTTCTCTTGGGTCTCCTTCATTCGGTAATAGAAACCATAAAGGGGAGCTTTGTCTAGTAAATAAAAGGGTAACATTTTTCATGGTGCAAGCTCAGGAAAATAAGACTGTTAAGAAGTTTAAAATGTAGTTTTTTATGACTAATATGATGTCAAAATCACTTCATTTATATGGTCCCCCTATTCTGGCTACCTCTCTCAAACAACTGCAGGATATAACAAGGAACTTGATATTCACTGGGGAGAAAAGGTTGATGGATTTTGGAAACTCTTCTCCAATTGATTGCTATGAGGATTTTGCTTAGAATATAGGTTGGGAAATGGTTTGAAACTCATAGAGGCAGAGTCCAATAAAATCACAGGAATTGGAGAATTTTGTTGATAAATTGCTTTTTTTTGTTAGTTTTGATTTACTAGATGAAATTGTTGATGAAATCATGAACGAAGATGCTAATATTGTGCAATTTGACTTGGAAAACTCTCATCAATCTGGGGATGATTTAGAAGAAGTACAAGGGAATTTTTTGTCTATAATAGCGAATTCGTTGGAGCAAAGGGTAAAACAATTGGTTGATAGTAATTTGGGAGTGGAGCTTCAAAGGACAGATCAAAAAAGTCTAGGTGGTTTTGACTATTCACAAACCCTTTCAATTTCTCAGACTCTAAGTACTCAACTACTTCCTGTGAAGACACTAGGTAAAAGGGGAAGAAAATCATATGTTACAAAGATGAAAGGTGAAATAGAAGTAGGGAAATAGTTGGTCATCAAAATTAGACAACACTTTGGCTTGTACAGATAATAAACATCCGAGGAGAGCATGTTTCACTCCTCGGTACCAATGAAGACACTTTCCTGGAATGTTAGGAGCATAAATGCCCTTGACAAGAAGGCCCAAATTAAACAACAAATTGACTCTTGTGGGGCTTGTGTGATTTTGTTACAAGAAACCAAAACTTTTGAAGCTGTGTATGAGGCATCGATTGGGAGATGGAAGAAGTGGAAATCAACGCATGCTCTTGCACAAGGAGCTTTAGGGGATATAATAACATTGTGGGATCCAAAATAAATTGTACTAGACTTAGTTTCTAATGAAAGGAACTGACAACTCCTTAAAATATCACATTTCGATTTGCAATTTTATTTATTCAATGTATATGAACCAACAACTACTGGGGACAAAAGAATTCTCTGGGAAACATTGTCACAAGACATTGATGGGATTAAAGATGATAAGGTGATTGTAGCTGGTGATTTTAATGCTATAGCTAACTTGCAAGAGAAGAGGGGAGGTATTTTCCCATCTCCTAGAGTCATGGAGGACTTTGCAACTTCCATATTAGACAATGCTTTTATTGATATAATACCAAACAATGGAAAGTTCACATGGACAAACAAAAGGTAAGGTTTTTTGAAAATTGTAGAAAGGTTGGATAGGTTTTTGGTTTCACCTAATTGGTTTGTAGTTAGAAATACTATTTCATCTCAAATTTTTCCTTTTTTTGCCTTTGATCATTTTGAAATATCTTTGGTTATTGAAATCAATAACCCTGTTCATAAAGTCAGAGCACCCTTTAAGTTTCATAAAATGTGGTTTAGGCATCCACATTTTTTAAGCTTGTTGCAAAAATGGTGGGTTAGTGCTCCGTTTGTGAAAGGATTGAGAATGATTCAATTGTTTAAGAAGTTAACTTATGTTAAATCTCAGATTAAGCATTGGAACATCCATGTGTTTAAGAATATTTTTCATAAAAAAGAAGTGGTATTTAAGTAGTTGGCGGAGATAAATGAAAGGATTATATAGCAAGTTTTGGATGCTAATACTTACGAACAACAAAAGGATTTGCAAGTAGAATGGGATGAATTAGTTGCAAGAGAGGAAATCTACTGGTGGGAAAAATCAAGGGAAGTGTGGTTAAGGGAGGGAGATAGAAATATAATTTTTTTCCATAGATCAACTCAAATTAAAAGATTAGTTGCAACTATTTTTTCAATCCGGAGCTCACTCTCTAGTGACTTACGTACAAAAGAGGATGAAATTCAATTAGAGGGTGTTAGATTTTTCTCCCAACTTCTAAGTGATCCTCAAAATAGTTCATTGGATTTACAGAGTGATGGGATGTGACTCTTAGGAAACATTCCACCTTTACTTTATGAAGTAGATAATCAATGGTTAATGAGGCCGTTTACTTTGGAGGAGGTCAATAAAGTGTTTTTCTCACTATATCCTGATGAGGCACTAGGCCCAAATGGGTTTACAATGTTGTTTTTTCAGAAATGTTGGGAATTTGTAGGTATTGATATATTACTAGCTTTGGAGGAATCAAGAAGAACATGCATAATACTTAAGTAGTTTAACACAACACATATAGCTATCACTCCAAAGGTAAAAGAGCAAGCTTCATTTGCAGATTTTAGACCAATCTCACTTTACAACACAATATATAGAATTTTTACAAAATCAATCTACTTAAGGATCTAGTCTTTCATATCAAGGTTAATTTCACAAGAGCAATGAGGCTTTGTGCCGAGAAGGGAAACTCCAGAAGGTGCATTAGTAGCTCATGAGGTGCTAAATTCCATTAAGGCTCATAATATTTCATCCTTTATTATTAAAATTGATATGATGAAGGCTTATGACAAAGTTAATTGGGATTTTCTGATTCAAGTCTTGCAAAGGTTTGGTTTTAGCTATAGATGGTGTAAATGGGTAGGATCATGTTTAGCAGGGGCTACATTTTCAGTTATCATCAATGGATCTCTAGCTAGTTTTTTTGAGTTTACCCAAGGTGTTAGGCAAGGAGACCCATTGTTTCCCTTCTTATTTATCTTAATGGCTAAAGGATTAAGTAGATTGATAAAAAAATTGCATAGCCAAGGGTTATGGCAAGGAATTTCCATTCCAAATACATAAATTTACTGGCTACACATTCTTTGTTTGTAGGTGATACACTATTGTTTGGGAAATATTCTTTGCAAGAAGTAGTTCAGGTAAAACAAGTGCTTGAAAAATATGCTTCAATATCAAGGCAAAAGATTAATGCAACTAAGTCCAAGATTTATTTTTTCAACACAAAGGCTTCCATTTCAAGAAAGTTGATTGAGGTATTGGGTTTTCAGTAGGCAGATTTACCATGCAATTATTTAGGTATTCCTTTCTTTATGGGAGTGGATAGAGTGAAATATTGGCAAAATGTTATTGAAAGAATAAATTCTAGAATTCTTGCATGGAAGGCTAGATGGCTATCACTAGTCGAATTATGATGATTAAATCTGTATTAGCATCTATTCCCAGTTATTACCTTGTTGTTTTAAAGGAACCAAAATGTGTGATTCATAGTATTGAGAAGCTCATTATGGGTTTTTTGTGGAGGGGTAACATAGATAATAAAAGAAAAGTTGCATTGATAGCCTTGAATAATATGTGCATGAATAAGTATAGTGGGGGTGCTAGTTTGCAAAGTATCTCAGCAAGAAACTTGACTCTTGGGGTAAAATTGTCATGGAAAATGTATTCAAAGCTAGGTTCAAAATGGGGTGCTTTAATGCAAAGTAAATATTTAGACAATAATAATCCAACCAGAATTTTCACGATTCAAGATCCTCCAAAAGGATCAATGATGTGGAATTTTATTGTTAATTGTAGAGAGGTGATTACCCCTTATTTGTCGTGGGAGGTTAATAAAGGGGATGAGGTTCATTTTTGGAAAGACTCTTGGAATGGATTTCCTCCTCTTAGCTCTAATTAGGGGTTGCAACTAGTGGAAAAAATCCTATTCGCATTATGGTGTACAAAAATGATAGATTATGTTCAATTAGTAGAGCCTTTAACAAGAAAAGTTATTTGGAAGGATATCCCTCTTACATGTTTATATCCTACTCAAAAAAGTTTGCTGATTATGGAACTTGGGAAAATATATGTTTTTTTGTCAGATTTAAGCTTGATAGGATATTTTGGGCTCCATCTAAAGATGGGAAATATACAGTTAAAGAGGGCTATAAATCAATAATTGCAAGTGCAGTGCATGATCAATCACATAGAGCATTCTCTTTCTATTGGACATCAATGATGCTTCCTAAGGCTGGGAGATTTGTCTGGCTTGCATTAAAGCAACAAATTTTAACAAGTGATAGGTTGCAAAAATTGGGCTTTTCTGAACCTTTTAAATGTGTCTTATGTCAAGAGGAGTTTGAAACAGTGGGTCACTTGTTTGTCAATTGCAAAGAAGCCTAGGAATATTAGAATTTTATTAAGTCTAAATTAAATATCTTATTTTCTTTGCCTAGCACTCTATGGGATTTATTTTTGAGTTGGCCGGTTCTGTATAAATCTTCTCTATTTGCATGTATTTGGAAAGTTACACCTGTAATAGTCATTTGTTCTATTTGGTGGGAAGGAAACAGGAGGATATTTAGAAATCAGAGTCATTCTTTGCTACAAATATAGTTTAAACTGGAAAAACATATATCTGAGGTTGTTAATTCATATGTTCATACCAATAAACATGTTTCTTCTACTTTGACCAATTGGGATAATTGGTTGTTGAAGAATTGGAAGTTTATCTCCTTGCCTTTTACAAGAGCTCAACATAATATCTTTAATGTAAATATTGGCAGAGCTAAGGTTCATTGGGCACTGCCTAGTACTGGTTTTTGTAAGCTTAACTTTGATGGGGCCTTGAAAGGAAACCCGAGTTTATCTGGGCCAGGAGTGTGTATCTAGGATAGTAATGGTTCTATAATGGAAGAAAAAGCAATAAAGTTGGAAAATGACACAAATAATGTAGCAAAGGCACAATCTCTTCTTCTAGGTTTGCAATTAGCTAAGGATATGGGTCTGCATAATTTAGATATTGAAGGGAATTCTTTGATCATCATTAATACCTATAAAAAATAAGAGATGCATAATTTGAAGTTACATTACAATCTTAAGAGGGCCTGGTCGCTAATGGATTCGTTTAAAGCAATTCAACTCTCACATGTATATCGTGAAGGTAATATAATAGCAGATAAATTGGAAAGCATGGGTAGTGATGGTCAAGAATTCATCTTCTTTAGTAACAAGGATAATCTAAAGGATTTTCCCGTACTACATAATTTGCTTCAATCAGAGAAATCTTAAATCAGTTTTACTTCTTTATAATTTCATTGTGGGTGCTTTATTATTGGGAAAATCAAAAGAGAATCAATGTTGGTATAAGGTGTAGCTTTAAAAGGTGAATTATGAGTAGTTGCAGGGATCTAAAAATCATATATTTTGCATGCCTCAAGCAAATAAAACTTCATTGGGATAGGAAGCTGTGAATTTGTTCATGTGCGTACTTTTGACAGGGGAGTAAGATTGGAGTATCTTATTAAAACATCATTGCTCAAGTAGGGAATGCATGCATGAGGGGATATTATAAATCTTGTATTGTTGATCATCAATTGGGAGAATTGAAGGATATTAGCATTAAGTGATTAATGAGTGGTCATCTTACATAATCTGCTATGTTGGAGGATGAAGGAAATAAAGGCCAAGTTGGATGTACTTGCTAAATTTTTTGACTAACATTTTCTCTGTTTCTTGTAGGTACATAAGCTCATAATTAAAGAGTAAGCAAAGAAGGAATTATGAAAAGATGTGGCTCTTTCACACACAAATTTTCAGCTTGTAACATGAGCTAATCTTTAAACAAGGAGATATGATGCTCAATGCAATTATGTTTTTAACATCCCTCATGTTATTAATTGCTTCCGTGGTTGTTTAGTCTCTTCATTAACTCTTTTTGCTAGTAAGGTTATGCAATAGAAGACTCTGTTCTCTGCTCTACTTTCTTACGACTGAATGCTAGTAATGGTCATTGTGAAGGAGGTGTCAAGGAACCACTAAAGGGAGTGGTGTTTCATGCAGGATTGTGGCAAGATGACTTTCAACCTGTGGAACCTGCAAATTTCTTTGCAAGTTTAGGCATGGGAAAAACCTTATGAGGAATCACTATCACAGGAAGAATTGTGCCTAATGTTTAATGCAAATTATTTGAGGGTGGAAGATTCTATTCAAACCATAATTGGTGGAGAGGTAGTCAAGTCGAGCTCGAGAAGAATCTTGTACCCATTGCAGGTTGTATCTATCTTTCTTTCTAATTTAATGGATTTGTGTCAATCTTTCAAGGAGCTGGAAAGCATTGTGGATAAATTTGTTAAACATTAGTTTGTTCAAGGTAATATCTTTCCAAAGTCAGTGCAAAAGTATAATTTTTACAAGGGAAAGGGTATGGTGGGAGGGTTGTTTCCTCAAAAATTTCTCAGGAAGTGTCAGGGCTACCGAGAAGTTTATGAGTCTTTTAAACTGGCTATTCAGGAAGGTAATGTCTCGATTCTTCTGTAAGTGTTACAAAAGTTTAATGGGTGCATTTGTGTGTGTATGAGGGAAGAAATTAAGAACAAGTTTTTTGCAATCATTTTCCTGAAAATGCATGGATGTATGCTGGTTGATGAAAACCCTTGTGTATTTCAAATGTATGAGGTTACACGCTAGTAAATTGCCCCTATTGAGCATTTCATGCAAGTTCTTGTGCATGAGAATGATGATGCAAAGGAAGGGAAAGATGAAAATCATCCACAATTTATGGAGGAATAAGGTCCTTGAGAGAAAGGAAGAAAATTTTGCTTCAACGACTGCATAATGGAAAATATTTATCTTTTTTCACTAGAATCAGCTTGAAGAAGATATAGAAGAGTTACATGAAGTTATGGAAGTTTGAAGGTGCTCCTCATTGAACAAGAAAGAAGTCTTGAGAATATAGTGTCATCAAAGTGGGGAAAATATGATAGTTTTTTTAGCGTTTTTTTGAGTTTTTTCATAGTTATCTGTATAGTTGGGACAAAATGTCTCTGTTAGCTTAGATATATTGTCATATAGTAAGATATGTTTAAATTATGGGAAGGGATTTTGAATCTAGATGCTTGTTAGAAGGGTTATAGTAATAGTTTTTTGAACAATATTTTAATATTTGGGCTATGAAGAGCCTTTTAGATAGCTAAAGACATAACTTGTAAATTCTATTTATATATTAATATACGAGCTTCATGCTCCTTATTTAAAAAAATAATTTATTATGATTTAATTATTCTCCTTCCTAATGATTTTATCTTATTGGAGTGGTCTGGGCACGTGTTGTGATATCACACCATCCTTTGGTTCATGGAGGCTTGGTTTTGTCAGTTTTTGAGCTACACAAAACCCTGAAATGGTGACACACATTCAAATATTCGAGAAGGCTAATTTTTTTTATCAAATATTTTATTTTTTATGTCACTGAGCCTTTTTGTCTCGTTGAGTAAAGGTCCCCCTTTTCCCTAGTCAACCTTAAGTTGTTAATTTAGCATGTGCTAAATTCTATCGTAAGAGCTTAGGCCTTCATGGGACTATGGTGGGATTGATCTTTGGCTCCTACAAAATAGCAAGATGGTGACAAGTGTTGGCATCCTAAGGCTTTGTGATGAGTTCTTCTATCACCATGGGGTGTATTTTTTGTCATTTCCTCACTCCGCGAGTGAATGAAATAATGAAACCTATCCACATAATGAAAAAATAGAAGTGTTAGTTCACATAGGAAAATTCAAACTTATGTGATTGTCATTGATCTGGAGATCATCGGTCCACATTTGAACTTGGCAAACGTCTCTCACTGGTCACGCATTCAAGCATGCAAATGAAGTAATGGTGGATGGGACTGTTATCTATTGAATTCATGAGCCTAGAAATAAAATATCCAAATTCATTCTTCCAACAACTACTAAGGTGATCAAGCAAGTTGTTGCATTTTCTGGATCAAATGAGGTGTTTCAAGTGCAAAAATAGGGCTTTTTGTGACGATAAACCAAGTAATTTCACCTCATTTGATAATTAGAAGCATAATTCAAGGTGTAAAAGGGATCATGAGCAATTCAAAATGAAAGAATAGTGGTTTCTAGGGGGTAGATGCTATCAAAATTTTCTTGAACCCTTTGTATGAAAGAAAACTTGCTAAACCCTAGTTACAGTTTTTAAACCCTACCTTCTTGAATTATATGAAATGGCTGGAACTTTGTCTAGTAAGAGGTAGGCACCAGAGGAGGATGTAATTATCCTTTTTCTTGGTTCATCAAAGAGACCAAAGGTAGGTCTAGGGTCTGGTGGTGTAATTGATAAACTTTTGGATCGAGGTGCTAGGTGTAGAGACACCATTATCCTAGAGGAGGGTTATGCAATATATGGAATCTAGGTTTGATAAATTTGGTGGTGCCTAATTTTTTTGTGAACAAAGATTTGATCTAACAGTTGGCCATAACATATGACCCTAACACCTTGATAACTACTATTGGCCATAGATTGCTACAACTAGATAGAGATCAAGTGTCTAGGGTGTTCCAATTGGACCCCAATTCCAGGTTGCCAATTGACTTAGGGGCACTCAATAGGGAGTATGAGAGGAATAGGGACAACTACAGATTAGATGGTTACCCTTTTTCAGGCCAAAGGGGCCTAGGAAGGAGTGGAAAAGATTTGGAAAAGGTGATCTAGAGCCCTTTTCATATGATATATTTGAGCCCTATTTCCAAAATAAATATTCCTCACTATTGAAAGTATTAGGGATGGATAATAGAATCCAAATCCCTATGAATTTCATGGTTATTGTAGTGGACATTCAAAATAGGGATGTTAATAGGTCATATGATTTTGTAAGGTACCTTTCTAATCAATTACATGTCCCTATGTGCAATTAAGAATGATCCCATTGGCCCAATAAGTTTTAATCAATATTCCATCTTGCTACACATGATTCTATATATAGGACAATAGGTGTGGCCACCTCAGTTGTAGGTTAGGGCCATTGATGATAAGAACATACTATTACCAGTCCAAGAATGAACATATTTATGGGACAAAGACTCTGAGTATTTAAATTATGTAGCTTTTGAAGAGTTATTTATCAAGCCATTGAGGTAGGGGTTAGGTCTACCCACTGATTGGGGTTTGTCTCAGGAAGTAAGAATATTTTTGAGACCCCATGACCTCACCCCAGAGATGAAAATTGATCATAACTATGGTGATTGGTTCTTCTACTTAGATGCCACCATGATAAGGGTATTTGGAACTCTAGTTGCACCGCATGTGCTCCCATAAGATGTTCTTGACAGACTGGCATTCTTAGAGATTATGTGGCAGTTGAATGCATATGAAAAACACCATTTCAGGAACAACAAAAATTATGCCCTTCTCCTTGCTGCTATTTCTTTCTTGGACTTTTTGGCATTAAACAAGGATGGTATGGATCTAATTCCAAAGAAAATGCTCCCTTATAAGATGGAGGTTGATAAGGTTAGGATCTTTGATCTTGAAGGCTACATAAACAAGGAAAGAAGAATTAACAAATTATCAGTCTACCCCATATACCTAACAACATTGAAGCTTTGATTAGGAATTTCTCCTCAGAGAGCATGGCCACAAGGAGGAGAGAATTATGGGTAAAAATCCAAATAGCAGAGAATAAGAGAATGAAATCCGATGCATATTTCAAAGGGTCATATCTGCACATCATGGATCTTGTAGTCAAGATGATGAATATGTTGGAAAAATCCAAATAATTGTTGGCTAACATCCCTCAGGTGCCATTAAGAATTCCAAGTGCTTCCTCATCATCCAAAGCTGAGGTACCATAGAGTTCCCAACCGATAACCCCATTACAGGCTATTGATCTAAGTGTTGGGCCTTTGGTGGATTATCCTATCAATCCAAAGGAGGTAGATGATGATGTATTAGTGATAAGGCATGGGATTCCTCCTCCTAGAATGCTCATTGAAAGACCTATTGATGACATGATTACCATCAATTTTAAAATAGGGGTTGATGACATTAATGGCATGAGGTCTAAAGCTTGTCAAGAGTTTTTGAGAGATGAAGCATTCATCACTACTAGGGAACTCAGGGACCTGGTCCTTAAAAATAAAGGAGAGGAACTAAGGGAGTCCCTCACTACTAGGAACTTTACAAAATGGGAGAAAAAGGTTGCCATAAATGAATTCTAGAGGAGGGTAAAGGAAGAAATGGATGAAATGACCCATGATAAGGAGATAGAACTAGTTAAGGAGGTAGGGTGTTTACTCCTCCCAGGCTGGGATATCTCTTTAGCTATTGCATTTGATGCAATAAGGAAGCATCAAGGTGAAGCTCCAATTTTGGGACCTGAGGATCAGGCAAATGACTTTTATTTTGGGTCTAGGTATCACCTTGGCCATGAAACCTTGGCTATATGGTAAATTTTCTCAAAGACCAATAAGGCATAGGTTGTTTCCAACCCAAATGAGCTCATACGACACTTTGTTGTCAAAAGGGTTGGTGACACAAGTACAACACAAATAACTTCCTTAATAGTTAATGCTGCTCTCTTCACATAAGCAACTATTAAGAAGCTTCAAGCTGATCTAGATAGGGAAAACGTCCTAAATCAAAATCTTGAGAAAAGGCTTAATGTAGTTAGGAGATCATTTCTTGTGCCAGAAAAAATTGAGGATGCCCAAGCCTTACATGATAGAAACATGTTAGAGATGGAGATCAAGGAGTTGAGGGAGAAATTAAAGTAGAGTAGTGCAAAGGTTAGAGCAACAAATGAGGCATCTACAAGGAAAGTGTCTAGGCTGGTAGACAATATTTTGAGTTACAGGTTGTCTAAGATCCTCTGCCAGGTGGACAAGGTATGGGACAACTATTCACAATTGAGGAATGCATTTTATTCTCATAACTGAGCATGTATGAGATTGAAATGAATACAATTCAAAAGGTCCTAGGGTATTGAGTTGTTGAGGTTGATTGCCAACAATTCAAATTTTGGCAATAGTATGGTGTTTGACATTTTGAGGGAGTTAGATTAGTTGGATGACATTATGAGTCATCACAATAGGTATAGATACCTTTTTAGGAGGGAGCTTGTCACTTTTGATGGTTTTGAGGGGTTTTATGTGCCTCCAATTTTGGTAGATGAGGGGGATATGGTGGTACTTGAAAAATGGAGAGAAAAAATTGCCAACCTCCTAACACCCATGTTTAGTAAAATACATAAAGAGGGTGAGGTTTATGTAGATCAATAGAATGCTAGTATTGATTGCCTCACCTATTAGGAGCTTAGTTTCACGGGCTTTTCAAGTATGTGCAGGTTTTGGTTGGAGATGAATACAAGGCACATTTAGAGAGATTTAGTAGTTTTTTGCCACCTAGGAGTGACACCTCAAAAAACCAAGTGGAGCCCAAGGAAAAATAGGTTGATGCAACTTGAGTTGCTTTTCAATCGACTCCCAAACACTAGGTGTGACTGCTACAACTACTTTTGGAGCGACTGCCAGAGTTTTGAACTAGTTCTTGTCCGTTGTAATTTTGAATCACTTTTGGTAGTTGAATGAGGCCTTTTGCTTCTTGCTTCCTTTGTGCTTATAAGAGGTAATTCTGGACCTCATTCAAAGGGCTCTATGCTCAAGCAATTTTAGCAATGGTGTGCATCAATTTTGTCATCCTCTCCATTATTGTACTCATTTCTCTTGAATTATCATAATCAAGGATTATTTTTTGGTTCACATTCCACTTTATGTGTTATGAGTGTATGAGTTGTTTGTTTCTATTTCAAAAATAGAGTAATGTGCTTTCAATTCATTCATCTAGAGTTGTGATGTTGTAGTATGGATCTTAAAGTAGTTTGATATTATTGTTCATTTATTGGTTTCTTATTGTAAGGAAGTAAGGTTATGAGACACCATAATAATTATTATTAGTCTAATGTCTTAGCTTAATATTTTTTCATATATATATATATATGTTTTAAAATATATTAATACTATAAGATATTATTAATATATAATTATATATATTAATGGTGTATATTGTATTTATACTACTTATATTATATCAATATATACATAATTCCAAGTTTTAGATTTAATCGAAGCCCAAATAATTAGCACAATCTACTGAAAACAATCAACAAGAATATAGATTTTTATCAAGCAATACAATGATCTTGAAATAGAAATGGTTACAAATCTTTCGTTGTATTAATGTAATGCATTTTTGTGAAGCTCTTTAATGTTTGGCTGATATACCACTAAAGCAAACAAATTATCTGATAACAAAATAAGAACCTTGCAGAATTAGATTTGATGAATTTCTGGAATTCAACCACCCTTCATTTCATCGTCATTGTCTTTTCTTTCATGTCTCTTCTTATTTTATCCCAAATTCAAAGAACAAGTCAAATGCTTAAATAAGAAAAAAGAGTTGTATGAAGTAATATAAAGTCCAAGATGTAGAGGAAGAGTTATCTTAAACTTTCACCTCTTCCTTGCTCAATCCATATATATTATTAATGATTAGGCATGATAGTCATATAGATTAGATATAACATCCAATTCAAAATTAACAAATAACTATATAAGATATATTCTATCTAAATGTATTCTATTTACATAAGACATATTTTATAAAATATATAAAATATATTATATACTATATAATATATATTATATTATTAAAATATTAAAATTAAATAATATAATATTCTGTAATATATTAATTTTTCACTATATTTTATAAATATGTATTGTTATATAATAATAATATAACATAGTATGCTATACTATGTATTCTGTTGTAATGTATTTTATATGATATACATTATATTATAATAATATATACTACATTATATAATACACAATATATATTATAGATATCAAATAGTTTTTGGGTGGAGACTAAGTGTTTTGTATCCTATTAAAGAAAATATTTAATGTATGGAGATAGGGGCAGAAGGCATAAGTTTTTGATAAAAAAACATTAAATGCAGTGTTAGGCATTAAGTTGCTTTTAACAAGGTGAAATGACATTCAATTCAAATGTCTAATAAACACAGGTTTGACAAACTTGCGTAGGTGTGGTTGCATTTCCTATTTTGATGGCTTTAGAGCCATTGCCTATTTTGATGGTTGCATTTCCATTGCCATAGTCCAGGCGTGCATTCTTAGTTTTGTTGAATATGATGACAAATAGATATATTATGTCTAGACTCTAAATATTGGCATTGGACAAGAACAATAATACAAGGATCTGGAACCATAAATATGATTTGACAGTATCAATAATTTGATTTTACTTGATGATTGACAAAATTTAGTTCAAGTGTGCAAAAGATATGAGATCAATTGCAAATATTTATTTTTGTATAATAGAAGATGATAAGACTTGTACCGAATGTATAGACATTTAAATACTGTAAATAAAGGAAGATGATAAATACTTTTCATGGAGTTTATTGTAGTATCCAAGCTATGTGCCATGCTTGAAGTAAGAAAATATAGGAATTGTTACTCGTAAACAAGTTATAGAGTGCAAATCCTTTTAAATAGTTCTTGATTTAGTTGATGCGAGTATTTATAGCAATTTTAGAAATATGAGTTCCAATTACCAAAAAGAACTTTTTTGTATTGTTTAGTTGCAATGTGTAAATTCTGATGTTTTGAGATTGCGAAAGTTCATTAGTGATGTATTAAAGAGCATTAAATAAATATGTTGTATTGAAATAGCCTATGTATGCACCAATGCCTTGTATATTAATCATAAATGCATTGCCAACATCTTGGCACATGTAACAAAATACATGTCATTTATCATATTCTTTATACCTTTGTACTTAGTGAAATCATCAACACTTTCATATTCTTTGTTGAATAGCTTAGAAACTGTAACTTTTCAGTGTCTTTCATTTTGGGCCTCATGCAAGCAATGGTAACTTGAGACAATTTAGAGCATGTGGTTGAAGTTACATCCTAAAATCGGTCCATTCACTAGATTCACGAATATTAAAGCATGAATTCAAATTCTCACAAGCTTTTAGATGGTGTTAGTGGTAGAGCCAAGATCTAAAGGCTTTTATGATGCCATGTTGATTCAATCTCAACTGTTCCCCGCTATGTTGTTGAGGATCTTTCATAAGATATTGGCTCTTTGCGGGACAATGAGAGACTGCCATGTGATAGTATCTGGAACTTTAAATGGACTATTGGAGAGAATAAATATATCATCAAATATTTCAGGTGAGTTAAGGGAGAGTAAAATTTGTGTAGCTAAATATACATGGAATTCTATGATTAGTCAATGATGGAGACAATCTAATATCAATTGTTCATGCTGCAAAGGTTTAAGACACATGCCAAAATTCTGCTAAGTATGAATGCAAGCTTGAAGGGTAAAAAGTGCATAGGTTTAGACATGTGGAAGTATTCTATGGATTTCCTCACCAATTCGCACCTATTGATTTGTTTCCTAGCATGTGTATGCGGGTATGTGGGGAAGTGATATGTGACAACAAGCAAGCATTTCCACATGGAAAAAATATTGCATTGGCTCGATGTTGATGTCAAATTAAGTCAAGTTTTCAAACTTGGTTAACTCGATTTGAGCCATCAATCGGTCCAAATCACCAAGAAATCAACGACTAGAATTCAAAGTTGTTAAACGAGGTAAATTGAGTTGTTGTTATTCGTGTGAGCGAGCAATGGAGGAGGTGAAACTTTTCAATTGAATTAGAGATCTTTTTCATTATAAAAGTAGGAAGTAAAACATAATTCGAAATCAACAAAGCATTGTAAGGCATCCAAAGATCAAATAGAGTGTTCTTCAAGCTTCTAACACTTAGAATTAGGGTTTATGGCATTCAAACAACTGTAAGTAAATTTGGCCTTTATGTGTTGAAATTTCCAACAATTTTGTATGCATTTGTGAGCTTTGTGTCTCGAGAAGTGTTTGCAATGAGTTCTTTTACGATTTGATGTTCATCGATTACTATTAGACTACTTTGAATTCACCCTTTTGTGTCTGAATTAATTTTGAACCGTAGCCACATTTAGATAAATCCTAGCTTGCATGACCTTCCATGGGAATGACACCACCAAAAGCTTAATATTTTGGTTCAACCACAAAATCAGCTCTGTATGACAATCTATTAGAGCAATTACCGGACTCAACAAATTATAAAATCAAGGGAAAAATTATGTTTGAAGGCCATGGTATAGACAAGGGAATTATGGACTGACAGTATGCCATTAAGGATGCTAAGATGCTAGTTACTAGATGGGTGCTTTTCAAATATTAGTTTGGGAAGAGGAATGCCAATGTGCCAACTTGTATTGGATGAAGAATGAATATGGGTAAACTTGTTGTCCTTATTGTGTATTTAGATGTTGACCTGTTAAAAGCTATAGCCATAAACTATGACCCAAACATTCATGTCCCGAGGTCACATGCTAGTATGAAGATGATTGACTTGACTTGAGAAGGTATAATTGATGTTTTTAATATAAACCCTGATGTTATTGAGCCAATTGACTAGAGAGCATTAAATGAGGAATATGAACAAAACAAGGTAATTTTCAGAGTGGCGATCTTCAAAATTTCATGGCAAAGGGAAAAGGGAGAAGCAAAATGAAGCTTACAAGTGTAGAAATGGATCCTTTTTCAATTGACATGTTTGATTTCTATTTTATTAGGACTTACTACACCTTGTGCCAAATCCTATAGCTTGACCCTCCTCAAAGGATACCTATAGAATTTATATACATGGCTGCTAACATTGAGCATGTGATGGTGAATAAGCAATATGATTTTGCTACACTTGTCTGACTCCATTCATAAGGATTTGGTAGCACTCAAAGAAGGTCAAAATATAGTAATATTCTGGTGGTAATCCTTATTGTTGCACATGTTTTTGTTCAAAGGAGTGAATGAGTTTAGCAAGGACATGATATTGAATGTCAAAAGTGAACAAAATGAGTGCCTTCTTGTTCATGGATGAGATCATCAGCTTGATATGCATGATTCAAACTCTACTTTTGTGACTTTTACAAATATATTTGGTGCAAGATTGAGAAGGTATTTGATGAGGAATCCATAAAGAATTCCTAAGGAACTGCATGATTTCTTGAGGCCTAAAAAAAGGAGGCCTAAACTAGGCATTGATCACAATTGGGGAGACATTATCCCTTATCTAGATTGCACTAGTATTAGGGTATACAACACAAATGTTTCCCTTCATGTATTCCCAAGAGATGTACCATTGAGAATTGGTTTTCTGGAATTCATGTGGCAACTGGGAAAGGTTGTGGCTCTGCATCTGACAGGACAAAAGAAGGGAACTCTTTTCCCACACTACACTATATTTTGTGATTTTGTCATGATCAAGAATGGATGGAAAAACATTGTAAAAAATGATTACACCTTTAGGAATGAAGAATTGTAAAGAAAAGAACTATGATCCAAAAGGTTTTATTGCAACATCAAAAGTTAAAATTAGAGGAGGAATATTTTTCCATAATTTCTTTTATCCTGAAGATATTATCAAGAATTAAATATCTTCAGAATTAATTTGATTTGGAGAAGGAAAAGGATAGGAAAATAAAATGGTTGGCTTTCAAAAAATTGGAGAAAGAAAGGCAAGAGAGGGATCCCAGGTTCAGGGGTGCTTTTGTGGACATTGATGATGAGAAAAAGATCACAAAGTATAAATATAAGGGTATTTGTTCATGAAATATTACAATATTTTGGAATGTATTTGAAAATTGTCAAATGAAAATGGCCCAAAGTTTATTTGCTCTCTTGTTCTATAAAATGGAATTAAAGGTGAATTGCAGGAGATGATTAATCTCCCAATACAATTTTGTAATGTAAGCATAGTGAATAGAAGTTGAGTCTGGGCTAGGTTATTGAGTCTTTTTTTTGTGCAAATTCCAATGTTGTTTAATAGTACCAACATTTTGAATAGGAAAATGACATAGTTTTGAAATCAGTTTTCTCCTATTGTACTCTTTGCATGAATTATCAATGAAAAATGATGAAGGATCCTTCATTTGGTCTTCATTGTATTTCCAATGAATATATTCTTTTATTAACTTCCCGATTCAAAGAATTGGTTAAATTACTTTGATAGAAGCATAGATCTATATAATTTGAGTGCAGGGATTTGACAAGTAGTTTTGGTTCACAATATTTAGGTGCAATATTGTAATGTAGGATTGTAAGAGCTGAATAATGTTAGGATTTAATGCTGTTATGCATCATAATTTTTGTTGAGCTCAAATCCATACCTCAAATTAAGACACCAATATAGGATTTATGTCTAAGTTGCAAATTGTTGGAAGGACAAAAATTGTCACGACCAAGTATAACTGTATTTGTATAACCATACTAATGTGTTTGTCTTTCACTTTATATTTTATACAAATATGTATGAAAATGATCAAATATCTTTCATGTCATTGTCTTTGTCTTTTGATTGATCTATGCTATTTTTTTAGGTTTGGTTCAAAGAACTGATCAAATGCTTGGACAAAAAATTGTCAAATGAAAATGTGACAAGTGGAAGTGGCCTATAATTTGTTTTCTATCTTGTTCTATAAAAGGTAATTAAAGGAGAATTGTAGGACATGATTAGTCTACCAATACAATTTTGTAATGTAAGCACAGTGAATAAAAATCGAGTCAGGGATAGGTTATTGAGTCTTTGTTTTGTGCAAATTCCAATGTTGTACACCAATGCGAACATTTTGAATAGAAAAATGACATAGTTTTGAAAGAAATTCTCTCCTATTGTGCTCTTTGCATGAATTATCAATGAAAAATGATCAAAGGATCCTTCATTTAGTTTTCATTGTCTTCCCAATGAATGTATTCTTTTATTAATATTTCACTTAAAGAATTGGTTAAATTACTTTGATAGAAGCATATATTTATATAATTTGAGTGCAGACATTTGATAAGAAGTTTTGGTTCATGATATTTGGGTGCAATATTGCAATGCAGTATTGTAAGAGCTGCATAATATTAAGATTTAAAGATGTTATACATCATAATTTGTGTTGGACTGAATTCCATATCCTAGATGTAACAACCCCAGTGTTCTTCACAGTAAAATTTCCAATGTTTTCACCTTAAGTGAATAAATCATGATTCCATGACGTAGCAATAAAAATATTTCTTCCAATAATGTAAATTACATGAATAATTAAAATAATACAAATTCCAATTTATAATTGCAATCCAAGTAATTATAAAAATCTTCCCAAAACATAGATATCATACAATATTCAATAAGGATTCCATTCTAATATAATAATTTCACAAATTACAATATTCCAAGAATGTACACCATTACAAACATAGCTCCACCAAGCTTCTTAGCATAAGATATAGATGGTCCAGGAACCTCCCTTTCAAAACATTGGTCTCATGTCGCATGCTGAGGAGGAGAAGCATCACTTAAGTGCTTTTCTGCGAACCACAGACTCATATGCAGTCCCCTGCACATCTATCAATGATAGATGGCCCTAACCTTAGATGAAGAGATTGGTTGGGTAATCCCATATGACATACCACTCTAAGCTTAGTGTTGTGCCCTACATGACTAGGATTTATAACCTACGCTAGGTAACCCTCATGCATTTAAATGGACATGATGAATTGACAGTGGAGCCTTGAGAAATCACATTACTTTGGCCAAAGTATTCTCACTCAGTACTTCGAGTGAAGGTCTACCATTCACTTAAACTATAGCAAGATAATTTTTACTTAAGGCCATCATATCTATGCTTAGGAAATCCCTCTCCACGAGCAAGCTACTCCCCAGGATAACCTATCTCTTTAGCACAACCTAAGGTAACACAACTCATTAAGCAAAGTACTAGTTCCCTCCCTTCACTGGATAACAATCCTAGGAGTAACCTACTAGCCAACCAACATAATTAAATATCTAGATATGAGTATCCCTTAAGCTACCCAAGTTTTATTCATATCTAGTATAATAACAATACCTATAACAAACATCCATCCTATCGTGGAGTAATACAAACACAATGCATGATCTCAATTGAAGAATTGTCATAACAATAGATGATTCCATTCGAGAGTATCAACTTTTTGACTAAAGGGTTTAAGCTATGAATAAGCCTTATGCTTCCCATGTTTATTCATATATAGTATGTAATACTTATGATAAACATAATTCTACTATTATGGAGTAATTACAAGCATTTCAAAAATAGTATATGTAGCTTCTACTTTCTTTCAAAGTAAACAATAATTTTCTCTAAATGCAACCATAGTAGACTAGTTTAAACAATCAAGAAGAAAATAATTGAAAACTAATAAAAACAAGGGAATAAAATCCTCATGCTTGTGATAAGCTTTCCAATCGATTGGCTACAATCACAACACTTCCAAACAACAACTAGCCTGGTATCGATCCTTCAACAAAGTCTCAATAACCACTATCTCACAATTTGGAAAATACTTCTCTCAAAATAATAACAAAATCTCTCTAATGCTCTAAGATCTCACTCACTGTAATAGTCAGAATAATGTAGAAACTTGCTCAAGGAATGCATCCCAAACAAGTGAACTAGTTCCAGTATTTATACAACAGTTTGGAGACTGTACTCATCCTATAGTTTAGGCATGAGTTCTGACACTAATTAGCATGCACAAAAACACATAATCCTCAGCTAAAAGGTGGTGTACATATAAGCTCTTACTCAGCTAAACAAAGCTACATATCAACCTAGTTGATGGACAACAAAAGGAGACTAATTCAATTTAACACATGATTGAATTCAATTTGCATTTCATAGTGGACTTCTACAGGTATAAGGATTCAAAGGTGGCGCCAAAGCATCAATATTCACTTACTAATTTGGCGTGGTTTCCACCACATCTGAAACAGTCAACATAAAATATGCAAAACCAAGCTTGCATTGACTAAGTCTTGGTATGAGTTGATTCACATAATAAATCAGTTTGAAAAAGTCGTTGACTTGTTTTCATTACCTTTCATGCCTTTTACAGATTTTGGTCTATGCTTAATGACAAGGCAATGAGAGTTTACTAAGTCCATGGGATTTCCACAAAAGGCATCGAATTATTCTTTCATCATGCATCAACTTAATGGTTGCTCATTGTTTGCAGATTACAAACTCTTCTAACATAGACAACAAGAGTAATATGCAGCTTCTTAATACAGTCACAAGTATTGATGCAAGAAGAGATACTCTCCCTTTCAAATCTAATCACAAACACACATACAAATCAATGCAAGAAGGCAGCAAATTAACTTAAACACATAGAAATGGAAGAGAAATCTGCAACATATAATAAGTTCAAATCTGACAATGAATTACATAATCATGGAGCTCATATGCTCACATACAACATGAGCTTCACACATACAAAAATCTGTAACTCAACATTCCAACATCATTCCAATAGCATCTGGATATGTAACCACCAACTCTCCAAATCCCCCCTTCACCAAATTGCAAGCATCAATATATAAAAATTGTGTGAGAAGAAACCACTATTGGTTTCTCAAAACAACCTCCACTAAACTACCAGGAAAAATCATCACTTTCTGCCTATCAATACTTTGTCATTCGTTAGAATTTTCTAAAATGGTTTCTGGGTTTGGTGCCTCTTGTTTCCAACTTTCTGGATCATTTTTAAATTCTTAATTTTGTTACCATATGAGAAAGTTATTACTATTTTACTGAGAATAGGTCTCATAATTACGACCCAGACAATCTTTTCTCTTTTTCCAAAAATAATAATATGCCAGTCAAACCTCCAGAATTCTCTTTACTCCTTGACATGGTTTTCCTCTTCTTAGCATGTGAATTCAATGTACAATTCAATTTTTTCTTCCCACCTTACACCCACTCTCTCCATTCCATCAATACCCATCATTTTAGTCCTCCAACAAGATGCAATTTTTAAATTTTTTTGAATGGAGTTACAATTTACAATAATTGTCCACTCACAGGCTTGGACATGGAAGTTTTCCCTTTTACAAAATTAACACTTCTCAAATATTCTAAAACAATAAAAAGTGAATTAATTAATTAATTGGTTTTCCCACAATCCATCACCAAATTCTACTACGTTGGAAGAGTTGAAAATTTCAACAATTTACACTTGTAGCCAAAAATCAAAATAAAACACAAGCATAAAACTTTAGAATATTTTTGGTTGTGCAGGATTGCTTGGTACCCCTTGATGCTTCTGTATCAGACACCCAGGGTAGAAATTTTGTGAGCATAGGCTCAGAAAAGTGGATTTGAATGGTAGAACCATTCTTTCAAATTGCAAGCAATCTACAACGAACTCCGTCGTTGTCCAAAGTGCATGCATGAAATCTTTTCATTTTCCTCTTCTTCCAACATCTTGCTGGTACTAGCTTCACTCTCCTCCAAAAATTCTGCTTACCATTCTTCTCTCCTCTTGTGAACTTGTATCCACCATGTACCATCCTCCTCCAAATAATCTCTCTACTCTCCTCTTTCATGGGTTTTGACCCACCACAAACTAACCACCTCCACCAAATCTCTCCTGTGACATCTTTTATAGCTTCTACAGATAAATATGCTACATCCACACACCAATCTGCAACTACATAATCTCTTGTTATATCTTCTTGTGCTAACTCCTTATGCAAATTCACGTCAACTATTTCATCACATAATGTAGAAAAATTAAAATTTACCTCTTCATCAATTTGATGCTTCATGTCCACCAACATGTCTTCATTATAGTCTTCCTTTGCTATTGCAACTTCTACCTCATCATCATCTGCTGCAATTTCTCTATGTTCTTTATCCTCTATATCCATCTTCATCTCTTCAAGATTTAAATATCCTCTTAACCACCTATCTATTATTTCCATCTCCTTTATAAATAGGATATTCTCTTCATTTTTTCCAAGTTCTTCATCAAATTTTGGTCCTTTAGCATGCAAATATCCTTCTTCATTATCATTGTCTATTGTAGCCTTGTTGTGCTCTTCAACCTATACCACCATCTCATGCTTGTTCTCCTCTCTATCTTCCAAAAGACATGCTTTACCTATTGCAATATCACTATCTTCTTCATCCTTTATAGGGGTTACTCTCACTTCTTTTTCCTTCTCTCTTTGGTTGCAACACTCATTTTCTCTTCTCTTCTTCTTGTTGTCCTCAAAGCATACTTTTGCAATATTCTCTCCCTCATATTCAATTGCATACACAACTATGATTTTTTTTTATCTTTCTTCTTTGACATTTCATCAAAAAATTTCTACACGCTCTCAATATTCAACCTCTTAGGTATAGATTACCTCACACTCGATGATCTATCTACAAAAAAATCACACACATTCCACCCCCAAGTCCTAGTGCAAACTGCCTCATGTTCAACACTCTGCCTACACAGTCAGGAACTCCTTTGATACCACTGATGCAAAAAGAGATACTCTCCCTTTCAAATTTAATCACACAAACACATACAACTCTATGCAAGAAGGCAAAAAATTAACTTAAACACATAGAAATGGAAGAGAAATATGCAACATATATTAAGTTCAAATCTGACAATGAATTACATAATCATGGAGCTCATATGCTCACATACAACATGGGCTTCACACATACAAAAATCTGCAACTCAACATTCCAACATCATTCTAGCAGCATTTGGATATGTAACCACCAACTCTCCAAATCCCCCCTTCACCAAATTGCAAGCATCAATATATAAAAATTGTGTGAGAAGAAACCACTATTAGTTTCTCAAGATAACTTCCAGTAAACCACCAGGAAAATCCATCACTTTCTACCTATCAATACTCTGTCATTTGTCAGAATTTTCTAAAACAGTTTCTAAGTTTGGTGTGCCTTGTTTCTATAGTTTTGGATCATTTTGAAATTCTTAATTTCATTACCGTATGAGAAAGTTATGGTCATTTTACTCAGACTGAGTCTCATAATTACGACCCAAACAATCTTTTTTTTTTTTTTTCCAAAAATAATAATATGCCAGTCAAACCTCCAGAATGCTTATTACTCCTTCTTGGCATGAATTTCCTCTTCTTAGCATGTGAATTCAATGTACAATTCAAATTTTTCTTCCTGCCTTACACCCACTCTCTCCATCCCATCAATACCTATCATTCTAGTCCTCCAACAAGATGCAATTTTCAATTTTTTTTGAATGGAGTTACAATTTACAATAATTGTCCACTCATAGGCTTGGACATGTAAGTTTTCCCTGTTAGAAAATCAACACTTCTCAAATATTTTAAAACAATAAAAAGTGAATTAATTAATTAATTAATTGATTTTCCCACAATCCATCACCAAATTCTACTACACTAGAAGAGTTGAAAATTTCAACAATTTACACCTGCAACCAAAAATCAAAATAAAACATAAGCATAAAATTTAAAATATTTTTGGTTGTGCAAGATTTCTTGGTACCCCTTGATGCTCCTGCATCAAGTATTACCTATTCGCTATGAGTTTACGTTTGAATCATGTGCGGCCAAGAGATAGTGCCTTCAATGTTTATTGTTGGTAGAATTTAGTATTTGTTCTCATTGGCTTATATCCACATGGATACATGTGTTTCATTGATGCCAACATCTATCATAAACTAGCCTTTATTTACAGTCAATCACATGTAATAATCGACCTTTATCCTTGCAAAATTTAGTATGCCTTTAAACTATTCCACTCCCTACGCGGGTTAGGCATTCTTCTATATGTTCGCTTTTATCATGCCATACTTTTCTTTATCCAGTTGCACCCACATTTATAATGCATCCACTATATTTATATTTGTTTGCTATAATATTACCATAGTAATATATATACACAAAATCGTTCTTCAATATTGATATATATATCATATATCCTTTATCATCATTTTCACATATATTCGTGCATATAATACTAATCAGTTCATACATATATATATATATATAATCTTCATACACACACACACATATATCTAGCATTAAATGTTTTCCATGCATATATTATAAATATATATATTTATATATGTACCTATACACACACATACATATACATATACATATACATATACATATACATATACATATACATATACATATACATATACATATACATATACATATACATATACATATACATATACATACATACATACATACATACATACATATATATATATATATATAGTTAGTTAGTTAGTATTAACGTTAAATCATATATGTACATGTATTTATATACTAATATAAATACATGTACATATATGCATATATGATTTAACGTTGATACTAGCTATTGCTAATCAAGTATGTATATTTTCGATACACAAAAGAATATGACAAGATAATCTTCACATAATAATAATATATTATATAATGTATATATACACACACACTCCTCTATTAAGTATTTACGCTTATGTGTGTATCGTATATATATATATATATATATATATAAATATAGCAACATGATAGTCAAATGATCCATTCAATATCTGAATGATCATGACCTACGTGACTATAGTGTCATATCAATCATTTATATACATACATACATACATACATACATACATACATACATACATACATACATACATACATACATACATATATATATATATATATATATATATATATATATATATATGTATGTCACCATACTCGTATGAACATCCCATTATATCCATCATATGCGTATGTCGTGATATGCATATATCCCAATACTCACTCAACCACATAAAAAAGCACAATAACATGAGGAAGGACTCACAAGCTCAAACATATTGATGCAGTTCATACCAGTGGACTACGAGTTAGATCTACTAAAGAAATTGCAAGGGTTGAAGCAAGGAAACAAATCTTTGAGAGAATACACAGAGGATTTTCACAAGATGATCATCAGAATGGACCATGCAGAGGCCAATAAGGAGAAGGTAGCCTGTTATCTTAATGGGTTACGATCAAGCATTCAAGAAGAGCTAAGCCTAGTTAGAATGACCACCATTAAGGATGTGTACCAATTTTCTCTAAGAGTTGAAGAGAAGTTGAACAAAAGACTTGACAACAAAAAAAAGGGACGAGGAGGTCAAAGTGGAAGAACTTCTAGAAGCCGAAATGAGGATGAGAAGAAAAATTAAGATGCGAGTACTAACCGAAGCTAAAAGAATGATAACTTCTACCACCCTCGTGATAAAAATAGTGGCGATCAAAGATGTAGAGGACGAGGAAGATCTAAACAAGGACCCGAAAGAGGTAGTTTTAGAGGAACTTGTTTCTAGTGTGGTGAAGAAGGGAATTGAGCCTATGAATGTCCACAGCACCAAGGAAGGATAGACAAAAGGCTGGAAGGTCGTGCAAGGGTTGCTCATGCAGATGAGGAGGTTCAATTTGAGCATTCAAATGATGTTGAAAGGGGAGAAGCCCTAGTGGTTAGAAGAGCCTTGGTGACTGAAGAGAAGGAGCCAGGATAGAGGAAGAATCTGTTCCACAAAAGGTGCAAGTGTAAAGGAAAATGTTGTGATGTCATTATTCATAGTGGTAGCATTGATAACCTGGTGTTAGAAGAGATGATTATGAAGTTGAAGCTGAAGAGGGAAAGGAATCCACATTCGTATCAGATTGCCTAGTTGCAAAAAGACCACAAAGTTTTGGTCAATGAGTAGTACTTGGTGAAGTTCAAGATCATAAGCTATCGTGATGAGGTACTCTGTGATATTATCCCTATGGATGCATGTCACATATTGTTGGTGAGGCCATGGAAGTACGAAAAATGAGCTATACATGATGACCATGCAAACACTTATTCCCTGACGAAGGATGGAGTCCGCCATAAGTTGAAACCCCTGAAGGAGACCGAAGAAAAGGTATGCAGTAGTGCTAGAATTTGTTTTGTTGATGGAAGGAAATTTTTAGAAGGCATGAAGCATGAGCGTATGTGTTATGCATTGATTCCTAGAATGGATAAGGAGGATAGTGAGAAGGTGCCAGTAGAAGTTTCTGGATTATTGAATGAGTTTCAGGATATTGTTTTTGATAACATACCCGAGGGTTTACCACCAGTGAGGAAGATCAGTCATCAAATTGACTTGATCCCTGGAGCCATTTTTCCAAATAAGGCAGCTCATAGAATGACTCCTATAGAAAATGAGGAGTTGAATAGACAAGTTCAAGAGTTGTTGAGAAAGGGTTTGATTCGAGAGAGTCTGAGTCCATGTGCAGTACCTACAATACTAGCACTGAAGAAGGATGGGGAGTGGAGGATTTGTATAGACTCCTGAGCCATAAACAAGATAACAATCAAGTACAAATTTCCCCTGTGAAGGATGGATGACTTGATAGACTGTTTGAGTGGGGCTCAATACTTCACAAAGATTGATCTGAAGAGTGGATATCACCAGATCTGGATTCAAGAGGGAGATGAATGGAAGACCGCCTTCAAGACCAAAGAGGGCCTATACGAGTGGTTAGTCATGCCTTTTGGACTAACCAATGTACTGAGCACATTCATGTGGCTCATGAACGAGGTACTTAATGAGTTTCTAGGAAGTTTTGTTATTGTGTATTTAGATGATATTTTGGTATTCAGTAAGTCGCTGGATGAGCATATAATGCATATTTATAGTCTTTGAGAAGTTAAGAGAAGAGAAATTATTGATTAATCTGAAGAAGTGTAGTTTTGTGAAGAAGGAGTTAGTGTACTTGGGGTTTGTTATCTCGGCAGAAAGTATCAAAATGGACCCAAAGAAGGTGAAGGCTATTCTGGAATGGCCTACCCAAAGAAATGCTACTGAGGTGAGATCTTTCCATGGTTTGGCCAACTTTTACAAGAAGTTCATTAGAAACTTTAGTAGTATTTGTGCACCCCTGACTTAAAAAATGAGAGGGGATACAAAGGAGTTCAAAGGGAGCATGAGGGCAACATAATTTTTTGATCTGTTGAAGCAAAAGGTGACAAAACAAACTATTCTAGCCCTTCTGAATTTGAATAAGGTGTTTTAGGTGGATTGTGCCATTGGAGTAGTGTTAAGCCAAGAAGGTAAGCCCATTGCCTACTTTAGTGAAAATTTAAATGATGCAAAGAGAAAGTACTCTGTATATGATCATGAATTTTATGCAATAGTTCAAGATTAAAGAAATGGAGGCATTATCTATTTCTGAAGGAATTTGTTCTATATACTAATCATCAAGCATTATAGTACTTGAATAGTCAGGGAAAATTAAATCAAAGGCAAATGAAATGGGTAGAATTTTTACATATTTATACCTTTTTTTTAAAGCATAGGAGTGGGAGGTCGAATAGGGTTGTAGATGCCTTAAGTAGGAGGCAAAAATTGTTGACAAAGATGCAGATTGAAGTGGTTGGGTTCAATGAACTCAATACATTGTACCCTGAAGATCCTGATTTTGTAGAGGCTTGGAAAGCTTGCAAGGGGACTGTTACAGTTGATAGGACGAAGTGGCTGGATTTCATAATCGAGCATGGCATGTTGTTAAAGGGAAGTCAATTATGTATTCTGATGAGTTCCATGAGGGAGAACCTAATAAAGGAGAAGCACAGCAGAGGAATGGTAGGACATATTGCTCAAGATAAGACCATTGCCATTATCAATGAGCATTATTATTGACCTCAGTTATCATATTAGGATGTGAAGAATTTTGTGTAGAGTTGCAGGGTATGTCAAATGGCTAAAGGAGTGAGCCAGAATACAGGGTTGTATTAGCCCTTACTTGTACTAGAGAGGCCGTGGGAGGATATAAATATGGACTTTGTTCTTAGTTTGCGAAGGACACAGAGAGGGAATGATTTAGTATGTGTGGTAGTTGATAGGTTTTTGAAGATGACACATTTCATTCCATGCCAGAAGACCCATGATGTAGTCCAAATTTCTGACTTGTTCTTCAGAGAGGTGGTGAGGCTACATGGTCTGCTAAAGAGTATAGTCTCAGATCGTGACACCAAATTTGTTGGATACTTTTGGAGGAACTTGTGGAAGAAGTTGAAAACGGAGTTGAAGTTTAGTTTTGCACACCATCCATAGATTGATGGGTAGACTGAGGTTGTGAACAAAAGTCTGGGCAACCTAATAAGATGCTTGGTAGGAGATAAACCCAAGGGATGGGACTTGATATTACCCCAAGTAGAATTTTCTTACAACAATTCTGTCGACTGGAGCACAGGGAGATCACCATTCCAAATTGTGTATGGAGGCAGTCCTAGAACTGCTCTAGAACTGAGAAAGATGGATGAAGAGAAGAAGACAAGTGTCGAAGCCGAAAACTTTGCATAGCACATCAAGAATATACATGAGAAGGTAAGAGAACATATTAACAAGATGAATATGCAGTATAAGGCTAAGGTAGATTAGAAGATGAGGAATAAGGAGTTTCAGATTGGTGATGAAGTGATGGTCCACTTGAGGAAAGAAAGGTTTCCAGTGGGAACCTATAACAAATTGAAGATGAAGAAGATTGGTCCCTATAAGATTTTGAAGAGGCATGATTCAGGGAACACATATGAGGTAGAGTTGCTGGATGGGGTCAACATTTCCCCTATGTTCAACATTTCAGATTTGACAAAGTACCATGAAGGTGGCACAAAGGAAGTGCCAACAATGGAACAATGTGGCATTCCAGCACCTACTTCAAAGAAGGAGGAGATTGAAGCAATCCTAGATAGCCATGTGGGAAGGAGTACTAGAAACAGACAGTATGAAGAATATCTAGTGAAGTGGAGAGGAAGGCCCGTGGAAGACTCATCCTGGTTGTCTAAGGCAGAGGTTGACTGTTTGGGTTTTCCTCACTATTTGAGATGTGGCGGGGTCACTTCTCAAATTACCCTGGGTGTCTGATGCAGGAGCATCCAGTGGTGTAAGGGCAATCCTACATCACCCAAAAATATGTTTTCTTTTATGTTTCCTTTTTGTAGATGTTTTTGCATTTTTTGGATACCCTTTTCGTCGAATAAGAGTTCCCAACTTTCAGAATTGCATTCTTGCTTTTTCTAATCAATTTTTATTTTTAGCAGTTGTGAATTTGAAGGCGTGAGGAGGCAGAAAGAGGCATAAATTTATGGGAAGCTTCAGGACAAAAAAAAATCACTTTAGCGAAAGAATTAGGTCAAGATCATTTCCGGTTTGAAAGTTATTCAAGTTTTAGTTTCTACTTTTTGCCCTAAAAAATCTTCCGAGTCCATTTTGAGGCACTAAATGGTCTCGTACAGGCCCATAAATCATCAGAATTGGCAGAGTGGGTTCTTAGCACGTTCTCCACTCCAAGAACTTTCCAACAATTCAAACGGTTTGTCAAATGGAGTCCCATATCAAAAGTTATGGCTCTCGGAAGTTGGTACATTTTCAAAGATGTGCTAATTTTTGAATTTAGTTTTAAAATTTGAAATTTGAATTGTAATTTTCGGTGCCAAGCCGCTAAAAATCATAATTCGAATGTGTTTTTGGCTCCAAACCGGAAAATGAGTTATTTATGGGCTAGGTTCTAATTTTTTGGGTAGCTTTTGGGGAAAAGAGTGCATACTGAGAAAAGGGAACTTTTGTAATTTTCTGTAAAAGCATGTATTGTAGAACTCGAGGATTTGAGATCCTCTGCATGTAAGCATTTCATCATTCTGAATAAAATAATATTCTCTGGTTTTGTGTGTGATATTCTGTGTCTCGGGTTAGCACCCTCGTCACATATAAACATCATTCAAGCATGCATTCAATAGTAATCACGACCCTTACTAATGTAGACACATCAAACTAAGGATGACTTACCTACTTCCCACATAATAACCTGACTTAATCAATCTATTGTGAGTGTGTGAATAAGCTTAGATAGGTTACGTTACTAGTTACCTGACCAAGATCTTCTCCTGAGTGATACTTCCCCTCCGTCTGGAGGAATGAACACATACCTACATCCAACTATCACAAGCACATGGTAGTTAGCTATTCACAAAACATTCATTATACATAATACATATCCATAGTTAGAATATTAATTCAATAACCATCCATTTCACACATATGCATTTCTTTATATGAAATACTGTAAAATAAAAAAACATGAAAAATCATGTGAAATACTATAAAATAAAAAAAATTACCCAAAAAATACTGTAAAATATAAAAAACATGAAAAATCATGTGTTCCGAGAACACATTAGATCACTATAATACATGTGGAAAAGATTGTATGTGACAAAACACTAAATTTTATTAATTAGAATAATTATTTGATTAAAATTCTAAACCTTAACAATTTATTCCATTGTCCTTTTGTATATTTAAAGACATCTATTTCTTTAAAACACATCAAAATATGTGTAGGAATCTCTATTATAAATAAAAGGATTGCTTCTTTTGTATAAAGTAATATAGAAAATATATTCCTAGGCATATATACATAAAATTATAGCACAAACCATGAAAAACTCGTAGACCATTAAAAATTAGATGTAGCCCCAAATTTACAAAACTAGCTTAATACATTTCTTACCATTACTTTATAGAACGGAGAGGAAACATTACATAAAAATTCTTGTAAAATGTAGGAAATATGAGAAATCATGTATTCCCAAGACAAATAACATCACTATAATACGTGTCGAGAATAGTGTATCTAACATGACACTAAATTTTATTAATTAGAATAATTCTTTGCTTAAAAAATCCTAAATCTCAACAATTTCTTTCATTGTTCTTTTATATATTTAAAAAAATCTATTTTAGTTACAAGCTACATTATTCAAACACATAGTCTCACAAGGTCAAGTCACTTAAGGTTATATTAATTATTGTAGTAAGATACATAATTGAAACACATAATCTCACAAAGTCAAGTGGGTTAAGCTTACATATAGTGCCATGAAATTTTTCCCATTCTGCTTTAAGAAATTGGGCTTACACACCCAATAAAGCAACTTAATTAGAACTATATTGCTCAATTAGAATGAAAATAAATCTTACATATTGTCATTAATTCTGAATTATACAAGTATTTTAAACTTTATTAACAACCATGCAATAACTATAAAGTCTCTTTTTTTATTGGAAAAAGTAGAGAAAAATTACAAATTGAACAGTTGTAGAGTTGTTAAAAAATAACATAGATATAATAAACTTCATAGCGACATAAATAAAGTTGTAGTCTAACAATGATGTAAGGGACTTGACAAGAACAAAATGTCAGATGTGATGTTTTTGAACACTAGTATTGTATTGATGCACAAATGTGCATTTTTAGCACTCTTAATACCATGACAAATAAATATAAAATGCATAAATACTTGACATGAGACAAGAACAATAAAAAAAAGATCTAGAACCATAAATATGATTTGACAAACGTGCTTCAGTTCAATAATTTGATTTCAGCGGATGGTTGTTAGAATATGCATCAAGTGTGCAAAAGATATGAGATCGATTACAAATATTTCTTGTTGCAGAAGACAATAAAATATGTGCACGCTGAACAAACATTTAAAAATTGCACAAGGAAATAATGTAATAATTAATTTTCTTCCAATTTGATGTAGTGTCCAAGCTATGTGCCACCGCTAAAGTAAAAAACACCGCTAAAGTAAAAAACACCTAGGTTTTGCAGTTGTAAATAATTTATGAAGTACAAATTCTTTTAAAAACTTCTTGATTCATCTTGTGCAAGCATTTATACCAATTGTACAAACAATAGTTGTGGCTATCAAAAAAAACTTTTTTCGTGTTATTGAGTTGCAATGTTTGAATCCCAATGATTTGATACTGTGACAGTCCATTAAAACTGTACTAAAGAGCATTAAATAAATTTGTTTCATTGCAACAAACTATGCATATACCAATGCATTTCACATTAATGATAGATGTGCTCTACTTAATAAAAAATATTAACTAATTCAATATTGTTACCATGGCAACATTATGCTCTAGGCATTTTCTCATCCCAGCTATTCTATATTTGTGTGCTAGGCTATTGCAGATGCACACTAGGACTGGCACTATAAAATTTGTTGCAATTAGCTCTTCTGCAACCGAAGGTAAAAGATTTTTTTGTTTACAATCTTTGTACAATTCAATCCTAAAGGTATGTCACATCTAGCTATATTATGAATCAAGAATTTTTTGTTCAGTATTGAATTTAACATCTTTTTATATTACTACACTAGTTATATAATAAAGAAATGGAAAATAGTATAGATGTTGATAAATATAAGCAATAGAAACAAATTCCTTCTATAGATATTGATGATGTTTTAGATGCAGAAAACTTATTTAGGTTGGAGTCCTTTAGCTATAATGTAGGTGATTATCTGTTCGATAGTTTTGAAGTTCTGTTGCATTTTTGATTCACATCAATAGAATTACAAAACAGTTTAGTTGATTAATTTTTGCGATGCAAAGCACAACATGACAAAGATGCCTTGGAGGTAACTACTTCTGAATTGCATCCAGATATGTTGAAGATGATGCATGGTATAACTGATCTAAATACATATTTAAGTAGAATGTATTTATCTGCATTTGTTGACCTTACTTATCAAGACCAAGGTATTTGGGGTGATATATTCTGTATACAGTGGCTGTCCAAATGGTTGAATATATCTATTGAATTATGATCAACAACCAACAAGGTCAAGTATTTGAATTTTAATAAAGATCTCGGTACAAAGAGGTATTCTTTCTTGTTTCATGACAACAATCCCTTGTCTTGACATTTTGAACCTCTTATTAGGAAAAAAATTCGATATAGATTTGTCCCAATTACAGGGTATTATGTTTTTGCAAGTTGTGCTAACTTGCAAAACACATGTCTAGATCTTACATGTACCAAATTGAAAACAAGGGTCTAATAAAACCACAACTTGCAAGCAATGACTATAGAGAAAGCCTTTTTAATTTAATTTCCTATCTACTCAGATACAATTTTGATGTTGATTGCATTAGGCTTTACATTGCATAATCTTTTTGCAATGGCATCAAAGCTAATAATTACAATACCTAACATTGCTTACTAGATTATCTTCATCGTAATATAATACAAACAATGTCTGGCCTCAATAACTGGAAAGAATACATTATAGAATTAGCAATGCCTTATTTCCAGGGTAAAATAGAAGGCAATGCATTTTTTCTATAGTGGTTAGCAATAATTTTTAGAGCGAAAATACAAATTTGGTCAATAATATACTAATCAAGGAAAAATATTTGCTAGAAACAAACACAAAAAGAACATTTAACATAATGGCATATGAAACAAATACAAGTCACATTCACTATGTACCACTGGAAACATGTGGTAATAGTAACCATCTTCGAATGAATCTAGAAAATAATAACTGTACAGTGAACAAAACTCAATGAACTATTCAAAACAAACCAAATATGAAAAAAATAGCACACAAAATTGGAGCTACTAGAAATAGAAATAGCAATGAGAAATCAGAGCATTGCATTCAACTTGAGAAGCAAGAAAGATATGAATTACAAAAAACACTACAGATGGATATGAAAACTGTCCAGCCAAAAGACTTAAAAAAATTAATGAAAACAACGAGATGGTGTTAGACACACCAATTGTAGACATTCAAGTTATGTCGATACTGACAACAAAATTAGCAATTGCGAATTCACATCCTTTGCTATCAAAAAAAATAATGTGACAAAATAAATCTCGAAGCAAGGCAATACAAAAATACTTGAATAAAATTCATGACACTCCACAACATGAATGTGTTATATGTCAACAACTAAATTTTTGTTACAGAATGAGAAAAAATAGCAAACAAGAACAACAATTTTATCTAGCTTTACCAAGCAGCCAGATCCATCCCTAAGTTTTTGAAATATGTGTTTCTTGAAAACACTCATTGCAACAAAATAAAATACTTATTTTTTTCGTCTCACAATATATAAGACGTAATAAGTTCCGTTACCAATCCTCTCACAACTTTTAGATCTAGAAGAGAGGCTAGTTTTGACCTGCATTGCCTTTGCACAAATTAGAAAATGGGGTTACAAACGACCTCAAATTGGCTTAAAAGGTTCCATAATTCATGTACTTGCAAATGTCAATACCATACAAAGAGTCCTACCATGTTCAGTAAACGAACAATCTCAATAGTTGTTGCATTAAAAGGAAAACTAGAATATAGGAATGCATTTCAAGCAGGTGTTGTTTATCCAAAAACTAATAATGACAACTCTAAAACAACTTTGTCATAGAGATCGTTACAAGATGGAAGGCATATGCATAGACCCTGCTTGGAAAAAGATGTTTAGAACAATGATCTGTAATAATTCTGGAATAGATAACATAGATAGACAAGACACTGTTTAGAGCCAAGAAATAAAAGATAATAGTGAACATGAGACAAAAATAGACACACTGGTCCACAAATTCACAGAATCACAGACCGTGTATGATTTGCATGATAAAATAATCAAAATAGCACTCGTAGAAGGAAACTATCCAATAAGAATAATTAAAGACAAAAATGCAGAAGAAATGAACTTTCCAATACTTTTCTTTGGCAAGGGACGCAATACAAATATATTATTTAATGGTTTTCTTACCACAAAATTACAAAATGGGAATTGATGCATTCTAGTGGCGACTTTGTAAACTATGCAAAAAATCTATTTTTTAAAACAATACGCATAATTATTGAAAAAATCATTTCAAGTATATCGATAAGAATTAGAAAGGGGAAATTACACTTGGACTCACTCTAGTAGCAAGGGATGTAAAAAATAAAGCAAACCTAGAAAGATATTGAAGTCAAACATTGGATATATGGATTTTAAACATATTTGCATATCCTCGGACTATTTCCATCAGCTAAAGAAAAACCATTTTGTAATGATTCGTCAAGTAGGCCCACCAATTGCCTTTAGTTTCTGCATTGCTAAAATTGGATCAAAATTGAATCAAGACACTTAACAATAATAATGAACAAGAATAGGATATAGATTCTAGTATTAGAAACAATCCTATTACTTGCACTCAATATTATAGACACTGAATGAGTGCGATGAAGAACCTCTTAACAAATGATCCTACACTGGTTGGACATGTCAATGATTACTTTTTTGTTACAGAAATTCAGAATAGAGGAAACGAACATGATAATGCACTACTATGGATTAAAAATGCACCAATATATGGAAAGTCATTTGACTATGAAATTGAACAATTCATAGACCTGGGTAAATTACATACAATACCAACCTGATTCAACATACATTTGCAAAAAAATGCAGCGACATCACCATACAAAAAGCTGCAAAAAAATCTAGCAAAATGTATTGTAGATACAATTTTCCAATTGCACCAACGAGAAAAACAAAAATACTTGAACCCATTACAATAGCGGATGAAGTTACAATCATCCGACTAAAATTTTAAATACAATCAAGCAAGAAGAATTTGACGACTCTTTTACCTTTGACTTGTTTTTGGACAAGCTATGTATGGTCAAAAGTGATTGCATAAAAGCCATATAGTCTACACTAAAAAATTCGACTATGTTCTTGAAAAGGAAACCTACTCACACATGGAATAATAGTTTTGCTATCAAAGGACCCAAACTTTGGCAAGAAAACACCGATACACAATATATCCTTAACGCTTATGCTGCTGCAACTGACTATTCATTTTATATGACAAAAGTAGATAAATTGTTGACATATTCTTTGAAAAGAATACATAAAAAACACAAAACAATGAAAATAGATGCTATATAAATGATACGAACTCTAGGAAATACTTTACTAAACCTGCAACAAATGTCCACTCATCTTTCCAGTCACTTGACTCTTTCGCTACCACTAAATTCAAGTTCAAGAAGATGTGTTTTCATAAACATAGGACCAGCGCACAAACAAACATTCATTCTGAAACCAATATTGCTTCTAAGATCAGAACCTAATGAATCAAAAAACATAATGTGCTTATATCAATTATCGATCATTATTTGCGTCGACCTCCAAATATGCAACAACTATGCCTTGCTAAATTCTCATCAGAACATAGAATCGCAAAGAATAAAGGTCTGAGAACAAGGAAACCCGCCATCATTCGATTTGTGAAAAATAATAAACATTTTGAATACGAAAACTATTGCAGGGAACAACTACTATTGTATGTTCCTTTTATCAATAATGAAGATGCATTATATCAAGGATTTAGAATAATGAAGATGCATTATATCAAGGATTTAGATCAATTTCAAAAGCCTATTATTTTCACCAACAGACAATAAAACAAAAAGAGTCTAGATACTCGTACAATTTCAATAGTCTTTGGGGCGATCTTGATGAAGCTTCTAAAGAACTAGAAAATGAACGGGCATTGCCAGTGCCAAACAAAGAAAAGCTTGTCTCCAATGAGACCAGACAATATGATATTGCCACCGACATAGAATGGTTAAAGCATAAACAACAAAAAAGTAAAATCCAGATATTGGTTTCCAGCTCGTACAAAGCTCGAGACTTCTCGAGAACATAGAATACTATAAACTAAGGAGAATGCTAAACCAAGAACAACAGGAAATTGCTAAAGACATAGCCACAAAAAAGAGACTAGACAAGGAAAAACCAATACGAATTTTCTTAACAAGGGGAGCAGGAACATGCAAGACATTTACAGATAGATTAATTTTTGAAATGCTCATCCGTTTATATAATTTTGATCCTCTGTTTGATTCATTGAAACATAAAGGATTAATTCTAGCCTATACAAGAAAAGCAACATATAAGGAGGCCTCTCTAATAGGCAGTAGATTCTTACATTCTATAGATAAACGAATGCGACAGATTAAGCATTTACCAACCAAATATTTCAGGGATGTTGACATGATCTTTTGCTGTGATCTCTATCAAGCACAACCAATTCTAGACAACCTTATTTTCAAATATCCTGTAATCGACAAACAAATAGTGCCATACAATTTTGGAAAGATCGTATATAGTGTTATGAACTGCAAACAATTATATGTCAAAGAAATATTTTTTTTTACTATTCTCAACAAAATACGATTCAAAACACAAACCACTGAAGATATAGAATTTCTTAATAATAATTTTCTACAACCATCACCTATGGATCCTACATTCCCTTATATTTTTGAAACAAATAGGTCAGTCACATTGCACAACAACAAAATGTTGTCCATTGTTTCTGGCTAGGAAATTGTTATTGATGCGGTTGACGAATACGAAGAAAACTATGGCAATAGATCAACAACTGTCGACAAACTTATAGAAAAACAACTTGTACTGAAACAAGGTATGCTTATAGTATATGGAAATTACAATATTGTAAATGGACTTGTCAATGAAGCAGATGGTATTTTTCAACAATATACAACTAATAACAATGTAGATGTTATTTGGATTGAGTTTAATGACAATAAAATCAATAAACAACAATCAACCAAACTCCAACATCTATACACAACTGCAATATCAACAAAATGGGTACTATTACGAGCTAGCAAAATCTTTTTCCAACACAAAATTCCCGTCACATAACAATAAGCAAATAGTTTCATGTGAAACTTGCATGCATAAGAACTATTCATAGATCCCAAGGTCTGAACTTGATGGCCTCACTTTCGATCTTCTTAGAGTCAAAGCACATGGTCTAGAGTACACTGCATTTTCTGAGTACACAATATCAACTCGTTATATCTACTAAATCCATTGTCAAAATAAAATTTTAGGTTCAAGAGCAAAGTTGTGTTCGAAATGCAGTGACTAGTGACAGAAGCAAAATGATAGTTCCAATCCAAGAACATCACAAAAACAGACGCAGATCAATATCTATTGTTTCTTTGAACACACACAGTCTACAATCCCATATGGATGACATTGTTAGTGACTATGACTTTATGAAATCCGATATAAGATGTCTACAAGAAACATACTCATTTGATTCTCATATCATTCAGAAATTAGACCAATTATTATGTTTCCCAATGTATATTAGATATGGTATAATTATTGTTTTCATTTTTGATTGTTTGGTCTCACTCATTCTGAGCAGTGCCTAAACATCTTAAAGTAAACATCTTAAATTTGTACACTTTAATGGAACGGTGGTTGAAGCAATGTTGTCTCATGAAATATGATCTTTTTTAAGCGTTGAATAATTTATTTCTCTCTATGCTCTATCTCGAATTGGGCGATTGTGAAAGGTGAAAGGGAAAGTTTAAACTGGTGTGAAACCAATCTCTCTAAAAATGGTGGACTGAGAATCTTAGTAGACACATACGTGAAATTGAGACGCATAGGAAAGACACGGAACTGTTTGACCGAATGTCTCAATGAATTGCTGACTGTCGAATATGAGCCAAATGGTTGTCTCCATTTCCTTTTAAAAGACAATTGCTAGATATGAACAAAATTGATGTAATAGGTTTCCACAATTGATGTATTTATTTTCATTAAATAGCAAGAAGATAAAAGGACGGCAAAAAGGTCGATGAAAGAGAAGAAAGCAAAGAGATTAGGAGGCGCGCAGGAAGGTGAAGGAGAAAGACTCGCAGAAATTTGAAATGATAAGGCACGGAGACGGCGTGAGAAGCGGAAGAAGCACCGCGTGAGGAGGAAGGGCGCGCAACCAGCAAGGGAGTTGGCTATAAAATTTGCATACAAAGTCAAAGTTCAGGGGAAGGAAAGGCCGCGGATGGTATGGGAGAGCAGGTCGCAGGTCTCAAGAGAGAAAAAAAAATTTCTTGCAAAAAGAGAGTTCGGGACTGGGACTGCGCCAGGGTGAGTAAGGGGCTGCATAAAACTCACATTTAATAAAGGCAACATAAGCATTTTTAAAGGGATGAGAGATGCGTTGTAGTTTAAAAGATGATACACAGCTAATAAGTGCCATGAACGGAAGAAAAGCTCTTACAGGCTGTGTTGGTAATGACAGTTGCCATAATTACATAATAAGCAAGATGTAGGTAAAAACCCGATAAGGAGAGCACAAAGAAGTTTTTGATTTGTAGGAATAATCGATGGTGAGTGTATGAGTTATTGTTCATTGTTTTGGTCAGAAAGCAAGTAAATGTGAGAAGAAGTACATGTGGAGTTGATGAAGGCGTAGATTGTATAAAATAATACAATGCAGATCGGAGTGGCATGAGATGCCAGTACACGTAAATGAAGCATTTTTGTAATACAATTTTTTCTTTCTTTGTATATGAGGAATGAATGAATGAAAGATTTTAATGACGTCCACAAGACTAAACAGTCTATGGGACTGAGACCAACAACTTAGTTTGTCTTCAAACTCTTTTCTAAGTTGGATCTCCTTCTATTAATTTTGACTAGAAGGCTGGCCGTCTGATTGATCTTATCCTCCTCAAATAACTGCTACATATTGTCCACGCCCAAAATATTTGCGTACTGGTTACAAATGTTTTCATAGGCTGTGCATTCCATGATGAAGTGCCACTTCGTCTCTACCACTCCCTATTTACAAAATAAGCACGTTCTTTCTTCCCAAGTTTCCTTAGGTATCTACCACCTACCAGTCTCACATCTAAGATGGTGGGACCCCGTCCTCAATTGAGCAACTAACAACCTTGCTTTCCCTTTAATAGCTGCACCTAAATAGGGTTTTTCACCATGCTCCTTATCCGGGTTAAACACTTTGATGTAGTATGCTTTTTTTCGCCCGATCTGATTTGAACACATGGTAGTCCTGAAATTTTCCCTCACATAGTTTTTTATTTCACTATTGGTGCCAGGACATTCATGTAATTTGATGTCCCACTTGTTCAACCACTTGATGTTCTGTTTCATCCAAGTTTTCTTTCTTCAAACTAGTATCTCCTCCATAACCATTTTGGGCCACCGGTGGTTATCCATGTTTTCGACCTTCTTTAGATAACTTAACAACCGGGTTATCGCTGAAGCTTCCAAAGGAAAAGCCCCCGCTTCAGCTAAAAGAATTTCATAAGGAATAGTGGCTTTAACTTTGAGATTGCTTGTTATTAGGTGTTTTGGATTCTTTCTATTTGTCTCCAGCTGCACTTTGATACGTTGCTTCCCCACACTTTGCACCCATAAAGTACAACCGGTGTGACAAGTAAACCAAAAAGTATTTTCTTGGTTTTCCAATCCCAAAGTTTAGCTTTTCTACACCTATTTTGAAGCAGGTAATAGGATTTCCAACCTCCTTGTATCCTTTTCATTCTACAAGTTTCCCAACTGAGCTTATAATGGAAGTCAATCCCAAGATATTTGTATTCTTTCACTATATCAAGTGGGCTACCTTCAAAAAGAAAGGTATGCTATTTAACTTGTCTATTCAATAAGTAAATCATGATTTTTGTTTTGGAGGTGTTCACTTGCATCCCAACTTCCTGACAAAAGTGTTCTAGAGCTTTCAAATGTTCTCTTAACCCATGAGCTATTTTTGAAATTCAGATAAGATCATCAGCATATAAGAGTAATTTCACTACATAACCTACCAATTGGATACCATCCCTACCTTCCTTGCTTAACCAAGCTTCCAACTTATCAATGTATAGCCCAAAAAGCATGGGAGATAAAGGGCAGCCCTGGTTAACTCCAATGTTGCTGCCAAAACATTCTGACATACCTTCACTTATTCTGATTTTAGGACCAACTTTCTCATACAACTTGTGAACAACTACTATATACGCATTTGGAATGCCTAATTCTTCCATCCTATACCATAATTTGTCCCTAGGCACTGTGTCGAAATCCTTCTTAAAGTCTACAAAGCAACAATAAGCTTCCTCACCCTGAGTATCCCAAATTTTCTCAATCAAGTGTCTAAGGGTGATGCAGTGATCAATGGTAGAGTGTCTGGATCTAAAGCCTGCCTGCCCCTTTTCCTTTTTGCCCTCATTTTTTGCCCATTTTTTGATCCTACATTCAATCATGCTCCCAAAAAGCTTTCCAAAGATAGAGTTGACCATAATTGTGCGGTAGTTAGATGGGTTATTGATATCACCATTTTTAAATAAAGGGATGACCACACTGGTAGTCCACTCCATAGGAAAACCTTCCCAATTGACATTGTTGAAAATTCTTTTTATGTGAGGAGCAAGAGTTTCAATCCCCCATTTTAAAAATTCAGACTGTAGCCCATCTATGTCTTGCACTTTACCACTTGCTAGGTTCTTTATTCCTTGTTTAATATCATCCACATTGAATAGTTCCATTGATGTGTTACTAACAGGAGGGTAGTCTTTGTTGTGGACCCGCTCGTAAAGAAGTCTAGCATACTTTAACCATTGGGCATCCGTAATATTGTTTTCCACCTTCTTTTTCTTTTGCTACAGTTCCCTCCAAAAGCCTTTAGGGTTATGTTTCCCAAGAGTGATTAGCTCCTTCTTTCATTCACATACTTTGTTTTCTTGGATTGCACTATTTTTTCATATTTTTTCTTATATTCTTTGTCCATACCTCTCTTCCTTAGCGATCTCTTGGCTGCCTTACATTCTTCATCATACCACGGATTTTCTGGAAAAGTGTTTGCTGTCCCCACCTTGGGGTGAGACCTTTTGCACACATTTAAAGCCTTGTGTATTATCGAGATCAAAAAATTGTTGTGAATTTGGACATCAACCTCTTTTGCTGCTTTAAACTCCCCGTTATTTTTCAAATCATGGAAATGTTTTTGAAAAGGAAAAAATAGGTTTTATAGGGACCTGAAACCACATAGTTAAAATAAACAAAGATAGAACAAACAAAGTTCGAACAAATAGACAGCTGTCCCAAAAAAGGAAACGACAGCAAAGAAAGACAACAGGGCCCAAAAAAAGGACCGCCAAAAAGCCAGAAACAACAACAACATCACTACTCCAAGGTATTCATCAATTCGTCAGCTTCCTTTTCAACTTCACTCATATCCTTTAACCCTTGCTTGAAGATTTGAACCGTATGTGGAGAAGCAGGGGCCTTCCTCTTCATATTAGCCCAGGTGCGAGTCGAAACCCCTTCAACAGTAGCTCTGCTACAACCTCTGTTCGCATCCAAGTCCACGACCAATGAGCCCTTTTTATTTTTTTCCAACTTTTCCACCATAGCATTGATAATAATGGTGTTGGGCCTAGCAATTTTATAATTATTCACCACAGTGGCCCTGATGTTTTGGCCAATCTTGGACATATTGCCCTCCAACTTAGTTAATCTTTCCTCCTGCAGCTATTGTCTTTTGCCCGGTAAGGAGGTGTCCTGTCCATCATTCTCATTGCCACTCCAACTAACCTTCTGCTCCAAATCCCTGACTCTGTTGCTGAGATCCCTATTATGATCATTCAAAACACTAACTTCCTTCTGGGCCCACTTAAGAACAGCTAAAAAACCATCAGTACTTTTTTTTGCCACACCCATTATGTCCTCAAGCCTACGGTTATTTAGGGCATAATTTATATCACCCTGATTAGGGGCCTTCACAAATCTTCTAGACATAGAAGCACTAGGGTCTGACTCTTTACTGACCATAGGTTTATCAGAATGAATTTCCAGAGAATTCCCAGAGTACGAAAACAATTTTGTAATTGAGGTACCTTTAAAACCAGAGACTAAACCCGGGGTAGAGCAACCAGGAGATGGCTGGGGATTAAGACAAGATGGTGAAGCAAAACCCGGGATGGGGCCACCAAGTGAAGGCTGCGGACTAGGACAAAGAGGCAGAATAGATCCCATAAGGACTTTTCGACAAGAGAGGGACTGGGGAATAGTGGTTTTAGACCCAACAAGGGAAAAAGCAGGAGGGGCCAGGGGATCATTCTCCCTGCTACTTTCCGTGTCCTCATCTTCCAATTCCTCAATAGCAACATTTTTAGGCAAAGCAGGTAAATTTTGAAAATGCTCATAGATGAGCTTGACAAGACCAGGGTGAATAATAGAAGTCCGCCTAGGGTTTCTTTCAACTTCATTGAGGTAATTCTTCAGAGAAGAGAATAAATAAAAAGGCAAAGAGATATGAACCTTGTGATGGAAGTGGTTCAAAATGGAAAAGTGATAACCATACGCCTTGGTGAAGCGCCCGTCCACCGTGATGTACTCCATAATAACTCTCAGAAATTTTCTCCAAATTGATTTAATGGACTCCACATCAAAGTAGCTATTGGTAACCTTAACCAGTTTAGCCTTTTCCTTATCTTTTTTGGGAAATCTGATAACCGCTTCATCAGAGAACCGACAGTCCCGATAAAATTTCATGCCCTCAGTCGAAAGACCAGTGATCTCACCAACTATTTGCTCATTCAGCTTAACACTCTTGCCAAACAACACAATTTCACCATTTTTCTAATTTTTAGCGAAATAGTCTAGCGCCACCTCATCAGTACTATGGAGTTTTTCTAGAAACGGGACTAAACCTCCCTTTTCAATTTTTCCCAAGCTTTAGCGTTCTTCCTGTGCTCTTGAAAGCTACTCAGCTCAATAGGTTTTCTCTCTCCCCCCATCTTCACAGCTCTGTTATACCAAACCCTACAGTTGCCCTGGGTCCCGTTTAAGCATATTTTCCCAGACACCCAAAAAGCGTGCCAGAGACTCTTCTTGAAAAGGAAAATGATGTCGGCCCCATCAAATCTAATGAAATCGACGTACCTAACCTTTATCCGCTTCATCATGGCGTAGACAAGCTTCTCTACCATTCGTAGAATCATAATAAATTAGAGCTTTCACCTCAGAATGGAGGTAATCATTCTTCCTCTACGTGTTTTCCCCGCCCTTCTTAACCCCTTCATTGGAAAAATAATTCGCCACCTTATTGGCTTCTCTATAGGCGTGGGAAACTTTCACTTTGTCAAATTTACTTAATAAGGCAATTGTATCTTCGATCCACTTTTTAATGGTCCACGAAGGAGGGATAATCCCCAAAATGTAGTTTATTATATTCTTCGAATCACCCTCCAGCCAAAGACATTTAGTATTCATATTAAAAGCCAATTTAACCGCGTGATAAGCCCCAACAGCTTCCGCAACATGATTGGTTTGGGTACCAATGTCCACAGCAAAAGCCGCAATAAAAGCCCCTGAATTGTCCCTTAAGACACACCCACTACCAGCTTTCCCGGGGTTTCCTTTTGCAGCACCATCAAAATTGGCTTTCATCCAACCCAAAGGTGGAAAAATCCAACTAGCATTCTCCCTCCCACAAAAGGCCGGCGTGGGGACATTTACATCAACTAAATTCAAATTCCACTTTTCAGCAATAGCAAGATCAAAAGGAGACCAAGTAACTTTATCATCCATTTTTCTAGAGGTTAAGGATAAATTTTCCTTTATAGCCCTAACAATTTTTCCAATCAAGTCCCCCTCCGACTTCTCGTTTTCCCTAAACACTCTGTTGTTCCTTTCCTTCCAAATATTCCATGACACAAAAGGTAGAACAAAAGACCAAAGTCTACGCACAAAAGGGTTTTTTGAGGGAGCTTTCCATTGTCAAATCATGGAAATGTTGCTTAAGAGAAGCACTAAATAATTCCCTATTTTCCTGATTTATGAGGATTTTACCCTTGGGAAGGGATTTTTTTTGCGTGTGCATAACCTGTTTATTGTGTTGGCTGATTGGTGAAATGAGTAGTTTAACCCGAAGAGGTAAGTGGTCAGATTTCATCTCGATAGGGCAGTCCTTAATATAAAACTCCAACATTCTAGAACTAAAACTCTGGGAGCAAACCACGTAGTCCACCACACTTTGACCATTATAAGTTTTGCAAGTAATACCCCTTGACCTCAGCCAATCCCTCATACCATTGCAGATAACCATGCCAAATAGGCTACAAAGCCCCAGTAATTATGTCCCAAATGAGTTGACAGTGCCATTACCATCTTGAGATGTTCTTTCCCAATGGAGACCACCACCTTCCTCTAACCACAAAGGATTGTTCTCCCCTTTGGCTTCACTGCTCAATTGAAGAGATTGATTATTAGCTGTCCTTGCATTAAAGTCACCCATTAAAACCACATCTCCAAGTGTGTTGAAAATAGAGATATCTTTTTTTAGTGATGCATACAGGTCTTTGTTGTCTAAATTTCTTTTCTTATAAAACTTTGAATTTTTTGGAGCAAAGTAGCAAGCAGCTAGACTAAAAGTTACCCCATTCTCTATTATTTGCAGCCATATGTACTGTTTATTTGTGTCTTCTTTTACAAATTTAACAATTCCCTGCCACTTTTCATCTATTAGCACTGTAACCCCTCCATTGCCTTTTCCCGTTTCATTCCCTTCATTCCAAACTGAAACTTTCTTATACCCTTGAAAATCTGGTACTTTGCAGCCATCATGTTCATGTGTTTCTGTAAGAATGATAATATCCTTTCCTTTTGCTATGGGCCCCAATCCAGGTCCTCTTCTCCATGGATATCCTCTATAATTCCAACTTACAAGCAAATATTCCTGTGGGGCCCCTATTTCCTATTTCTTGTTTGAGAACCACTCACTAATTTGGGCTTTCCCATTCTTCAACCAAGCCCATTTACCTTCATTTCTTGTTGTCTTCACCTTCTCCCATTCTTTCCTTTGTTCTTCCTACTGCTCAAAGGTCAAATCTTCATCTAGATAAATATGTGTGCCTCTAAGTAACCCCCTATTTTTTAGAATCTTATTTTTATCTTCTAAATTTCTCAGGATGACTCTTACATGTCTATCTTTTCCTCCATCTACCTTTTTTCCAATTCTGTTAGCTTGCTGAATATGCCCTGTCCACTTCAACTTATCTTTCAGGAAATCCCTTGTTAGAATGTCGGTTCTCTCCTTCTCTCCAAAGTCTCAAACCTTTGATAATAATGTTTGCAGCCTTGCTTTGTTTATCTTTTTCTTCCCTTATTTTCCTTTTAACTTGTTTTTCAATGATTCCTTTCTACTCGTTTGATGAACTACTCACCACTTGTGACCATGATTTGGCTTCTTCTATCTGATCTCTTAACTGATTCTCTTTTGTCTCCAAGTATGCTAATGCTGATTGAATCAACTTTAACTCCATTATGTTTTCTCCTCCCTCCACTACTGATTTCTCACTTTTTGTTTTTTTTAATTGGACTAACTCTTGTTTTAGAGTGACCAATTCTTGTTGTCCCCTCTCCATGTTGACTTGCAGATTTAATATTTGTTCTTGCAGCATTTTATTGTCCTTTTCCAACCTGTAATTTTCCTTAGTAACTTTTTAAAACCTGTTGTCTTCGTACATCCCCTTTGTTTCTAGAACATCGAACCTACTTTTCATTCTCATGATTTCTTCTACATATAGCTCTGATGACCATAATAATGGTGAGGATGTAGGGCTGTAGAGTTCTTGAGATGCCTTTTCAGCCACATTCTTGTTTGTAGTGAACTCTTCTGTATTGCCCATGCCCTCATCCAACTTGTCCATGTTTGACTTGAGGTTCACTATGTCACCTATTATCTTACCAATGCTTTTATGCTCAGCTTGATTTGTTTGCTCTTTGAGTTGAAATAGTAAAATTCGAGTTTGTTGCAATATTTGTTTATGGAGTGATAAATTGGACAGAGTTGTGCCTATGATTTTGTTTTGAGTTTTGAGTTGATTTGAAAGAGGGGAGTATCCTCTGGCATCATAGTCTATAATGTTGGCTTGGTAATCTTTGAGGATTTGATTGTGTAGAATTTTTTACCATCTACCTAGTTAAATCTAGAAGTTTAGCAAGTTTTACAATTTTATATAGACAAAATTTTGATTTGTTATTTTGAGATAGAAAAATGATTTCAGATAAAAATTTCTAACCAATAAAATGTTTTAAGAAAATATTTTGATTTGTTTAATTTGAAATAAAAAAATAATTTGTTAATTATAATTGAAAAATTGATGGACATAGGGTTGAGTGAAGATATAAATCTTACATTATCAATGCAAAGAGGAATTTTACATTCATAGCAAAGTGTTGAGTGCAATGGCATGAGTTAACAAAAACTCACATCTTTTACTTTAAATTTGATAGTCATTTACATGTCAAAATATTAATTTATTTAATAATAAACATAAGATTTCTAAAACAAGCACATTTAAAAATAAAGATATGCCATCATCAACACTATCCACCTCTTAGTTATTTTTGAATATAAATCTTTCTCAGATTAAAACAATGAAATTTCCACAATCTATATTGTTAGCTTGGTAATTTCTTTTGGATTTGACTGTGTAGAATTTTTTACCATCTACATAGTCAAATCTAGAAAGTTTACCAAGTTTTTCTATAGTTTTATATAGACAAAATTTTGATTTGTTACTTTGAGATAATATTTTGTAACCAATAAAAAGTTTTAAGAAAATATTTTGATTTAATAATTTGAAATAAAAAAATTAATTTGTTAATTATAAGTGAAAAATTGATGGACATAAGGTTGAGTGAAGATATAGATCTTACATTATTAATGTAAAGAGGTATTTTGCAATTATAGCAACGTGTTGAGTGCAATGACATGAGTTAACAAAAACTCATATCTTTTACTTTAAATTTGATAGTCATTTACATGTCAAAATATTAATTTATTTAATAATAAACATAATATTTCTAAAACAAGGCCGCGATGCTGCGAAGTTACTTTTTGTTCTTTGGTTTATAGAAAAATTGAGACCAACATTGGTTCTTGATATAAATGGGGTCAGACATGGAACCATTGACCATTTTATAATTTTCTATGTATGTTGTTGCTATCTTTGCCATCAATACCTTGACTAGTGGTTGTAAAATTGGAGGGGGAACTACAATAGGCTATCAAATAAGAAGGTATGTTGGATGAGGTTCTAACCTTTCCCCCTTCGCTATTGTGTCCCCCTCTACTAATATGTTTGTAAATACTATGTTATTGTAAATGGACCATCTTGATCCTTTACTACGATTGGAAAATCAATTAGTTCCAAAAATTACTTTCATTTCAAATATGTTTGTGGCCTTTAACAAGAATAACAAAGTACTTGCATTTAATGTGTATGGTCTTTAATAAGAAGAAAAAAGTACTTGCACTTCATGTATATGATCTTTGACCAGAACAAAGTATTGAATGTGATGACAACCATTGCGTATAGAAAATATAAAACTATGTTACAAAAATTTCATTCTGTACTATAGAAGATGCTATGATATTCATTATAATTTAGTTTGAAGCATATAATTAAAGTCCATGACTACACCAGGTGCTCTCCTATGACCATTTCATACTCCATGCTAGAGTGAAACATGACAAAGAATATCTAGCTCAAACTTTTTTCAAAATTTAGAATTGCTTGCAAAATATTTAAAATTCAATACTAAAATGGTTAAGATATCTTATTGTTCTTTGCATATTTCTCTCTTATGAGCTTTATATTATCTAGTAGATCATTGCCAATTTCAAAGTGATTCCACTAGAAACATAACTATTATAACAAGGCCGTGTTGCTACAAAGTTCCTACCAAATGCTGGCAGGATAGTTTTGTTCTTTGATATGTAGACAAATTGAGAGGAGTATTGGTACAATTAAATTGGGATCAAGCATGTAACCATTTATTTTTAAACTATCTATTTTGTACAAGGGATACCATTAAGAAAAGTGTATGTGTATTTATAGTTTTCCTATTGAAACATATTGATGTGTAAACTATGTGATAGACATGTGTATTTATAGTTTACAAAGATTCATGTCATAAAGTTCACAAGTTGTGTACTAGAAATTTGAATCATCTCATTGAGGAGTGAAAAAAGTTTCCTTAATTGGTTTATCATCTTCTAGTAGTGGTGTGTGTTTAACCCAAATGTTGTAAATGTATCCATAATGAGTTGGCATGTGATTTGGCATGTCATGAGCCTCATGGGTGCCAGCTTTATCGTTGTAATGATAATTTATTTAAAGACTATATAATCACACTTTGGGTGATGTTGAAAGGATATTGGTGAGTTGGACATTATGATCTTCCCAAATGTATTAGATCCTATTGAAAGTTTGGTCAAAATTATATGCTAATTTGTTGAGGCGTGTTTGTTGCAAAAGTGTTTTCCTCTCCAAAGTGTGTGATGCTATTGTAGGAGCATGTGTGACATAGTGTAGAGAGTAGATATGGTATGGGCCCCATAGTTATTGCAAGCCATGAGGATTGTGATGAGCTATCATCAATTCTCATTTTTTAATCAATAACATAGATAACAATTTTGTAAAATAGTCAATGGTTCAAAGCTTGCTCTATTATTGGAAATGGCTCATATTAATCCGTTATTAGGGTTGGTGAATCAATTGCTTCCAGAAAGTAGCATTTCAAATATGTGTGTGGTCTTTAACAATAAAGGCAAACTATTGATTGTTGTGACAACCAATTCTTATATCAAATGCAAAAGTGTGTTATAAAAAATGCATTCTCTACTATAGCAAATGTTATGATCTTCATTAGAATTGAATGGGAAGCATTTAGTTAAAGTCCATGACTACACCCAACCTCTTTTGGAAATTAGATATGTGCTCCTATGACCATTTCACACTTCATCCTAGAGTGCAATGTGAAGAATAATATCTAGTTCAAACTATTTTCAAGTTTTAGAATTGTTTGCAAAAATTTTCATAATTGTCTACCACATTGCAATTTATTGTTCTCTACATATTTCTCTCTTATGTTTAATATTAGATATTAGGTCCATTGAAGATGTTAAAGTGATTCCACTAGAAAAAGAACAATTATAAATATCTTATGGTGAGAGATTACTTACACTTTTATAATTTATATATTCAAATTATATAAATACTTAAATAAATTATTAAAATTCCTTAAATATATTGAAGTAAATATTTTATTTCTATTAAATTGATAGATTAATTTGTTTCACTAGATTGATTTTAAAATTTGATATTTGATTTTAAAAAATCTTAATAATATATAGAAATTTTATATTTATAGTTTCAAATTTTATATTAATTATTATTGTATTTGTAAAAACTCTTTATTACTTCTTATTATATTTTTAAAGTTTTCTTTAAAATATTTTTTTAAAAATTGAAAATAATTTTAATGACATTTTACATATTAAAATAAAAATTATATAATTAAAAAATGTAATTAAATAATTAAAAAATTATTTACACAAATAATTGTTATATGTACACAATTAACATAGTGAGTACAATCATTATTAGATATACACAACTAACATATAAACAAGGACAAACCAACCGCATATTGATACAGTGAAGAGTGACTTGCAGTAACATATCAACGATTGTAGAGCATATGCTTGTAAGCATTTCCCTTGGGTTGCTGCTTGTCTTTTTCTCCACTTTTGGAGTTTGGATTCTCACTTTATCTATTCTGGCCAACGATCCCTACACCATTTTTCCATTCACTACAATCTTATTGAAGGGAATACATCTACACCAGAATAACTTGGGAAGAAAATAATATTGGAATTGACCACTCACATGACAACCATCTCAAACAAGTGAAGCAGTAAAATCTCAAGCAAAGTATTATATTTATTGACACAAGGTTTCTTATTTGATGAAAGAACGACATAAAAACAAATTAACTAGGTGGCAACAAACCCATTCTAAATGGAACAACAACTTGTCTGGAGGAAAAAGGAACAACCCCATATTTTTGAGCAGTCTTCTTCTCCTTGCATGGAGGTTCAAAGGGAGGATTGCAATGTAAATTTTTCTTTTGTTTCTTCCACTCCTACGAAAGATTTGAGGTTGTTGGATGGATATAAAGATGCTTATTTGGATTCTCCTAGTAATAAAAAAATGTGGTTAAGTGCAAGAAGTTGAGTCCACTTCTAGCGGAAGTGTCATTTTTCAGCTTTAAAATAGGTACCCATTCATTTTTTAGAATAGGTACTCATTTTAAAGTGGGTACTCATTCCAAAAGATTTGAAAATCACAATACATGTTTCTAATTTTTATTTAGGCTTAGAAAAGGCATGGTAACCCAACCCTTAGCCTCAGACCTACAAGTACAAGGTCATGACAATATCGAGAGAAAAAACTGACTATGTCAATGTGGCTGACGTGATTTTTTTTAGAATTATTCTATGAAATTAAAACCCATTTTAGATGAGATTGTGAAGATTCTAAATATGTAATTTTTTTTCCAATTGGATTATTCTTTCTATTTTTCAAATATTTTTTGATGAAATTGGTCCGTAAATTTGAAATATCAGGTTTTTTATTATTTTAATAACTTTTTATTGAGATAATTTTTTGGAAAATAAATTATACGTGAACAATATTCAAATAATTATTTTCAATTCAAAAAAGAAGAAAAATAAAAAAAATGATAAGTTTAGGTCATCTTATGAGTGACATACACGTGGGATTTTCAAAACAATAATTAAGACCAATAAAAAATTAACAAAAAAATATATATTAAAAAAAGGTACAAAAAAATATCATGAACATTCTTCAATGTGTTAGAGATCATTTCTGAAAAGGATTTAGAAAAATATCATTATTTAGATCAAAATATGGATGATGTACACATGCATGGTGCGGTAAAAAAAAGTTTTTAAATGGTGGTTTTTAGACATGCCTATTGAAAATTAATTTCTATCATCTAGGTATTAAAATAAATTACATATTTGGAAACTAGAATCCGAGTACTACATTTCATATTATTGATTTTCTTGTAAGATTCAGTCTTTAAGTGCTTCAAATTTTTAGGTCAATTTTGACAAATTATGAAAATCAGGGAAAACACTTCCACTTTCTAGCCAAAAAGTTGACTCAACTTCTTGCACACACCCATGTGTCTAGGAGAGAAGGATCCTGGGTCAAAAGTTAAGCGAAAATCTCTTGACCATTTCTTTAAACCACCCTCAGTGTTTTGTTCCTAGGGTTTTGGTACAACTGGCTTGTGCACTAGTCTGTCTTGTTCTGTGTTGTAATTCTTGTTGTTCCTGACTGGTGACTATTTTCCAGTCTATTTTCTTGGGATTTTCTACCTTGTTGTATGCTTTGTATAGGATTAGGGCCCTTCCCTACTTAACTAATAAAAATAAACCCATTCTAAATTTGTACTCAAATTATTGGAGCTGTAGAGTTAAAATGCACAATGACAGAACTAAAGAACACACAACAAAAGTCATCTAGTGAGAATGAAAAAAACTTCTTTTATAATGATTTTCATTTCCTTAACAAAAATTAGTTAGCTTAAAAGATGGGTATAGTTTTGGGCTGTGTGAAAAACCATTTAGAAAACTAACAATTTTTATTTTTTAGACAAAGGTATTTTTAAAATATATATTAATTTAATATTTTTAAATTTATTATTGATTATAAGTATAAATAATAAATTAATATTAAATTAAATTAATTGATTTAATATTCATAATAATAATGAAAAATAAATTATTTATAAAAAAATAAATATTATAAATTTAAAATTTAGAATAAATTAAGAAACAATTTTTTTTATAATAGTGAATTACAAATGTCTTACAAATAATTATAATCATTATAGGTTCTCTTTACTATATAATATATAATATAAAATAAAATAATTGAAAATTAGTAATTTTTAGATAGATATATTTAAAATATTTACACTAATTTATGTTACAATTTTTAATGAAAATTACTTGTATTTTATGGAGACTAAAATTGTAAATAGATATTTATAAATATAAATATAAGTCTATTTGAACATAATATTTATTAAAAGATTAAATATATAGACTATAACTAGCAAAAGTTTGCATCATAAAATATATAGAATTTAGGCATATTATAGTGAAGTGATTAATAATTAATTTATTAATTAAATATCACACACTATTTGATAAAAGATTGTAATCAATTTACACATGCAAATGAAATGTATTCAATCCCTATATTTAAGAGATCTATATTTTTTAATTATGGTTTTTGTGGAAGAAAAATGCCTTGAAAAACTCTGAAAAAAAAGTTTATGCTTACCATTCTTGAAAATCCTAAAAATCCACTTTATCGCTCAATTTTTTTTAGCCAATAAGATTGAAGAAAATTAATTTTTGAAATTTGAAAAGTTAAAAATCTTGCATTTTACTTTAACAAAATTAAAATATAATATATCAAAAGAAAATATTGTATTTTGATTGATTGCAAGTAAAATGTTTAATCACGAGTTAAAAACTACCCTTGGCACATATAAAAAATAAAGATATGCCATTATCAACACTATATATATATACATGCTATCATCAACACTATCCACCTCTCCCTCATTTTTGAATATAAATATTTTTTGAATTAACATCATGAAATTTCCACAATCTATATTGTTAGCTTGGCAATCTTTTTGGATTTGACTCTAGAAAGTTTATCAAGTTTTTCTACAATTTTATATAGACAAAATTTTGATTTTTTATTTTGATATAAAATAAAATCGATTAGAGATAAAAAAATGAAGAAAATATTTTGATTTAATAATTTGAAATAAAAAATAGTTTGTTACTTAAATAAAAAAATTGGAGGACATAGGGTGGAGTGAATATATAGATTTTACATTATTAAATAATTATCCAAACTAAAAGAAATAAATATTTGAAAATAAAATGATAGATGTATAAATACTATTTATTATTTAAAAAATAAATACTTAACCAAAAATATAGAAAATAAATTAAATCTATTGTTTCATAATTAAAAATAAATTTAAAACAAAATATTTATACCTTTCCAAGAAAAATTAATCCCATTTTTAAATAACTTTTAAAATGATAATATTTTTTAAAAAATATAATTATAAAACAAATAGATGCAAATAAATAACTTTTAAAATTAGAATTATCAAAATAATGAAATGTTCTTTTGAAAAAGTAAAATTAAAAGTGCATATATAAGTAAAATAAAACAAGTGTATTACAACAAAGAAAGTAAACATTGTACATAGAATCAAAATACCATTGTCTATCTAGCCTCATAATGCATTTATCAATTAATTGAAAATCATAATACAATGGATTTTTTATTTTCAATTAGTAATAAATAGGTCAAAAGGATGTAAAAAAATAATTCCCTAAAATAAAAAGTAACTTTTAAGTAAATAATTTGATAGAAATAAATGATTTTTAAAATTAAAATGATCAAAATAATGAAATATTTTTTTTTCAAAAATAAAACTAAAAGATACATACACAAGTAAAACACAGATAAAATGTGCATTCTTCATTTGTAATGAATTTTAATAAAATAGTTCCCTAAAATAAAAATAATAATATTTAAGTAAATAAAAGAACTCCAAATTACACGGCATTGTGTAGATTAAAAAATTGTGTATACATCAATCTACCAATAGAAATTTTCAAGAAAAGATCATGAAAACATATTGGATGGAAGGAGCATGTAGACACAAGTATAACTAAAATCTCAATTATGGGTCCACCATGGGTGGAAAATGAATACAATCCTATTTTTTTAAAAAATATTATACTATTTTAATCTTTAATATAAAGTCACGTAGGAATATTCATTGAAAAAATAAATGAAAAATATATCGGTCGGCCTACATTTACACAATAAGCGCTGGTATAGTCTACACCATATTTAAATCGATGATTCGATACATTCAAGGCTATCAATAACCACTAAGGCATTCCAAAATTGTAGACTCTGGTTTTCCTGCAACAGGGTTTGCTATTTCTCAGTTGGAGAAGATGGGAAGCACATTCAGCAGAACTTCGGAAGATGAGAAGGAGGCGCATATTTTGATGGCGGGTCTTGATTCTGCTGGGAAAACTACAATTCTATACAAGTTAAATCTGGATGAAGTAGTTCAGACGATTCCCACAGTGGGGTTCAATGTGGAGACAGTGAAGCACAGGAATGTAACCTTCGTTGTGTGTGATGTTGGGGGGCAGGAAAAGATCAGGCCGCTGTGGAAAGAATACATTGGCCATTCCAAGGGTGTTATTTTTGTTGTAGACAGTGAAGACAGGGAGCGTATTGGTGAGGCAAAAGATGTGTTGCACAGTTTGCTGAGAGAGAGAGAGCTGAGAGATGCTGCTGTTGTTGTGTTTGCAAACAAGAATGATTTTCCCAATGCAATGACTGTTGTAGAGATAACAGAGAAGCTTCAGCTCTCATCTTTGGCTCAGCGCCATTGGCATGTTCAGAGCTCTTGCGCTACTTCTGGCGACGGTCTCTATGAAGGCCTGGATTGGCTTTCTAACAATGTATAGACATGTTTGAAGAGTATCCAAGGAAGGAGGGTTTCGTTCAAATGTTGCTGTAAAATATTTCTTTTTTCTTTTCTGTTCATCTAATTTATTTTTAGTTTTAAGAACTTGAATTTGTTGCGTGTCTTCAATGATTATTGTTAAAACTTTTTGGATTAGATTGTGTTAGTATTTTTTTGCATTAACTGTTAGGATCACACTCCTTGATCCATCATGGATGAAGAAGAGAGCATAAAGCAAGTGATTTTTTTTTTGGATTAATTTATTGATGATGGAGGAATAAAAAAATTTGTTTCTTAAAATATATGAATTTTCTGGAATAAAGATGATGTTATGTGTCAAAGCACAGTGATCTTTTTTCTTGGGTTAATTTATTTCTTAAAATATATGAATTCTCTCCACAATTTTAATTCTAATCCTAACCCTAATCTTAACCATAATCCTAACCCTATTTCACTAACCTTAATTCTTAGAATAATTCTAAATCAAATCCTATTCTTAACCCTACACATAATTTTAACGGGCACATAGGAAAGTATGTGCCGGTTAACAACAGCCATGAAGAAGCCTATGGGTATATATCTTAGATAATTATATGCGTTCAACCACCCTGTAATATTCACAAGTTAGGAAACATGGGCATCAAATCAAGCAAAATTTCTCACCTTGCAAAGGAGTTATCTATTTTGATGGTGGGTCTTGATGCTGCAGGTAAATCTACAATTCTATATAACTTAAAACTTGGGGAAGTTATTCGACCCATTCCCACTGTGGGATTCAATTTGCAGAAAGTGAAGCACAAGAATGTTGAGTTGGCTGTGTGTGATGTTGGGGGCCAAGAAAGTATGAGACCACTGTGGAGACACTACATTGGGAACTCCAAGGGACTTATTTATGTGGTGGATAGCGATGACAAGGAGCGCATTTCAGAGGCAAAAGATTTGTTGCACAGCCTTCTCAAAGAGGAAGCGTTGCTAGATGCTGCTCTTCTTGTGTTTGCCAACAAGAAGGATTTGCCCAATGCAATGACTGCTGCAGAGACATGTGAGAAGCTTGAGTTGCAGCGTTTGCCTCGCCACCATTGGCATGTTCAGAGCTCTTGTGCTACTTCTGGCGAAGGTCTCTATGAAGGCCTGGATTGGCTTTGTAACAAGATATGTCGATAGGGTGGGATGGGAGTTTCTGTCAAGAAGAAGAGCCTTTATTATATATTTATTAATAAGAGTGTAGCTGATTAAAATTGTATGGGACAAGTCGGATGACAAGGATCCGCCATTTTCTGCTGGCACTGTTATGTTTAAGTGGTTTTTTACATTGTTTTATCATGCTTTCTACTTTCTAAACGCTAGCAATGTGACTATTAAGGTGTGCCTTCTTACCACCCAAACTATTTTTTGTGAATATGTGTATATTTATCTTTAATTAATAGATATAAATGCCTATTCATCAAAAAAAGTGTTCACACATATCAATTTCAAATTATTTTTGAAATTATAATGTTTATTATTAAATATTATTATTTCGATGTGTAAATGATTGTCGAATTTAAGATAAAAGATGAGAGTTTTTGTTAATACATTATGTCATTGCACTAAACCCCTTGCTACTATTATAGAATGCCTCTTGAAATTAATAAGCAATATAATGATATAATTTTATTGATTTTTATGACATTGTAATGGAAAGTTGTCTAGCTGTACTTTTTTAATTAGTTTTGGATTCATTTTAGTCAGATTAATTTATATGTAATATCTAGTTTACAAGTAGTGTGTTTCTATTTTTAGAGTTGACACATTTCTTGAACCTAGTTTTATTTTGCTTCTAGACTTTCTTAGGAATCAATTTTCCAAAGGTTGAAATTGTATAATTTGTCTTTCATCATATCAATAATATGTCGAGTCAATTAAAAAAATTGAGGGTACCAGTTGGCCATCTTTTATAGAAGGTCCTATGAGGCGACCACATCTAACCTCTGCTTTGCCACTGAGGCTCTAGCAACTAGCCCTTTTTCCCCTTTAGGTTACAAGTTAGGGTGATAGAGTTAAGGCCCACAATTTTTTTTTGCTGATAATTATGCTGCCAGAGGAGCACAAATCAAGGCCAGGTTGCACTGCCTTAAAATTGGAGATCGTGCCTCAAAATAATTTTACTTGGCCCTTCGTGTTAGTAACTCTTCTCTTGGTATAAAACAAATCAAAGAAGGCAATGTTGTGCTCTCTGAGCTGCCTGACATTCTTTAGGTCTTTGTTAGGAACTATGAGCAAGTATTCACTACTCAATATTACACTTTGAAGCAACAACAAGCTCTTCAGGATTGCCTTGTTGTTGTGCCAAATAGGCTATCCCCAACTCAAAAATCCTTTTGTAAGCAATTGCTCGCAATTGAGGATTTTAAATTCATACCTAAATCTGGTGATCCCTAGGATATCTGTAACTGGTAGCCCATCACACTCTTCAATGTCTCTTATAAAGTCATTGCCAAAGCCCTTGCCTTAAAAATTTGCCATCTTTTTCCTCAGATTGTGCACTCAGAGCAAACAAGTTTCATTAAGTCTAGGTTCATTTTGGTCAAAATTATTGCTATTTGGGAAGGGATGGAATGGGCCAAATGCTCTAATCAAAAAGCTATTTTTATTAAAATTTATTTTGCTAAAGCCTATGTCCATATTGAATGGAATTTTATTCTTCCCATGTTGGCTACCTTAGGGTTTGGCTCTCATTTCATATAGGTTGTGCAAATGTTCTTCTTTGACGCCTCCACTTGCATCACCGTTAATGGCTGCCAATCTCCTTCCTTTGGTCTATTCTATTCCATTTTCCAAGGTTGCCTGCTTGCCCCCTCACTTTATGTGCTTACTATTGAAGGGTTTGAATACTTGCTAGCTCATGTTGTTTCCAAAAGGTGGGTTCATGGAATTTCTTTGCCTAATTTGCCAGCCCAGCTGGTCAATGGCCACTTTGTCAATGATTATTTTCTCACTCTTTTGGAAGAGGAAAATAATGTGAAAGCTACTTTGGATTGCTTTGAGACATTTTTCCTTTCCTCCAGATCTACCATTCAATGGCATAAGACCTTATGTTACAGATAGTCTATCCTACCTAGTCCTCAATGGATTCACCACTATGGCTAGAAGTGGATTGGCCCATGTGAAATCTTTTGATTCCTGGGCATTATTTTTTCCTTCCAGGATTCTCCCACAGATCTCTGGCAAGTGGTTCTTTCTCAAAGTGAGTAGAAACTTGCTTTTTGGATTACCAAGCCTCTCTCTCTAGCTGGTAAATTATAGATTTTTTCTAAGGTAATGATAGCTAGATTTGTTCTTTGGGCCTCTTTTGAGACACACCAAGGGTTTCACCATGTTGCCTAAGAGTTTTTTTCCTTCCTAGAGACTCTGGAGGGCTTGGCTTGCTCTCCACTCAACGGGAAGGGATTTTTCTTTGTGTCAAATGGATTATCAAAGTGCTTATTGGTGATGAGGCTTAGAAAATTCTCCTTAGGCATTGCATTTAGTCTGGCTTTCCAACACACAAATCTTCTTGGAAGGGGATTGGATTTCAAAACCTTCTGGTTATGAGGGAACTAGTCTAGATTGTGGGAAATTTCATGGCTAAGAGGATTTGAAGCTCGCTTGAGAGGTAGTTAAGCCTTGGTTCTAGTTTTTGTGATGGGCTTTCACTGAATCAACAAAATGTTTGGTGGTCAACTCTTTTTTCCAATAATGGTCGGACTCTGGCCAAGTCACTTTGGCTTAAGGCCCTAAGATTTCACAAGAAAATGTATCCAAACCTTGCAACACATGTTTCACAAACCCACTATGCGTATCCTGCCATGGGAAGATTTTCATGCTCATTACAAGCTTCAAAACCAGGAACTATGACGATCTGGTGAATGCCATTTTGGATAATATGCTTCATAAGGTGGGTATTCATGCCACCAAACCTTGGTGGAAGGATTGGAAGTGATACCCAGACACCCCTTTTAGGAACTACAAGCCTCGGCTTGGTTATTTGTGGCTTTTGCCTCATTTTCCTATGGTTGATATTTTGAACCAACAGTGGCATCTCCAGTCTTTTGTGTCTATTTGGCGTAAAAGATTCTCTGCCACTTGGTCTGCAAGTGTTGAGCCAAAGCTCACCCACTTTTCTTGGTGTATTTTTTTCCAAGGCTTACCTGTGGGGTCTCAACTTGTCCACTTGGGGGTCTAGAAGCCTTGTTGCTCATTCTGTGGGAAGACAAAGTCATTTAAGCATATTTTCTGGTTTTGTACCAAAGCTCAAGAGCCATGGAATTAGATTTATGACTTCTTTCGACCATTCAAGCTAGAGCCATTTTATTGGCATATTATTCTAATGGGTGATTCTCCCAGGCTTCTCGTAAATTATACCCAAATTTGGCACACTTTCAGGGTGGAAATCCTCTTTAGTATTTGGAAAGATAGATTCTATAAAGATTGTGGTATTCATAAACAAAGGACAACTCTGTATTCTCCACAACAGAATGGAGTTACATAAAGAATGAATAGGACACTAATGGAGAAAGCTAGGAGTATGTTAAGTGGTGTTGGCCTAGAACAAAGGTTTTGGGCTAAAGGTGTTGCCACTGCCTATTACCTAATTAACAGGTCTCCTACATCAGCTCTTGTTGATAAGATGCCTATAGAGTCATGGTTAGGTTGCAAGCCTTTATTAAGACATCTTAGAGTTTTTGGTTGTGATGCATATGCACATGTGCCAAAGGAGAAGCGGAAAAAGTTGGAGAACAAGGATGTGAAATGTATCTTCATCAGATATAGCTATGGTGTGAAAGGATACAAGCTTTGGGATCCTATTGCACAAAAGGTAATACATAGTAGAAGTGTTATTTTTAGAGAAACTAAGCCTTCTTTTGTTACATTACAACTAAAACAAAGTAAATAGGAAGATTTGATTCAATTTTCCTCTACACCTAAGAAAGTTGAATTGAGGCCCAAGGATAGACAAGAAGTTGAGGAGAGATCATCTAGCTTTGGATCTTCAGAAGAAGAGGAAGAACCTCTAACCCAACTTGTTCATAGGTCTACAAGGCATAGACAACCACCTAAAAGGTATTCACTTGATGATTGGAGATGTATTTTTCCTTTGAATACTAATATGGATGAACCTAGATCTATAGAAGAGGCACTAGGTATGAATGATGCAAAATCCTGGAAGATTGCTATGGATGAAGAAATGACATATTTGAAAAACAATGATACATGGGATCTCTTGTACCATTTCTTGAAGGAAAAAAACTTGTTGGTTGTAAATGGGTGTTCAAGAAAAAGATAGGTTCAAATGGAGGTATTGAGAAGTACAAAGCAAGGTTGGTTGCGAAGGGTTACTCTCAAGTTGAGGATGCTGATTATGGTGAGATATTTTCTTCTATTGCAAAAATGACATCCATTAGATTTTTTCTTTCTATTGTTGCTGCTTATGATTTATAGGTTGAGCAAATGGATGTGAAAATTTGGAGGTTGAGCCTTCCTCAGTCGAAATATGTATTTTACCAAATTTTCTTGAGTTGATTTTTTTTTTTTTAAATAATTATTTATATCAACTATTTTTGGCCAAGCATCTATTGGTCTGTTATGTCTCGGTTGAGCAGGTTTCAGCTGAAACATGCTTGACTAAAACATGCTCGGTCGAGCATGTCTAGTTGGCATCCTACTTGGTAGCCAACACACTTTTTTTTTTCAGAATTTTTTGAAACATTCAACTTTGGCAGAGTATTTCTCTAGTTAGAATGATTTTTTTGAAAAAAAGAAAAATACCCTTTTGTAGAGCTCAGAGTGGTATCCAAATATATAATTTTTTAATATTTTATTAGTTTTAATATATTTTATTTTTAAAATAATGCAAGTAGGTTGTTAAAATTAAAAAGAGGCTGATTAGAAATTTTTAAAAAATAGTAGAACATATTAATTTTTTTTTTAAAAATATATGGGGCACAAGAAGAGAGTCTTCTTCAAAAGGGTATAATTTATTTTTGAAAATGACTAAAAAATAGACAATAGTGATAGCCATGAAAACTATAAAATTTTGACAATTTTGACTTTAAAATGTTATTACAAGAAAAATATACATCAAAATTTGATTTTTTTTCCATGCACAATATATTGAAGTTACCTATTTGGAGAAAAATAATTAGGGATAAATGAAGTTTTTTTCAATTTGTTTCTTGATAGCCCGTGAAGTCACTTTTTTTCTAAAATTTTCAACATTCCAAAATCTGTCCTTAAATTGATAAAAATATAATGAAATCATTTTTTAAAAAATCTAAAAAATTACAAGAATAAACTTCATCAAAAGTTCTACATTTCATTAGTTTACATCATTTTGAAATTCAAAAAATAAAGACTACTTTTATGTGGTTGAGGTTTAGATTTTTTTTTGTTGTTGGTCGATTCCTTTATAAAGTGTGACACAGGTTTGTGCTTTTACCCCTTAGGTTCATTTTCCCATGCAAGTTAAGCATGATGTTTGTTTTAAGAAATTGATTGATAATCTTTAGCATCCTAATGGTTTCGTCCAAAAAAGAACATGATGCTCATCTTGTTGTGGTTATTAATCCTAAGGTTCTTGCAAAGGATGCCCTCTCTTATTTTGAACATGTTTTTTTTTTAATTCGTAAATATGTTTGTATTGTTTTTTTTTAAAAGATATTACAATTCAGTTCAATTTACTGTGAAAAGACACTAGGGTAACCCCAAAACCACCCCTGTACATCCAAGACCAGATGTAGAAATCTTTCCAAATAGTCAGAGACCCTACTTCTATACCAGACCCCCCATAAAAACTACCAACCCAAACCACTCAAGAATCCCATACATTCGACAAAAAAAATAAACACCAAAACATAGAGCCGAAGAACAAATGAACCAGTCAAGTGTTCACCATTAACACACTGTCAGCAAACAAGAAGTCCCTAAAAAGATGACACCAATCTACCCCACCAGATGGCTCTAGAAAGAGATGATGCTTTAGAAATATCAACCCACAATGTGCCCATTCGTGGTTCCTCTGTAAAGCCTCACCTTTGATGTCTAGAATGAAAGGATATATCGTTTAACACATGAACTAGGAAGCAGAGCTCTCTACAAGTCGCGAGGCTGTGGGATCCCTACACCCAATTCGGTGACAATTATGACTTCCATAGATCCCTCCAATAAACTATCCTAGACCAGCTTCCTTTCCATGAGCAACACCATGGCCTTCCACACCTCCAAGTCTAGAAGCGCAACAAGAAATTGTGCCGCTATGTCTACATTCATCTACCATCTTTTTGCCGAATTCATGAATTCTTCACCCAAAAGCAATTTTGCTGCACCCAACACCAAATCATCCCAATCCTTAAACACCGATTTCAAACGTCCATGTTGGATTCTCCCATAAAAGTCCCACAACTTCCTACTAGACGAAAAACATATTGGTGTCTCCATCATTTTAGCCGATGAGAATGAGGGACGCCGAAGGCATTAAGGCAATTTAACCACTGATTCCATCACTAACATCCCATCAACTATAGAATCCCATGCCTCTCGTCCTTCGGTAGGACATCACATTAATGCTATTGAACGAATGACCTATGCACTCCCTTTTCCATCCTCCAACATTTACTTCTCGCCGCCACCCTACTTTGCCATGCTAGCCAAGCCTATTTATTTTGAACATGTTTTGATATGCAAAATTATGGGAATTTGAACTTCACTTCATTTCCTTAAGAATTGGGCACATCACACTTGGTAGTTGGAAGATGATATGGAGAACTTGATATTAGTAAAAATGGTTTTTTATTATGGTCTTCTCACATCTGGTTGAATGGAATATGGATTTCAAAAGGGGACCCTTAATTTCATAATCAAGCTAGGTTGTTTATTAAACCTTGGAAAGTGGGGTTTGACCCAATTGAAGAGCTACCGAGTTCAAAATCCAAATGTGGGTTCAATTTCTTCAAATTTAAATGAAGTTATACTGATCCAATATTTTGTATTATATTGCAGAAGTTCTTGGAAATTTTATGGGTCCATCTCATCACACGTTGAAAATAAAGGTAATCTCCTATGCTCATATTTGTGTTGAGAATGATCTTAATAATCCTTTACCTAAATCTATAGAGATTCATTTAGGTAGTATGCAATGGATTAACATATAGATTATGATGCTATTTCATTTACATGTCATCTATTGAATGTTTATGGTCACCTACAACACAATTTCCCAAATAAAAATTATGTTTCTCCCTATTCACATGAGAATTCTAAGGATGAGTAAAATGTCAAATGAAAACTAATAGTTTCTTTTGAGGGTAAAGAATCTCAAGATATTAGTCCAATAAATTCTAGTAATAAAGGAACTAATTTGATTTTCCCTTGGAAAAATGAACTTGGTAAAAGGGATCTCTAATAGTAGATTTCATATTTTAGAGTCTTTTGATGATATAATTGTGAATCTCATGGAAATTCCTTATTTTGTTCCAAATTTGGTACCTTCTAATGATGTTGTAGACCTACTACATGATATATTTAAATTCCATCTGAAGAAAAAATTATTTTTAGGGATGGTAGCTTGTAAACCAATACCTTCTATGGATGATAGGTCATTGGATAATATTGGTGTTGTATCTAATGTTTATTTTTCAAATTTAGTAGTGGTACCACTTGTAAACTCTATATATGCGTTATTAGAAGATTCTCAGTTAGATGTTGCTAAAGATAATCTTAAAAACAAAAATCCAACTTATTTAGGCCTTAAAAAAACACTCAAAAAAACTAATTCAGAGAAAATCAAGGTTGGGAGGAAAAGTGATCACAAGAAGATGAAAATAAGTGGAGAAGCATTGGTTGAATCTAGTGTCATCTTTACTTTGGATTCTCACTTCCCAATCTCACAAGAATGATAATTATTTAATGGAATGCTAGGGGTCTAGGCAATAACCCTCATCAAAAATTTATTGAATATCTTATTAGAATTTATAAGCCTAATATTGTTTTCTTCAAGAAACAAAACTTTCAGTGGAGGAGGTGTAAGCTATTTCATCTACCCTTTGGAAAGGTAGTCAATGTCAATGTTTTGGAGCTCAACGTTCTATAAGGAGTGAAATTTCTATGTGACCCTCATCAACTTACTCCTCTTTGGTTTGCAAGTAAATATTCTTTATCTTTGGTCAGTAGCTTTTTTACTCTAGAAGTTCTAGTCTTCTTTCTAATGTTTATTCTCTAACTGAGCTTCATAGAAAATGTTGTTTTTGGTCCTTTGTTTGCCATGTTAATTTTTTTTGCTTCTATCCTTTATATTTTAGTTGGATATTTTAATGCCATTCTTTCTCTTGGAGACAAGCTATGGGTCTCAGTTGAATTGATGAATCTTTCAATTTATTTCAAGAAAATATATCTAAATCCTCAATCTTGTCAAGGTTAAACCTAGTGGTGGTCCTTACACCTAGAGCAATAGAAGATGTGGTTTTAAATCTATTTAGGAGTGGTTGGATAGATTTTTAGTTTATAAGTGTTGGTTTGGTGATAATTGGATAACCCCTTTTGAAATTCTTGAGTTACATGGTTCAAATCATTGACCCATTAAGTCATTATCTTATCTCTTTTCTCGTATGAAAAAATATAGTTTCAAGTTTCAATTAATACATGGATTCATGACCATTATTTATACCAAAAAATGACATAGTCGTGGTTCACAAGGAAACCCTCATTTGGAACTGCTACATACTATTTCTTTAAAATGCTTCAATTTGTAAAATTTAAACTTAAAAGGTCAAATAAGTTTAGTTTTGGTAATATTTTTGGCAGAAGAAACAAGTACAAGAAAACCTCAATGATATTACTTTCCAAGTTAGAGAATTTGGAATGACTAGGGAATGTCTTCTAGATGCATCTTCTTTTTTCTAGAGAGCTTCATGAATGGAATATTTGTGAAGAGATTTTGGAAGAAAATATAGAATTACCTGGTTGCAAGAGCATGACCAAAATACCTCTTTCTTCTATAATTTTGTTAAGGATAAGCGTACAAGTAAGGTTATTACCTCTATCACCTCTTCTCAATTAGTTAGATTGTATTTATTTAATGATATATATTAATCAAGAAGTTGTACATTATTTTTCTTCCTCATTTTTAGAAGGTGATCATGTCACCATGGAAAAAGAAAGAATAATTTTAGAATGCCTTGCTTCCCTAGTCTTCGCAAGAATGAATGCTATTCTCATGACTTTGATCAATATTAATGAATTGAACAAGTTTTTTTTTGAAATGAAGAAAGGTATAGATCTTGGCCATGACGACTTTCCTAATGAATTTTTCCAATAATTTTGGGATATCCTCAAAGATAAATTGTTTGAGGTGGTTTAGGAATCTTAGCAAAATAAAAATATGCGTAAAGCTATTAACTTTACTTTTCTAGCCTTGATTCCTGTAGACATGCAAAATTAACATTATGCACAGTTCATATTCATCCACTCATTAAATTAATCAAGCTCATCAAATCCATTCACCAAGTAAATCGGGACTATTTAATTCATTCCTAAGGTTATTCATTTAAATTAAATAAATAAAAGTCTCACATCAACCTTTTAATTAAATAAGCCAAACTTTATTTAATTAAGTCTCAAAAGTCATATTTCTCCCTCTTGATTTAAATAAATCAAAATAAATCAAAATATTCAAGTCAAATGGGTCAAAATCAACTAATCATCACCTAAGCTAATCTAATCTGATTAACCTAACCTAACCACCCATCACATCCTCTAACTTTTCCACTTGCACCAATAAATCATTTTAATTCATTTATAAAATTATCATTTTCCATCAACATGGCATCTTTGAGGAATATTCCCTCAAGTTTGAATTCAAAAACAAGTGGACATGTACATCCAACAAAGTATTTATGAGGGCCTTACATGTCTCTTACATGTCCCTTGCACAAGTCAAACTCAGCATTTAACTCTCAAATTCAAATTTGAATCTCCCCCTCTTTGGCACATTGACCAAAATGTGCTCATCCTCAACCTATCACAAGTTGACAAGTGGCTCTTTTCATTGGCTTGTTCTTTGTCCCACATTCATCCATTTGGCTATTTCTCTCATCAAAATATTCTATAAATGGAAGGCTTCATTCATCATCAAATCCTCCACAACTTGATCTACAACTCTCATGCAAGGTTACTCTCTTCAATTTGAGAGCTAATTTTTCCCATCTTCATAGTATTTTCATATCAACATCATGGAGCTTAGCAAAGGATTGGGAAAGGGCTTCTTTCCATAGAAGCACCAATCCACTATGGGATAGGTTTGAGCATGCTTAGTCTTTGGTATTTTATCACTTTGTTTGTTTAGCATGATTCAATATCTCATATGGATGCTTGATTTTGTATTTGATTTGGTATTATTACTAATGTTCACCAAGGTTGAAATATTTGCAGATTTAGCAACCACAATTCCCAAAAAGATCGATGTAAATTCCTTTAATGATTGGTGCAGATTCTTTTAACCTTTTTCGTCCAATTTCTCTTTGTAATGTCACTTTCAAGATCATAACTATTTAACTTATTGCAAAACATCTAAAAAAGGTTCTTGGTTTTCTTATATCACCTAAGCAAGGAGGCTTTGTTAAGGGCTGTCAAATACTTGATGGGGTTGTTATTGTTACAAAAATTATTCATTCAATTGCTTGTTCTAAGGAGAAATAATTGCTTATAAAAATTGATGTGGTTGAGGCTTATGAAAAGGTTTGATGGTCCTCCTTAAGGAATGTTCTTCTTTTGGATTTGGCTCAAACTAGATCACTTTCTTAATTAGTTGTGTGGAATATATATATATTTTTTATTCAATGGAATTTCATCTTCTATTTTCTTTCCTACTCAAGGGAGATGGAAAGATGATCCACTTTCCCCTTATCTCTTCATTCTTATGGTTGAAGGATTAGGAAGGTTTCTTAATAATTTGAAGACTAAAGGTTTCATTCAAGGATGACATGTGGCTAAGGGTTGTGACTCGGTCTCGCATGTCTTCAATTTATAGATAAATTTCTTTGATGGGAGTTGATAAAATTAAAGTTCATTTATGACATACCTTTGGCAGCCTCAGGTCACCAAATTAATGAAGATAATTCAAATGCCATTTTCTTTAATACTCATTTGGTTATTCAAAAATACATTGCTTCTATTATGTGTTTCAAAATAGACCAGCTTCCTTTTGATTATCTTGGTATCCCTTTGTCTGATGGATCTCTTAATCACCTACAATGGAAGAATATTCTTGATCATTTCAAGATGAAATTCGACCACTAGACTTTTGTTGGCTCTCTTTTTCTAGTCATAAATACTCTCTAAAATTTGTTTTGCAAACCCTCCCTATTTATAGATATCATTCTTTTTGCTCCTAAAATATTTTTGAAGGAGTTTGATTCTCTTTATAGGATATTATTATAGGTTGGAAACCTAGATTCTCAAAAATGGAATCTGATTAGTTAGGATGGGGTTTGTCAACCTAAAAAAATGGTGACCTTAGTCTTTGACATGATAAATTCGATAGTCTATATTTAAGGGGTGGTTTCTTAGGTGGTTCTAAGAATTGATTTGACTGGTAAAGGCTCCTTGGATTGGAATACTATCAAGAATGGTGTTTCATGTCTTAATCTAGAGGTGTCTTTTGAATTGTGAGTTCTAGTGATAAAGCTCTCTTTCAGTTTGATTCTTGGGATCCTCACTCCTCGGTTCTTTCCTCCTTCCCTCTTCTCCATCATTTGAGCAATATTTTTGTGAATGTTGGTTGGTCTAAATTTGTTAATTTCAAGGAGTTTTTTCAAGTGGGGAATACCTATTTTCACTGAAAACATATGAACCGTTGGCCTATGAGGGGTGATTGTGAATATAAGGATCTCCTAGCTTCTATACTTGTTGATCATCTTTGTTCTTCTCTACAAAAAAGTGAACATTTTTTCTTGGGATTCTTTATCCTATGATTAGATTACTCAATTTCTTCATTTTCTTCAATATGATAGGGTTTGATCATATTATCTTTTTCTTCACAATTGTCAGATCTCTAGATTCTTGGTGATAGAGGATTTCTAGAAATCCTCTTTGATTTTTTATTTTCTTGCTTTCTATTACAACTATTGTTATTTGGAAATATTTATGTAACTTTTTTGAATTTTTGATTAATACATTTTTATCCTTTTTACCAATAATAATATTAAATAATTAAATAATGTAGATCTGATCAAAATTAGGGTTTATAATGGGAACATTATCCCAAGGATAGTAAAACTGATAAAGGGAGGGAAAAGAGTCACCACATAGGGTAAGTTATAACATCATGAAAATGTAATCATTTATCATTATGATTGGTCATGTAAAAAGGGATGACATTGAAATTGAGAGATTTTTATACACATCCATCACATGTGGTGACATATGATAATCTATATGAGATAGAGGAAATTTGATGTCTTGATAATATATGAGGCAATAACCAAAAATTACATTTAAAATTAGAAAATGAAGGATACCAAGGGTGAAATACTAAGTAGAGTAAATATTATACACCAAACTCTAAGGAAATAAAATGCACTCCACATTAATTTCATAATTTTGAAAGGGTATGTTAAATAAATTAATGCAATTATATCTTAAACTAGTATGAATTGAGATCTATTAGAAAAATAAATAGAAATGATAAATTAAATAGTTGAGATGGATTAGGTCTCCACTAGAAATTAGCATGGTGATAACTTTAAATGTTGAATCATTGCACAATAGAAATGTGTAAACTAGAAAATTATAGTAAAGCTAGGACTAAAAACCTCAAACAATTGAAATATGATAGGTAAATGAGGCTTGGGACAAGATTACATCTATGATACAATTCATTAAAACCTATGTGCCATATCATTTCATCTACACCAAGCTTTTTCCTTCAATATAATGTAGTCAAAATTTAATAAATACAAAATTCAGACAATATAATGTAGTCAATGGGCCTTTATTCTACTAGTGAAGTTGAAAGGTTTTGAATGAGGCCACCAAGGATCAAGTCGAGTGCTAAGTGCAAGACCCCAACATCATAAGGGATGAGGTCAAGAAAATGCCCCGAGCAACTTTGGGAGAATGGATACCCCTCCACCCTTGACTCTTAACTAAAGAAGTTTTAAGCTATGATTCATACTCTCATATTGAAGAGCTAAAAAAAAAATGAGTTTGATACTTGCAAGCACTCTTCAAACTCACCTTTTTATTAAAAAAGTCTCAAAATATAAAATTTTAAAGCAAGATGTACTATAATTTTTTTTTTTCCCTTATTTATAAAAATTCCACTGGTGACTAAACATATCATTAAAATTTAATGATTGAATAATCTCTAGCACTATGATTCAAACATTTTCTTAGACTTAAACATGCTGAAGTGAAAGATGCCAAAATAGAAAAATTTATTGCAGAACTAACTTAAAACATTATGCCCCAAATTTTAAAAAATAATAATAAGTAAACAAAATATGAAATCATAATTGAGTGATCCATTTGAACATCTAAAACCCATATCAAAAAATATCAAGTCATTTGAAATGAAAATAATTTTTTAATAACATTCACAAGATAAAAAAAATAAGTTAACAAAATATGAAGTCACAATAGATGATTGATTTGAGCATTAATTAAAATCCATCTTGAAAACTATCGAATCATTTGAAATGGAAATATTTTTTAATAATTTTCACCAGACCAAAGCAATATATAAGATCCAAGAACAACACACAATTTATCTTATAAAGAAAACAACAAAGTTTTATGAAGTTTGTAATGTTCACGCAAGTCCCAAGCTTCTGCAGTCAACGCTTGCCATAACTGAAGTCCTATACATTCTTTGAAAGCCAATATAAGCCATCAAACAACCCCTTGCTAGAAATAGCACAAGAGCCCTAGACATGCCATCGACACTAAGGAAAAGACTGCAGATCAAGCTTCTCTCTTATCTCATCACAACTCATTCAATTGGGTGAATCCTGCTTGTTTGCAAAAAGAAGAAGAGCAACATTTCTTAAAGAATTTTCACTAAGTATCTTGTGCAACATCTCAGTTGCCTCATATATACGCTCCCTGTCACTGCTATCCACCACATAAACAATAGCTTTGCACTTGCCAATGTATTCTCTCCATAGATGTCTCACATTTTCCTGGCCCCCTACATCCCAAACAACAAAGTGAGCATTCTTGTACTTCAAAGTCTCCACATTGAATCCCACTATGGGAAATGATCGAACCACTTCCCCAAGCTGTAAGTTGTATAAAATGGTGGTTTTTCCTACTACGTCAAGACCCAACATCACTATTCAGGCCTCCTTGTTATCCAAATATTCTAAAATTTTGCTGCATTTGCAACCCATCTTCACCAAATTCTTAGAATTACACACAGTGCTTTGAGAAATCACACAAAAAGATGTTTATACCAAATTCTTGTTTATGTCCTTTATATATATCTCTTATAAATGAAATACTTGTAGTAAAACATGCTCACATTGAGCCGACAACTACTTCACCATTTTAGAGCCGACAGTAAAATATATTAATAACTTTTAATATTTTGCATAATATTTGGTGGTCGCCTCTTTTTGCTTGTAATGGTCAGTCGTTGGCTAAGTCACCTTGGCTTAAGGCGCTCAGATTTCACAAGAAGGGTATCTAGACCCTGCAACAGATATTTCATAGACCCACCATGCATATTATGTTGTGGGAAGTTTTTCATGCCCAGTAGAGGCTTCATAACCAGGACCGTGCTACTTATGATGGTCTGGTAAATGCTATTCCTGCTGAAATGCTTCATAACGTTGGAATTCATGGGACCAAACCTTGGTGGAAAGATTGGAAGTGGTATCCAGACACCCCTTTTAGGGACTACAAGACTCATCTTGGTTATAGGTGGCTTTCACCACATTTTCCTATTATTCAAAGTTTGAACCAGAGGTGGCTTCTTCAATCTACCACTCATGTCTGGCGTAAAAAAATTGCTACCACTTGGTCTGCAAGTGTTGAGCCAAAACTTTCCCACTTTGCTTGGTGTATAGTTTTGCAAGGCTTGCCTGTGGGTTCTTGGCTTGTTCACCTGGGGGTCCAGGACTGTCGTTGCCCTTTTTGTGGGCAAGCTGAGAATTTTAAGCATCTTTTCTAGTTTTTTCCTAGAGCCTAGCAACTTTGGACTTGGATTCATGACTTTTTTCGGCCCTTTAGGCCAGATCCTTTCTCCTAGCATATGGTGCTACTAGGAGATTCTCCTAGATTTCCTGCAAAATTCACCCAGCTTTGGCACACTTTCAAGGTGGAAATTCTCTTCAATATTTGGAAAGACAGAAATGCTTGCATATTTTCACATACTCAAATGTATATTCATGTATCTTTGTATGCTAAAGCTATCATTTATTCTAATGTGCTTCTACAGGTTTAGGTGCAAGCTAACAAATTTGCACTTGAAGTTGCTCACCTTCAAGTTCTCTTGGATCACTAGGGTAATGCCCCTTGTACTATTGCTTGGGTCCCCACTTTTCCCACTTCTTCCTGTGGCCAATCACCCTCGAGGGGACAGCAATAGAGTGCCTCTCTGTGTACCCGCTCCCATCCTCTGCTTCGGCGAGATTCTCACACTCCTTGGAAAAACCATTCTCCTCCACTGCGGGCTAGCTAGGGGTGGCCTTCTGGCAGTGCTTTGAGGAGTGGCGGTGGCGGTTCTAGGTGGCCCTCTAATGACCCTCCTGCTTTTGGCTCTGGTTGGCCAGCTATTGGTAAAATCTTTCCATGTTTGGCGCTTGCAATCTCGCCCTGGCGCGAGGATGAAGATAAAGAGAAAAAAGATGCTAATGATGGTTGGGGTCCTCCTCCTGATGTCACTCTAGAACCCGCTGATGTATGGGGGGAAAATATGGATGACAGAGACCCTCCTGGCTTTGCTGGAACTACTCTGGCCGCTTAATGGCCTTTTTTACTTTGTAATTCTGGACTTTCAGGCTTGGCCCATGTGATCTTTTGGTTTTTCTGGGTGCTGCCCATATGATTCGGGGTGTGCCTTTTTACCACCCATCCTTTTTTTATGAATATGTATCTTTATATTTAATTAATATAGATAGTTTCCTATTCATCAAAAAAATAATTTTTATTATTATTTTTCATTGGGTCCTTTCAATTCAATTTATAGAGGAGAAAAAACTCTATCTTATACATATTTTCTTTTATTTTACATCATTTTTGTAAATATGTTTATATTTTTAAGTGGTCTTAGGTTATAAAAGGCTTTGAGTTATGTGTTTTAGACTTGTATTTAAACATATCATTATATATCATTTCAATGTTGAGAAAAAGAAAACAAGAAAGTTTCATCAAATATCAATCTAAGGGCATTATTGAAAGACAAATGTATCAACTCACATTTAATTAGTCAACCACACACATCTTAGTCTTAGATTACTTCAAGCATGGTTTACATTAGGACGTTACCATTTAAATATACTATTTCTCTATTGACTCAATCCTAAGGGTTCAATTATCATCACAAAAAAATCATATTTCTCTATAGTAGGCTTCCAAAGATGATTCTTAGCACAACCTAGTTTTCCTAACATAGATATCACCAAAAAAAATATTCTCTATAGTATTGAAGGTTAAATTTTAGTGAGAAATAAATTATGCCACCTAGGACAAAATCACACCACCTAGACCACATTAGAGTGTGGCTGTACCCCAACCTCTAGAAATACCAAGGTTGTTTTGCGTATCTCTCCAATACCATATTTTGACATGTACACAATTTTGTTCATCACACACTTCTACATGGGTTGTCTCACAATAGTGTGTCCCACTTTTTGGCCAAAGTATGACATTGAAATAAAAAAAATTATCAAATTTTTACTTTCTCACACCTCTACCAACCAAACCATTAAGAAATTGAAGATGACTTGAGCTAGTGATTTTTGAATATATTTTGAATTTTTACATAAATAATTTGTGATTTTTTTTATATAACTTTTAATAATTTATTTTTATAGTTAACAATAGTTTTTAAAAGTAATGTTACTTTGATAAAGCATAACTTTATTCGTAGAAAGTACAAAATTATAAGTTTTTAAATATTGACTCATAACACCGATATCTAGTGCACAAATATTTTTCATATTTTTTATTAGATAAATTTTCATAACCTTTTGAAGTGAGATTAACTATAATTCAGACATAGGTTATTTTGGTAACACAACTTTTTTATATTTATCTGAATTAACCTTTTTTTGTTGAAATAAGAACATCAATACCTAGAGCATAGATATTGTTCAAATTTTTAAGTCTAATTTACTATTTTTCATGTGTGCAGAACAAAGCCCTTCACAATTGTTAAAAATCCTACCTTCATTAGAAAATAGAAAATAAATATAATAATCAAATTAAATATATTCAATATTATAATTGGAAAGTTTACTTTGACTACAATGAACTTGCCTAATTATCTTTCCATATTCATTCCATTTATTGGTCCAACTCAAGGTTGGAAACATAATATTTTAAGGAAAATCTGAGGTCTTAGGTGGAAAGGTCACTTTTAAGGCCTTCATTCGAAGGAATTAATGGACCTTTGTTCAAAGGTGTTCCATTTCCATGATTTTTTTTAAAAAAACCTTTGAACGAAGGTTTTTTTCACTTTTCACCTCAATCTAAATTCAAAAATATGTGGCACACAATTGGGACTCACTATTGTGAGTTCACCCACATAATGACTCAAATTTAGTGCCTTTTATGCCACAACCTGTCTATTGCATGCACATTATGCATCAAATATGTTGCACATGAATAAATACTTCTAGAAAAATGGCTTCACACACATCTACACAAGCATCAATTCCAATAGCTCCACATAAGACAATGCAAGAAAATCACTCATGCACTCTTCAATCATGTCACACAACTTTAGGAGTGTATACTTTTACACAATAGCATTTTCAACTCTTGCAACCTTTCTACATTGTGTGGGATCAACACATGGGAAACACATGCATCTACGTAGTTGACTAAATTTTGCAACTTAATCTAGTACTACATAGCACATCTCTAGCAAATCAAGTGTATGCATCAAATCACTAATTGATCACAAGACCTTATTTCTCACCATATCCTTTGTATATTATTTATATTCACATGTAACATCAATGAATATAATATAATATTCTTCATGTATTTATCATGTCTCTACTTTGCTTCAGTCATGGTATTTTATAACAATGTTTTTATAGTTCAAGAGTTCCATTGGAAGTATAGTTATTTCCATTAGCTTAGCCATGAATTTTCCTACATGTGAAGTCGTCCTCTTAACTTAAATAGAAACTAGATCATTGGTATTAGAGTCTACATGGCTTGATATCATTTGATCTAGATCCTCAAACATATATATTCAAGTTCAAGGAATCACATTGCTCTTCTTTTCTTCATGTCATAACTTAGAAGAAAAAAACAAAGAAAATAAATCACCTACAAAACGCATATTTTTATCAAGCTCTCTTAATCAAAGAATGATTTTTTCAACTTCTCTAGAGATGAAAGAAGTTTTTCATCAACCTCTCTAGATCAACAAAATTACCTCCATGTAGTTACTTGGCCTCACCCTTAGTAGTGTCAATTGTTGGTGCATGCCCTTGAGTCTCAAGGTTTGAGTTTTGACATCATCACATTGAAACTCCTTGCAAGTATAGTTCTACACCATTGGTTTATGATTTTTTATCCTAAGAGGTCTAATTTTGTGATGCCCACTAGCACATGCTTTTATCCTTTGTACCAAAATTTCTAGTGAGATTTTATATTTCCATTGAGCTATTTTGATGTGTACCTTGGGTACTTATGTTTTGATTTCATTATCAATGATATTTTATATTAGCATCTATTATCCATTTTTTTGTATTGATAATAGTGTAAACACAAAAAAAATACATCATTTTCAATAGTCATTTGTGTTGTGTTATCCATGCTACATTGTTGTTTAATTCTATTCAACCTATATACTTGTCATCATACTTATCTATTAGCTTCTTTTTTACAGTATATACTTATATGCTTGTGTTGGGTGAATATTTTTTAATTTTTTTAATAATTACAAAATAGGAGTTTCAGCCACAACTATGATGAGAAATGAATCTCTCTTCTCATAAAGGGGAGGCTCCCTTCTTATTGCTTGATAAAATCAAATAGAAACTAAACTAAGATATGTACATTATGATTATCCATGGGGGGTGTTTCCATTAGCATATTCTCTTTTTTTTTTCAAAATAAGGGGAAAAAATACAATAATATCCTTAAATAAAACTAGTTGGAGCAATAATAGCTGATACTCAATTTTGTTAAACATAAGAATAATAAGAACAAATACCAGCAAATGACAGTAACTTAGAAAGTCTATAGAAATACAAAGTATCTTGCCACTTTCCACAATGGTTTCAAAAGTAGTAGTAAGATCAGAAAAACAACAACAATAACTTACATCTCAAAGACTCCAAGTTATTCCCCAGAATGATTCAAAGAGTAACTTGTGTAGCAAGTTGTTGCTCAAGGGCTCCAATGAACAACACCAAAGATCCACATGAATATAGCTAACAATTGCAGTTCAAAGAATACACGTTCTTAGCTAGACTCATATACAAGAATGTAATTAGAAATTGTAGCTCAAAGACTACAGGTTCTCAACCCAATTCATACACAAACTCCAAATGAAATATGATAGCACAAAGTCTATTAGTATTCAATATTGAATTCCCTTTCAATAAAGAAACAATATGCTAATTAGAAATCAAATTCAAGATAATGTGACAAGAATGATGTAAGAACACTCACATATAAAAAACATGCTCCAAAACAAAGGTTGGAGGAAATCTGCTTCTTTTATTGATCAAAGTTTCAATTTGCACATTCAACTCAAAGATTGTAATTATGCTCTTCAAAATGGCAACATCTAGTTTCAAAAGCTCAAAAGGTTCTTAATACAAAAGAACTCCCTCATATATATAGAGGAGAGTTGAGAGCTAATCTAGGAAAATCAAACCTAATTTTGACTTATTCAATAAGAGAGTCCAAATTGTTATAGGACTTCTCTATTTTTACATGTAATTATAATTTTGAAAACGACATGTAAATTATCTAGAACTAATTACATAAAGCATGAAGACACTGAAAAGTAAAGTAAGGCATATTTAGTCTTCTCCATCGTCCTTCTCCATGAAATCTTCATACTTCTTCATGATTTCTTACACTCCATCATTGTATGACCTTGAAGTATGTTTTGAGATGGCGAGGACTCTTGTAACATAATCCTTCATGGTATTGCAAGCCTTTTCGTGCCTTCCTAAGAACACTTTAAGATTGTCCAAGGTCAATTGAATATCAAGTAACTTATCCATCAAAGACAATGAGAAGGCCTGATAGGATCTTCAAACTCCTTTTGGATCATGTTGGTAAATTCTTGGACAATTGTATCCAAAGAAATGACCTTTTAATTATCATCACAGAACTTACATGGAAGCTCTTCGATCTTATTGAAAAGTTGCATATCATTGTTGTCAGTGGCTTCACGAGCACTTTGCAAGTCATTGATCAGATCCGTGATGATGTTTAATTTGTGTATCATGGTCTCTTTAATCTATACATGTATCTCTATTGGGAATAATCTCAATTTCTATTAAGGAATCCAGTTTGAGATTTTTCATTTTTACCCAAGCCTACAAATTGTTTTCATATCTTCCTTTTCTTGAGAAAAAGCATCAATAGTTTTGTCTAACTTTTCCCTTATGCTTTTCATATTTTCCAATTTTTCCATAGTAGATCCCAATAGTTGTGTACCCTATGCAATCATTCGGTCTAGGAACTCATCAACTACTCTCCCCCTTGTATGCACTTTCTCCACCTTCTAGGTGACTAGATCCTCAATGATTACGACCACAGGCTCAACTTACTTCGAAGACTGGGTAATATTCTGGACTACTATAGTTAGTTGTTGTACCTTGGCTTTGTACTAATCCTTCACTTTTTTACTTGATCAAATTTCTTGATGAGAGTTCAATGTGGATTATGTTGGTGTGAATTAATATCGTGTACCTCGCTAATTCACTCACTAGGTAATTAGGTGAGATATTCACATGTTAAGTTTACTTAGGATAAAAGATTCCTTCTAGAAGTCTTAGTTGTCATGTCTAGACTTTATCTTATCCTAGGTTGTTATGTGTTAGTTGTCACATGTTATAGGATTAAGACACTTGTCATGATCTTGTCTAATCCTATCTCTCTATGGACACAAAAAAAGTATCCCTGTGTCCTTGCTTGATTTGGGAATAATTGATGATAAATTGGAATTGCTTGGCCTTGATTTAGTGTTTTGAGGATTTTTACATATCCACATTAGGTCTTGGACCCTTGCAAATGCATTTATCGATGTCTTGTAAAGGTGTTGTAAAAGACTTTCACACTTCTCTAGACTCAATGGACCTATTTTTCCCTAATTCAATGTTATAAAATGTATTTAATGGGATTATCACATTAATCTAGAAGGCTTGTGAATTAAAATTAACTCTAATCTAGTGTTGTAATGTGTCTTACACATTCACATTGGATGTTGTGCCTTTCTAGGCTATGTGGACCTCATTTTAATGATGTAAAGTGCATTTAATCACACTTTCACATTGAACTTTGTGTCCCAATCCCTAATTACCCTTTACATCATCATTAATAGGCCCCTATGGTCCCATATTGTGCATCCCAAGGCTTAATTTTATCAAAGACCTGACTAGAACAACCTAGAAGCCTAATTTCTTCATTCTTGGACAATCTAGTTGGAAAAATACCCCCTATGGGACCAAGTCGCCCACTTGGGCAACTTAGTCCCATCTAGGTGGGACCAAGTTGCCCATTTGGGTGACTTAGTCCCATCTAGGTGGGACTAGATTTACCAACCTAGAGACTTAGTACCATCAAGGTGGGACTAAGTCACCCAACTTGGCGACTTAGTCCCATTTGGGCTATTTTTGAGGTTCGAGAGGGAAAATTTGGATTTTAAGTTTATTTTTCCTTCATGTCAGCCTTGGGGATCAAATTAATGGGAAAATTAGGTGGATTTACTATAATTACAAGCTTCTAAACATTAATTCATAACCTAATCATTTCATTCATCATCCATCTTCTCTCTCAAGTCAAGCAAGCTCGGGTTTTAGCATTCTAAGTCATCAAGATAGCTTTCAAGGACATTCAAGGGTAGATCCTTCATCTTTTGCTATAGAAAATCAAGATCTATCATCATGGAAAGTCTCTAATTCTATTATTTCATGCTTCATTACATTATTTCTTCATTTTGGTTTAATTACCTAAAAAGGGATTTGACCAAGGAAAACCCCTGACATTCACCATTTCTTTCTCTTTCCTTGTGTGTTTGCAGATTTAGGTATCTTGAAGGCTTGAAGATCATTGAAGCATAGTTTACCAAGTTTTTGAAGACATCTCCTTATTCCCAAGGTCAAAATATCAACAAAAGGTCTCTTATAGTGCCAAAAATTAGAATTTCAGAAGCAGACACCTATCAGGAACCGAAGTGCAGACCGAGGGCTTCCATTTCCACTTTCGGATTTTTAGAAATTAAAAAGTGGACTAAGTCACCAAGAGTGGCGAATTAGTCCCACTGTACACATTTTTCAGAGTTTTCTACAGATTTGGATACCCATTTGGCTGAAATGGGCTCCAAAATAGTTTTCCAGATCTAGGACTAAGTCACCTAGAATGGTGTAAGTGTCCCAGTAGGAAATTTTTTTAGGATCGACAACATTTCCAGTCTCCATTCCAGTCTGTAACACATTTCTAGGTGCTCTTCTTCAGTTTCATTCATTTCGGTTATTGTTTGTTTACTTTTCCAGGTCTTTTTGCATACAACACTGTGTTTTCAAACAACTTGCATTTCTTTAGTTTTCATTCAATAATTGATCTATTTCATTATTTTTCTACATTTATATCATTTTATTTAGACATATTTCATTCTCATTTACCTTATTTTTGAGTGGGGACATTTCCCATTTTAGCCCATCTCTCTCCTTTTAGGTGAAAAACCCTAGAAGTGCAAGAGAGAACTTAGGGTACCAAAATCTTTGTCCACATTTTGGTGAACCCAACTTTTTGAATACCTTATTTTCTAATTAGGATTCCATCCTTGCCCTATATTTATCTTGCATTGAATTTTCATTAGGGTTTGCATTAGTTAATTGACATCTAGGGTTTTCTTAAAATTTGCATTAGTGAAAGTGCATTTAGCTTGCATTTTTGCATCTTAAGTCATTGAATTTTTTTGAAATTCTGAATTTTTATCTTAGGTCTATATCATTCAACATAGAAAACATCGAAATACATCAAAAAAATCTGAAAATTCTAAAAAAAATCCCTAGTGGGACTAATTCGTCACCTTGGGCGACTTAGTCCCTTTTCACCCCTGAAATTGTCATTTACAAAATTGAAAACCCTGTTTTTAATCTTTTGATTGTTGCCATTACCTACCTGTATCAATTGGCTAAGTTTTTGTAACATGCATTTCATTAGATCTAGCTTAAATTGGCCCATTTCATGCATTGTTTAGTTTCAACTTTTCATTTCAAACATTTCATCTTTTAGGTTAATGCATAATGTAATCAGAAAATTACCTTGTTTCACATCTAAAAATTGCATTTAAACATTTCATTTTAAGTCATTGCATTGCACTTTTCCATGATAGCATGTTTTATTTCAAGAGGTGTGGCATTGATTTGGTTAATAATGGATTACATAAATACAACATCCCCTCTCATGAGTTTACTTTTGAATACAACAATGAGGTCATTAAGAAACATGTTCAAACCATTGACACTATCCTTACTATTACATTGCCCATTGGTGAGAATGGTAGTGTAGACAATCATAACAATCATACTTGTTCTTCTCTCAATACCTCTCCTATTAGTGATGAAGGCATCTTTGTGAAAGAAGATACAAGTATTGAGGGTCTTCATGGTCCCTCTCCTCATTTCCCTTTGGAAGATATTAGACAACAAGAACATGAGATCATAGAAACATTTCTAAACATCATCATACCTAGTCTTCATAACCATGACAATCAACATTGTCCTTCTCCTAATATCCCTCCTTGATGCCATGAGGATAGGTTGGTGTCAGAAGATATGCTTATTAAGAGTCATGAGAATCTTGACCCTTCCGTCCCTAATGCTCCTACTGTTTGGGACAATCTATTTGAAAATCATAGTGGTCCTTCTCTTGATGCTTCCCCTACTTGTGATGAAGCTAGTTTATAAAATCTAACCATGGAATGTGGTGAACATATTACAAGCTCTCCTACTAGGGTAGATAATATGAAACAAAGTAGATGGGACCTTGAAGTAGGACTGATCGTCGAACCTTCTCTAATCATCCCACTATTATTAATCCCATCATTGAGTCATTCCCTACTTGTGATGAAGTCATTTTAGAAAGACCAACCCTCAAGTGTCAAAGAACTTGTGGTTTATGGTTCTCGTGAACTCTCCTCTAAGGGAGGAATATCATAATACAAGACAAGGATAACATTGACAATAATGATGTGCCTTGAAAGATGAAGAGCCCATGTTAGGCTCTCATTCATCAAGGGATATTAATATTATTCAACCTCAACTCATCCTTTATCCCCTTTCACACAAACCTCAAAATAAAAAAAACCTGAACTTATCCTTTATCCACCTCAAAATAATGTGTCGTAGCAGCCGAGTCCTCATATAATTTCTCATACATATCCCACTAGAAACAATCCATAACCACCACAACCAACCCCAACTTCCTTACCTTTGCCTAATTCTATACTGCCTAGTGCTCCTCGATTAAGGGAGTATGATCTTGTTGAGCAACTTAAAAGCACTC
>VDFB02026320.1:29776329-29824960 GCA_007258455.2 Sequoia sempervirens | reverse complement strand
GTGGTGAGAACTCAACTGTCTTACCAGAGCCAGAGTGGAAAATCTGATAAACATATAGAAGGTTTGTCAAAATGTCAGGAACCAGAAGCACATCCTGAAGACAACCACCATCCAATGAAACAGTACCTGAACCCTGAACTGAAAGTTGTGCTGAGTCACCAACTTCAATATGTCTAGTGCCTGTAGGGGCAAGAGCAGTGACCAAATCCTCTATGTGTGTCATATGGTGAGAGGCACCAAAATCTAGAATCCAAGTGGATTCTGAGGACAATGCTCGTGCAGAAAGAACATGACCTTTCCCTATGGGCTATGAAGGAGGCTGAGGTGCACTGATATTATGTTGTTGCATGGCTTCCTCTAAAGCCTCTAAACATTTCCAACACTTGGAAACTGGATGTCCTTCCTTGCCACAAAAACTACAAGGATCACTAGATTTCTTCTTAGTCTTGGAGGAAGACTCACCAAATTGCGAAGATTTCTATTTGGGCTGTGGTTTTGAATCAAACTTAGGTGGTGGCTTGGAGGGATTCTCACTAGCCCTTAAATCTTTCTTAGGCTTTGATTTATGCTTCTATTTTCCCTTGGAGGACTGGGCTACCAACGCTTGGTTCTGTGAACCTGAAAGTGAATCCATCTGCTTGAGCTTAGCTTGCTCACGAGTCAGACGATCACAAAAGACCTCAAAAGTAGGCATGACATGTCGAGCACCCAAGGCATCCATGGTGGAATGGAAGGTCGAAGAGAAGATCTGAAATGGACCTCGAAGCTTGGAGAGGATTAGGAAGATGCACTCTGTATCAGTCTTAACCTTTCCACAACCCTGCAAGATAGATCTTTGTTGTTTGAACTTCATCAGGAAGTCCTCAATGGAGGGAAACGAATTAGGTACTAAGGAAGTCAACTCGACCTCAAGCTGCAATGCTCTGAACTCATTGACAGTGCCAAAAAGTCCATCAAACTTGGTCCAAATGGCTCAAGGAGTGAGACACCCATCAATATGAAACAGGAGACTGTCAGAAATGTGCAAAGCCATCAATCCCATAGCCTGATCCATATTGTTCTTGTGTTGCATAACCTCAAAGGCGCGAGTCAATTGAGGTTGAACCTCATCCAAATAGGACCATAACCCTCGAGACTAGAGAAGAGTCATCATGCGACCCTTCCAAGTGTGTTAATTATGCGGTGTGAGAGATTCAGTAGATTTATCAGCCATCCTGTGAATTGTGCCTCAACTGCTCTGAATTTTTTATTATTATTTAGTGGTCTTTCAGAACTAGACAGAAGATGCAGAAGGGGTTTGTTTGTTTGTTTGTTTTGGTGTTTATAGATTCTAGTTTTCTGATGTAAACGACAAAAAGCAAGAAAAAACACCCCCCCACAATGCAAAAATCCAATCCCCAGTACAAACTGAAAGCCAGAAAATAATAGAAAGCAGTAGATGATTGAGACAAATCTCTGTGTACCTAAAGAATTTACTGATGAAATAGACTGCAGATCTGGATAGCAATTGTAGGTAAAAAAAACTTTCAAGTCAAAGTACGGTGCCCACGGGGGTTTGAAGTTTTGCCTTTTCAGATCTGCCAACGTAGATGTCAGCTCAGCACGACATTCAGAGGAATAAGGTGCAAGTTTGGTAAATGATACCGGGAAGGACACCACTATGAACAGCTCGGAGAAGGACACCCAAAAAAATGCCTTTTCACATACATGCGCTTGTAAAAAAAGCTAATTTTTTTTTTCTTTTTTTGCAGGCAAAAAAGAAACAAAAAATAACGTTGGGCAAGGAATACCAGATCTGAAAACTACAACTAGAACCTCTCAAATTAGCTAAAGAATCCCAAATTTCTTCTGTCAAACCCTTGCTCCCTTTTTTCTTCAAACATGAACAAGCTACAACAGATCCAACTCTGATACCATGTAAGATTTGATGAAAAACAAATCTATTAAGCCCAAGAAACCTGCATGCAAAAACCTGTCACAAGGAAGAAATCTGTAGGAAACAAAACAAGGGTTTTGCTCTGACAATGTGAAAGTTTATTATCAGCAAAAGAATTAAATTGAAAATATACAAAGGATCAATCCTTATAGAAGGAGATCATAAAACCTAATAGGAAACCCTAACCCTAAAGGTGAGTGCATTTAATAATTAATATTAATTATTAAATGACTAATATATGTGCATAAAGTGAATTCTTAAGAGGAGAGTCAAGTTAATTAATTACTTTTAACATTTCAATCATTACTCAAATCCACTTTAACACTAATGCATTTAGGAAGAAATAGATGATTTTCTTTGATAAAATATGAGACAATTTATGGTCTTATCATCTTTACTGTTGAATTTTTTTTATAACAAGTAACCATTCCAACACACATCTCTTAACATAAAAAATATCTAGCTTAACCATAGTCTCTTTAGTATCCATGAGCACCCACCAATCAATCCATGCCAACTTCAAATGCAACCTACATAATCATGAAGCTCCAAGCAAATAATTAATTCTCAAAACTAGAAATAACTACATCCTCTCCAAAGGAAGAACAATAACTCCTTTACCAAAGAATCTAAGGGTCCTCCATGAAACAAGATGTTAAAACCTCTTCAAATCATATCAAGATAACCATATCCTACCAAAGCTCCCACTGAATTGTGATACCGAGTTGTACATGGAAACATGATAAAAATAAAACCATCACTATCAAAAAATCTCACTGAAACATGTAACCAAGCTATCCATGGAATCGTGATAACCATCTCCTAAATGAACATCATCCATGGCCTCAACACAATCAAAGAATCTGTTGTAAATAATACAGCTCCCAAAAGGTCAAGAAAGCCATAATCTATAAACCAAGAAGATAAAACATACTCTTACAAATATGTAATAACACAATAACTTAAAAGCTCCCACTACAGCCAAAAAACCTTCAAAATTTTAAGATAAAGGCATTCCAAACTCTACCCAACCATTAGCTCTTATACCAAATGTTGAAAATGAAGGCGAAATTGTAGCTTAAAACATGTAAAACTATGTGACTGTAGACTTAATTAAGTGTTTTTTGTCACAATTCTTTGTGTATGACTATTTGTTTAGATCAATTTTACCAATTGTAGAAAGAGACAAAAGATTGTTGAAAAATGAGACAAAAATATAGAAGTGACACAACATATACATGGAGAAACCCTTTTGGGAAAAAAATCCACTAGAACCAATAGTGCTTGTATTATTTAACCTTAGAACAATATTACAATAATAGTGTATCAATCCTTGATTGATATGCTTCCTTTTCTTCAACAATCCTTCTTCACAACCTGCAAAAACTCTCATACACTTTCTGCAACACAAGCTATCCATGCATTCCATGTGACCAAGCATGAATCCACACATCCCATGCCATGCTTCAAACCCTCACACATGCACAAGCTATACCTGCTAACTGCAATCAGATAAACTCTGATGCAATTGCTGCAATAAATAGACAATTAATTGTGCATATTAACTCATAAGAGTTGTACAATATAAGAGCTTGAAGCTCCTCACAAATATCTACACTCGACAAGTAGAGTTCCAAATGTAACATGAAGTCCAAACCAAAGTATCCTCAATTTAGGGTACCCCAAATTGAACACTTAACTAATGTTGGTCAAGAAAATATCTTGCAAGCATCACCTCAAAGTTGGCGCCCAAGAATGGGCCCACTTAATTGAGCCTTGTAAATATACTCTCATGCAAAAGGTATTAACTCAAAGATGCCAACTTGGGGGCCCAAGGTGGGTCCAAGTCAATCTTAGTTAACTAAAACATATCTCTCCACTAATTCATGCAAACATTAAGCATGATTGATCATCCCCACTTAACTGGATATATCCACCTGTTATCTGTCATGCAACTGAAGTCATTAGTCATGCAACTCATGTCAACTGAGGTCAACTTGTAGGTCAACTTGTAGTGTCCCTCTGTTTTGGTGGTCTTTGGATCTTGAGTAAGTGTTTTATTTGTGATTTTGAGGCCTTATTGTTTTGTCGATTAATGTTGTTCTTATATAACTGAGTATTGAGATTTTAATATGCATTTACATTTAACGATATAGGCCACCTTTATAAGTATTATTTAAATGAATTCGTCATCCATTCATTACGTCTTTATTACAATATATTACCCTTTCATTTTATTTAAGAATAGAGTTACTATCTTGAAAAGAATTATTCTATAACACCAAAATGAGATCAATTAATTATAATTTAGGGGCATAAACATTATAAATATTAAAATAAATATCTATACACCATCATCATTATCATATTCATTAATGATATTAATAATATTAGAACATACACTCAAGTATAATAGGTGGGTAGCGATATTAGTATTATGCTAATATTGAAGGAAATTTTAATAGCTGGCTGTTAAGACTATAAATGATGAGATTTATATGGTGAAAAGATAAATATGTTATTTATTTAGCAATCAATTAATTAAATATGAAGTAAGAATAACTATATATACAAAATTTGAGATAATAAATAAAACAATTATATATATGTGTGCATACAAATGTTTAAATTTATTTAATATCAATATGCAAGCAAAAAATAATGACACATGTCTTTGCTGGTACCCTCCACCTTGCTTCAAGACATTCTTTCCTGTCTTCCACGTGCTTGGTCTGGGGTTTCCACTTTTTGCATGACCTTTACGTGGAATGTGGGGGAGGACTCTTTGCATGTTGCGCTGGGGAGAATTCTTTCAAAAAGAAAAGATTTGGCTTCTTGCAGGGGGATACGCGCCTTGTCACCACTTCCTTCCTTCTGCATACCTGTCTACCAGTGCGTTGCAACCATTTCAGAGACTACTCTTCTTGGGAGGCATTCAGTCAAACAGTTCAAATCTCCCATTTTAGGCTCCTGCATTTTTTTGCTTATATATATATATATCCGAATACAGAGAACACTAAGGGGGAGGATAAGGCTTACACCTACAAACATCATCTTTGAGTAAGTTTTATTCGCCATTTTTATTTATTGTACATTTCCTGCAAGCTAAGGATTCTTGAGACATCACTTCTTTGAAGGTCTTAGAGTATGTCCATTTAAATGAAAATTACAGTCTAATACCTTTAGGTTTTAGCAGTAGAACATCCTTCACCTTACGTAGTAAGTGCATATCAGCATAAATTTGAATAATCTTCCTGAATCCATTAGTAACCCAACACTACTGCATTGTTTAAGACTTTGGAGGGTGTATAAATTTAAATAATGTCCCTGATACCATTCGCAACCTTCCACAGCTGAAGTATTTTAGGCTTCCTGACTTCCTGATTCCGTTGGCAACCTGTCACATCTACAACACCTAAAAATAGAATGTTGTAAGGGTCTAATTAATCTCTTTGATTCCATCGTTAGCTTGTCTTAGCCATAGCGCTTGAGCCTAATAGGAGGTTTAAAATTTTAAATGACCTCTGTGATTCTGTTGACAATCTATCACAGATGCAACACTCAAACATAAAATGGTGTAAAAGTTTAAATACCCTCCCTGATTCTCTTGGCAGCCTGTCATTGCCACAATGTTTAGACTTTGGAGGGTGTGTAAATTTAAATAAAGTCCCTGATGCCTCTTGCATCCTACCACAATAGCAAAACTTGAAAATAGAATGTTGTAGAGGTTTAAATAATCTCTCTGATCCCATTGTCAACCTATCTCAGCCACCGCACTTGAACGTAATAGGAAGTTTAAAGGTTTAAATCACCCTTCTCTATTGGCGTAGGCAGAGAGAGGGTGTTGGTAAAGGTTGCGGAAATTGGCTTTACATCTGCCAATTGCATTTGCTTGAAAGTTCTTAAGCCGTTTTCATAAATCCATTCTATGTACATTTTGCATTCAATAGTTTCTCCTACCTTATCCCTGCAGCCAATTTATTTAGATTAGTAAAACATTTGATAGGCGTGAGGAGATGGGAATACAAGTGGTGTGGTGTGAGCACTTTGGCACGTGAATGTTGGCTTTATACATGGATATTGTGCCCCTTTATACATGGAAATATATAAAAACCTATTTTTCATAATATAAATCTCTTTACTGTGCTTATAAGCCTTTCATACCACTTTGTAATATTGAACGAGAATATATATTTGTGGTAGAACGTATCCCTCAAATGTAATGACTTTTATTAACGTTAGTGTCACATTATTTAATAATGAGAGAATCTTGAAGTATGGACTATCTTCTTCCATTTATTATCAGCTTTCTCGGAACATCGTATCTATTGGAGTTCTAAGAATGCATGCTCTTCCAAAAATAAAATAAAGAAAAGAAAGAGAAATGTTCATGTAAAATTAACATAGATAAAAATAACACGATAAACTACATTAGTATTACTCATAGTTCCTAACCATAGCTTAAGGGAGATCCCACGTATGCTTTATGTTAAAGATTCCTTAACTAAAGGAATGTAGAATATATTCCCACTATCTTTTAAAAATGGGAGAAAAAGAACATATTAATTAGGACAAAAGTATGAATAAGGAAAAGATTAATAAATAAAGAAGAATTACTTTATTTTCCTTTGAGGGAAAGGATTCCCTTGGTTATGGAGTAAAATAAAATTATTGAGAGGTATGAAATTAATAAAAGTAAATAGAAAAGAAAAGAACAAAATGTTATTTAATAATATAGTTCTGAATAGATAAGAACTTAGAAAGAAATAGAATTGGATTAATAGTACCTTGTAAATTTAAAGAAAATTTTGTTTTATATATATAATTATAGTTATTTATTTTGAATTCAAGTAAGTAATTTAGAAAGAATAAATTAAAATAATTTATATAAATACACTTATATGCATGCATTTGCATTAATTAGGTGATAGTTCAATATTGTCAAGTTAATGATGTAAATAGGATTGGGTAAAGGCTAGAGAATATTTGTGGTTATGTTAGTTTTATTTAATTTATGTTGAAAATATTTGAGCATCCTTCAATTAAACAGTTTGGATATTGGTTGAGGTGGCATCTAATTAAAAGATCTTGTTTTGAATAAATAAAGTTATTAATTGTTAGTATGAAATCTTGTCGTGCAGTGAGTCATCATGTATTAAGGATGGTGAAGTATAGAATCCTCACATTTGTTAGTTTAAGAGGAAATATACTTGCTTTTAGAATATTATTAATCACTGTATTTAATCTAGAATGGCAAGGTAGGTTGAAAATTTTAACTTGAGATCTCTTTTAATATAATGAAAATTAAAATATGAAATATATATTGACTTTGTCTTGTATGTTCTCTTATTTTGTGATTTAATTTTATAGTACTAAGTTTGTGATATCTTTAAATTCTCTTATATTTCTTCTAGTTTAAGAATTAAATAAATATTACCTTAATATCTAACTCCTCATATCTTATAGAATTATAGCAAGAACAATGATTCTCTTATTTGTATTTTCTAGAAACTATGGGTAAATCAGGAACTATGATGTCCTAGGCAATATATTGACAAAATATTAGTGTGGTATTATCAACACCATATCTTTATTAATTATGTTAGTTTATTGTTATTTGGACTATAATGTATTACCGTGATGGACATATAATGTATATATATATCATCTTTCTCTTTTTGTTAGCACTTTCAATGATCCTTGAAAGGGTTTCATACATTAAGTTAACATTTCATAATTTCATTAAGTTATAGAGTCCAAGTGTTATTTATTTGAGTTATACATGATTTTTGACAATGATTTGATATCTTTTGCTAGTTCATTTATATTGATGAAATGGGTATATTGTATAGTTTTATCCTTAACTTTATAATCAATAATTTTGATGATGGATTGGATTTGAAATTTAAGGTTGACATAGATTTGTGCAGTTGATTTGCATGGAGTGTTGAAGGTCTCATTTTGATATTACCTATTTTATTCCTCTCTTGTCATTTGTGATTGTAGAAGTTATATTGTCATTTTGTGGGTTCCTTGATGTGAGTCTGCATGTTGTGTTAATTCTCATCGAGGGGACTATATGCAATGATTTTCTTGTAGTCATATTTCGTGTTGGTTGGGAACCCAAAGTATTTGTATTTCCCTCAGTGGGAGTTTGTGGATTTTTGATATTTTATTTTAGGCTTCTAGAGGCAATGGAGAAACTTGTATTATATTGGTTTTTTTCATGGTTGGACATTTGTGATGCATTGATCCCATTTCCGATTTGAATTCTTGTGGGTGGTACCTACTTTGTTCTAGTTCTCAATGACATGGAATGGGTTGTGAGATGGTTCTTGTCTCGTACATTGTGAGTTATGTACAATGTGATTTTATGTGAGCTTAGGTACACCCCTTGTATTTAGTTTTGGTGTCATAGGGAAAGTGGCTCTTCATGGGGGTCAATGCACAAACGGGTTGTTAAGGTAACCCATGGAAGAGTTTCTTAAGCAAGTGATACTGTAATTAATTAACTAGTAGGTTTGGGTAGATAAACATTAAACAAAATAAACTATGAGCCTCACCCATACCGTTAGTGCTTTCATAGGCTAAGGATGGGATGAGAAGACCTGGTTGGTAAGATCACTTCCTTGTCCTCACAAAAGGTAAGTGGTCCCGCATGAGTCACCCTATGGAGCGGTTGCCTTGAGATAGGAAGCTTGGATAACCATAGATCGAGGTGGTACCTTGTGAGAGGTTTCCTAGAAAATCCATGTAAGGCCATGTGATGACACTCTCCTATAGTACCCATTTATTTTCTCTTGTTTGGTTGCCTCTGGGAGTGTTGATTGACTTGTTGATGTTTTTGAGGCAATTGGATCTTGGTGATTGTTGTTGAAGCCTCTAAGTTCTATCTTTTAGTGTTACACACATGTCTCATGGCAACTTGATTGATGTTAATGAAAGGTGCCCTTGATATTTATTAGTGATTGATGTTGTGACTTCATTTGAAGGCTTTGGATCCTATTGTTGTTGGCACCTCTTATGGTTACTTAATGTTGATCTAAAATATTGGCATTTGATTTTTTTTATTGGACTTTTCATTATTTTGTTGTGGCTATGTGATGGCAATGTTATGGGTTGTTACCTTATGTCGATGTTATCCTTGTTGTGGAGTTCAGCTTGTTTTTGGTTTGTTTGACTATTTTGGTTGATGAATGGGGATCTTTCCTGTCAAATCCTAGCATGGGGGTTGAATTTTGGGTCCACATGGTCAGGTGGAATGTGCTATGCACCCCATTGGGTCCCCAAATGAGGATTGAGATATGCAGATTGTGCCACTTGCAGTGACTCCAGAATTGTACCCAAGTTGAAGCCAGTCTTGTTACCTTGTATTCACCTTTTTAGTTGTATTATTCCATCTTTTTGTAATGCTCTTGTTTATGTTGGGGAACAAATATGTACTACTATAACTTATATTATCATTGTAACGAATGTAATATTTGACCTTAATTTATGATTTCTGATGGATACTTGTCACTCTTGAAATGTATATTATTACTTGGTACTATTATGAGTTTTCATCTCACAATGTGCAATTCTTAATGGTGTTGTATATGTGGAAATATTTATCATTATGTCCGTAGATGTGATAGATGGTCTTACTTATATCATGATGTGGATATTTGAGTGTCATTATTAATACCAAATATTGGTTAAGTGGGATCCTTGTGGTTAGTTAAACATCGTCTTGGTATGGGTTACATTTGTAATGCTATCACATGTACTCCAGAGGATGTGGTCTATGATGTATATCTTTCACTACAATGTATGTGATGGTTGTTCATGTCCATTCTTTGTCATATCTCACTTTCCAAAAAAATAAAATATTGTGCTTTTATTGAAGTTTGTTGTTATCCTTTAGGGTTCATATGGTGTGCTAGGAAAGGTGAAAGGGAAAGTTTAAACTGGTGTGAAACCAATCTCTCTAAAAATGGTGGACTGAGAATCTTAGTAGACACATACGTGAAATTGAGACGCATAGGAAAGACACGGAACTGTTTGACCGAATGTCTCAATGAATTGCTGACTGTCGAATATGAGCCAAATGGTTGTCTCCATTTCCTTTTAAAAGACAATTGCTAGATATGAACAAAATTGATGTATTTATTTTCATTAAATAGCAAGAAGATAAAAGGACGGCAAAAAGGTCGATGAAAGAGAAGAAAGCAAAGAGATTAGGAGGCGCGCAGGAAGGTGAAGGAGAAAGACTCGCAGAAATTTGAAATGATAAGGCACGGAGACGGCGTGAGAAGCGGAAGAGGCACCGCGTGAGGAGGAAGGGCGCGCAACCAGCAAGGGAGTTGGCTATAAAATTTGCATACAAAGTCAAAGTTCAGGGGAAGGTAAGGCCGCGGATGGTATGGGAGAGCAGGTCGCAGGTCTCAAGAGAGAAAAAAAAATTTCTTGCAAAAAGAGAGTTCGGTGTTGGAATATTTAATTAATCCCTCAAGTCAAGACTTACATAAGCTTCCTACAACAACTTGACTGCAACATTTATTTTGGATGGTGATTTTGAAATTAAAGGAGCACCTATCTTGAGCTTGAAAAGCCCACGGGCGCTTGCAAATAATTAATGAAGGTAGGTAGATTTGAATTTTGAATCAAAGCACTCATTCTCATGAGCTTGCTAATAGAAGACAAAAAGAATGTATTCATTGGAGTTGAAGTTAGAAGATTTTCCTATTGGAAGGTGACCCTATAGTAGCAGATGAACTGGAGAATTTTTAGTATAGAATCAGTGACAGCAGTAGCACAAGGAATGTTTTAGTAGATGTAGCACATTGTCAGCTGCAGCTACAGGATTGTAGCAGTTTATGTATTTTGGTGTGAGATTAGCACCATTTGTATTGGACATCTATCCAAGTTAGTTTAGTTTTTATTTTGTTCATGTAAATCAGAGAATATCCTTTGAGTTTTTGTATGTTGAAGAAAGCAAGGAATATATGCAAAGTTAAATTCTGTTTGTTTATCTTGTTGTCACTGTGCATACTCTATGCATTTCAGGTGTTTATTTTCTCATATGTCGGCCTAGTAAATGAGGTGAAGCTATGTATCGCCACTCGCCGCTGAACAAGTGGTAATGAAATGCCTTGTTTTCTAGGTAATTCATTGTGGGTGTCTTTGCAAAGCCCCAGGTTATCTAGGCATTGTTTAGTATTCTCAAATTTGAGAAATATGGCGTGAGGTGATAGCAATAGCAGCAACCACCACATTTTGATGAACATAATTATGATATATGGGCTAAGAAGATGAGAACCATCTTAGTTGCAAATGACCTATGGGAGTTGGTCACTAATGGGTTCAATGATATCACAAACCCAAATGCATTTGCAACCCTTTCAAATGCACAAAATAATCAATTAAAGGAGACCCGAATGAAGGATGGAAAAGTCCCCAGTTTGATTGAGGAAGCCTTGAGTGAAGCTATCTTCCCACGTATTGCAGTAGCAAATTACTCAAAGCAAGCTTGGGAAATATTGCAAAATAGTTATAAAGGGACTGACAAAGTGAGGTTAGCCAAGTTGTAGCTCTTGAGAAGAAATTTTGAGACTCTACAAATGAAGGATAATGAGTCTAAATTTCAGATTTCCACACCAAAGTCTCCACCTTGGTAAATCAGCTGAGAGTCAATGGAGAAACAATGGAAGAGCAAAGGATTGGTGAAAAAATCCTAAGAAGTCTACCTACTAAGTTTGATTACATGTAGCAGTTTCCATTGAAGAGGCAAAGGACTTGTCTCAAATGACCATAGATGAGTTGATGGGTTCACTACAAACCCATGAGCAACGGTTGAACATATCCGCTCCTTCCCTAGAGCAAGCTTTCAAAGCTCAGACCAATGTAAGAGGTTGGGGAAGAGGAAGAAACAACAAAGGTAGAGGTCAAAGAGGCAAAGGAAGAAACAATTCTGGAAGAGGAGGTTCTGATAGCACAGAGGGGACAAGCAACTCATTGTTAGCAAACCAGAACCAGAGGATGAACAACAATTCAAATCAAAGGAGTGACAAGAGCAATGTGTAGTGTTATTACTGTCACAAATATGGCCATTATGCTAGTGAGTGTAGAAAGAAGTAACGTGACCATGGAGGCAAAAATGCTAATGTAGCAAATGAGAACAAAACTCAAAATGACAAACAATCCCATGTATTCATTATTTGCAACCTTGCTAAGTGCAACAATGATTAAGTATGGCACTTGGATAGCGGATGCAACAACCACATGAGTGGTAACAAGAATTTCTTTACCTCCATTGGCAGTAGTAGAAAGACTGAGATCAAAATGGGAAATGATGAGAAGGTTCCCATCATTGGAAGAGGTGCTGTCAGCATCCAAACCAAGAATGGTGAGAGGCAGCAAATTCAAGATGTCTATTATTCCCTGGGCATAAAACATAACCTATTGAACATTGAACAAATGGTCCAAAACGGTTATAAAATCTTGATGGAGAATGGAGAATGCAAGATATTTGATGGAGGAGGTAGCAAGAAAGTGATGGTTGTAGTGTAGATGACGAGAAACAAAATGTTTCCTCTCAGGATACACATAGTGTCTACAATAGGAACAACATACCATCAACAACAATATTGTTCACCAGCACTGACAGCAGTTTCACAACAGTCAACGGTCGAACAATAGTCTGCATTCAAGACAGTCATCAAAGACCCATCCAAGCTATGACATTTAAGGTATGGGCACTTAAGCTTTTCAAGTTTGAGTTTATTGTCTAGGAAAGGAATGGTTAGGGGTTTACCATCCATTGTAGAACCCGATGGAAAGTGTGAGGCTTGCATTTTAGGAAAGCAACATAGGCAACCTTTCTAATCTAGGTATTCTAGGAGAGCAAGAGAACCTCTAGAGTTAGTGCACTCAGATTTATGTGGACCCATGAAAACCCCCACTTTAGCTGGAAATACATATTTCATCAATTTTATAGATGATTACAACAGAAAAATATGGGTCTATTTCTTGAAAAAAAATTGGAAGCCTTTGAGAAATTTAAGTGGTTTAAGGCAGTAGTTGAAAAGGAGAGTGGTCACTATATCAAAGCCCTTAGAAGAGATAGAGGGGGAGAGTATATTTCCAATGAATTCCTAATTTTTTGTAGGAATGAGGGCATTCACAAACAATTTACAACAAGGTATACCCCACAACAAAATGGAGTGGCAGAAAGGAAGAAGAGGACCTCTTGCCCAATTTTCACCCCATGTGCTAACCGCTTGGGCAATCTATGTGACAGATGTTCGACAAGGCTAGATGGGATACTTGCATCGTGGGTTAAATCGCTACATCCGGGATGCTAGGGTCACGGTGGAACTCACTTGGAGAGCCTTCCCTTAGTCAAGTTCGCATGAAAATCCTCTAAGGAGAGGCCACCAAGACCTTCCACTTGTCTTGTCGACTTCAGCGTGGGTTCTAATTATTTTGAAATGTCCCGGGTCGGGCCAGAAATTTTCATCACTCAAGGGTCTTTCCAAATGAAGTCAACTCGACAAAAAGAAAAGGAGAAGGCCAGGACATCTCAACACCAAGCAGCAGGGTCTCATCGGCGTGGAGTGGTTTCGTGATAATGTTGCACTTCAGAAGAAGTCTTTGACTAATGAGTCACGCCAAATTGAATGAGCTTAGGGAGATCGGTTTGTGTTCGGCATGATGTCTTGACGACCAAATGAGGTCTCATCGAAAGAGTGAAGCTCTCGACATAGGATGGTGATCTCGGGGAAATGTCTAGCCGACAGGCCAATGTCTCGGCGAAGGTATCTAATCCTGCCGACCAATGAAGGTTCTCAATATGTGTTGTGCCTTCGGCAAGAAGTCCTCTCACGGCGATCAAAAAGTCTTGCCGATAGAAGATGAAGAAAGCTTGCCGAAGTATTTTTCCTTTGGCATAGAGTTCTGTCGATCAAGCGAAGTCTCCCTGAAAGAGGGTCTGCGCTCGCCAGGAGATGGAGGCTTCGATATAAATTTTGGCCAAAAGATGAAAGTCTCGCCGATAGAGTGGTGCCTTCACATGAGGTCGAATGTAGATGTCTTGGCTTACTCAACGGTCTTGGCAAAAGAAGATGAGCCCGAGGAAGGTGGTTTGTGCTCGCTTAAAAGGTCTTGTCAAACAAAATGCCCGCAGATAAGGTCTCTTTCCAACCCGATAGGGTCTTCTCCAACAAGCAGGGAGCCCTAGGAGATGTTTCAAAGAAATGAAGAGGTCTCTCGAAGGAGATGTCAATGGAAGAAGGTGGCCTCACCAGAACATCTCGGCAATCGATGATGTCTCACCGAAGGGGATGGTGCCTTCAGATAAGAGATGGTGAGTCTTGCGAGAGGTCTCAATCGACCAAGCAATGTCTCCTCGATCGAAGAATGTAAACTCAATACCGACAAGAGTGAGTTCGATAAGAAGTCTCAATCGGACTACTGGTGGTTCCTGTCGTAGATGAAATAGGCTCACCGAGAGAGTTTTAATGATGTCTTGGTATCGATGGTCATAGTCATGCCGCATATTTGGTGCCTTGCAACATATTAAGCCTACCATGATGTCTCGGTGAATGGGGGTAGTCTCACCGATAGATTTTTCCTGCGGTGTGATATTTTGAGATTGGGGAGAAGTCTCCCCGACCCGATATGTCTCGCTGACCGTTGTGAACAAGAGGGCAGGCTCCCACCGAAACAAGATGAATTCTACAAGAGGTCTACGACCTCTCTAGTGTCTCAATCAAGGAAATTTGGAGCTCGTGAGGAAATGCATTCGGTGACATCAATAGAATCTTCCGGAAGATTTTAGAGCTCGAGGGAAAAGAGGTGCCTACTATTGTGATATCCCATCACCAAATGCTATTTCAAATGAAGGAGTTCGGCCAAGATGGGATTTCGATATGATTTAGCTTAAAGAATTGTGTCTTACCATGGTTTTAGAGATATCGCGATGAATTTTGAGCTTGATAAGAACTCTCGCCGATGGCTATAAGCTACGCTCGATGATCGCTTATGAGAGATATCGATCGGGAGATACAACGCGTCCCCAATCGGTTATGCAATTTTCAGAGAATAACTCTCACCAACCTAAAGAATCTATGTGGAATGTGCCCACTAATCTGAGAAGCTACAAGTGAGCCATGGCACTTTTTGATGAGTTTAGAGGAAGATCAACATAATGTAAACCAACATCAATCTGCTCTGAAGTCAAAGGAATTCAAGGTAGCTCAGCCGAGGAGGTTCGAGAGGGACACGAGGACCCTCAAAATTCGCTATAAAGATCTTAAGGCTTCCTGAGGAAATTCATTGCCACCAAAGATGGATAATGAGGGATGCAATCAAATTCACTCACTTACCAAAGATCCGAGGATAGATCTTATGAAGCGTATTTTTTGTAAGCCCTAGGGGTTGACATCTTTTGTATATAAGGCATTTTTTCCTCTTTGTAAAGGAGTTCTCTTGATGCTTTTTTTGAAGTTTTGTGATTTTTGTAGTCCTCTCTCAGATTAGCAGACTTTTGTAACTCAAATTTTGGAGATAAAATTTAGTAAAGACCTTGATTATTATTGATTTGAATCTCTTGCCTACTTTCTCTTTTCATTTTTGTGTTCAATCAGTTGATTGATCAAGCTTTTAGTGAGGTAAATGTTTATTTCCTTCGAGATTTGTCTCAGATTTTAGAACCTTTATGCAAAAAGCATGTTTTTGCAGGTTACAAATTGTGTCAAAAGATGTAATGAATTTTAGATGTGAAATTAACTTTCCTTCTAGGAATCTTAGCATCAGGACCTGTTTGTGAAACACTTTTGCAAAAATATATATAGAAGTGAGTTGTGCAAAATTATCTTCAGTCATTCCAAGCAAGTGTATGAAGTCTAGTTTTAAATCCAAGTAACGTTTAGGTGCATCACCATAGAATTTAATTTTTCATTTTTATGCATTATCCTTTTCCATTTTCCTTAAAAGATCAGTAGTTTAGGTGATTACTCCAACAAGGGAAGCCTGGCCTCTTTGAGGGTTGACTCCTCATCTACAAGGACTCCACAACTTTTGGAGGTCTTCCCATGTTATTAGATCGAGGTGCTGAACGCCGTGTTCAACAAAGTTTGTAACTTCAGTGATAACAAGACTATTCAAGATATGGCAACAAGTATGATGAAAGCAAAAGGGTTGTCACACATCTTTTGGGGTGAAGTTGTAGCAACAACTATTTACATATTGAATAGGTGTCCCACAAAGGTTGTCCGTGATAGGATTCCATAAGACGGGGACAAAAGAAATAGAGCGTTGAGCACTTTATGATATTTGTATACACATCAAAAGGCCAAAGAAGAAGAGGAAAAAATTTGATGACAAAGGAGAAAAGTGTATCTTCATAGGCTATAGTGAGGAGTCAAAGGCCTACAAATTGTACAATCCCATCACTAAGAAAGTTGTGATTAGTAGAGATGTTGTATTTATTGAGAATGAAGCATGGGATGGAACGATGGATGACACCACGGGTATTTCACACATCATAATTCTCGATGATGACGACACACATGATACAACATAGGAGCTCAGAGAGCACAGATCAACAAGAAACTACCGAGAGCATTGGAAAAAGCAGCTTCAAAGATTTGCAAGAGAATAGTAACTCCGTAGTGTTTAGCAGACAAATACCTAGTAGCACCTAATAGACAACAAATGCATCAGTAGCTCCAAAATTTAGCAGCAAAGAGCTCCTCGATAGTCAAGAGGCATAGTAGCTCTTAGAGGTTAGAGTAGTGCCAGCTCTCGTAATGTTCCATTCTACACTCACATCATTGATGCCAAGAAAAAAAAGAGTGTGAGGGAGATCTATGACAGCACACAACATGCTGATTTTGATGAGAACTTGGATTTTGCACTATTCTCCTATAGTGATCCAACATACTTTGAGGAAGCGGTGAAAGAATAGAAATGGTGTAAGGCCATGGATGAAGAGTTGGATGCTATAGAAAGGAATCAAACATGGGAGTTGAACGATTTACCCAAGGGTAAGCAAGTGATTGGAGTGAGTGGGTCTATAAGACCAAGTGTACTGTAGAAGGGAAAATTGAAAGACATAAGGCAAAGCTAGTTGTGAAAGGGTACAAACAACAACTCGGTATAGATTATGATGAGACATATGCACTAGTTGCAAGGCTGGAAAAAGTGCAAAAAGTCATTGCAGTTGCAGCACAACATCAGTGGAAAGTGCTGCAGATGGATGTAAAGTCAACCTTCTTAAATGGAGTGCTGAAGGAGGAAGTGTATGTGGAGCAACCACCTAGTTATGAAGTCCCAGGGAAAGAGGACAAAGTGTATAGGCTCCAGAAAGCTCTTTATGGGATGAAACAAACACCTCAGGCGTGGTACAACATAATAGATGCTTATTTGTTGAGCAATGGATTTAGCAAGAGAAGCAGTGAGCCCACACTCTACATCAAATCAGTTGAAGGTGATATTTTATTTGCTGTTTTGTATGTAGATGATTTGATTTTTACTTGTAATAGTGACAACATAATTGCAAATTTTAAGGAGGTGATGAAAAATGAATTTGAGATGATGGATTTAGGTTTTTTGAAGTATTTTCTTGGGATAGAAGTTCAACAAACAATGCATGACATACTTATTTCACAATCTAATTATGCCAAACATATTTTAAGAAGGTTCAAAATGAATAATAACAAACCTGCCCCCACACCGATAGCAACAGGTTTGAAATTGCGCAAGAGTGACAATAGTAAGGAAGTGAACCCAACCCTCTACAAAAGCATGGTTGGAAGTTTGATGTACTTGACATCAACTAGGCCTGCTTTAATGTATGCAATAAGCTAGGTTCATGGAGGAACCTAAGGACTCACATTGGCAAGCTGGAAAAAGGATTTTGAGGTATGTCAATGGAACAACTAGTTATGTCATTTTGTATGCAACATCTAATGAGTTCAAGTTGGATGGTTTCACAGATAGTGATTGGGTAGGAAATGCAGATGATTGGAAGAGCACATCTGGCTATGTCTTCAACATGGGATCAGGTGCAATCTCATGGGCATCAAAGAAGCAACCAATTATCTCTCTCAGCACAGTAGAAGCATAATACATAGCAGAAAATGTAGCAGCTTGTCAGGCTATTTGGTTGAGGAGGATCCTTGCAGATTTATAGCAAAAACAAGTTGACAACACATTCATTCATTGTGACAATGTGTCCTCCATAGTGCTGACAAAGAATCCGGTCTTCCACAGACGAAGCAAACACATTGAGATTTGTTATCACTTCATAAGGGAACTTGTAGAATAAGGTGAGATTGAATTGCAGTATTACAGATCTGAGCAACAACTCATCGATATCTTCACCAAAGCATTGCCAAAGGACAGTTTTGAACACCTAAGAGATAGGCCTAGCATTATAGATAGCTTCAGAGATTAGCTCCGGAAGGAATCTGCAGAGTGACAATTGACTTGCAGATTAAGGGGGAGTGTTGGAAAATTTAATTAATCCCCAAGTCAACACCCCATGTAAGCTTCCTACAACAACTTGACCTGCAACATTTATTTTTGGTAGGTGATTTTGAAATTCAAAAGGAGCGCTCATCTTTGAGCTTGAAAGCCCAATGTATGCCTACAACAATTATTGTGGTTAGGTAGATTTGAATTTTGAATCTAAGCACTCATTCTCATGAGCTAAAAGAAAGAAAAAAAGAATGTATTCATTGGAGTTAAAGTTAGAAGATTTTTGTATTGGAAGAAGACCCTACAGCAGCAGATGAAGTAGAAAATTTTCAACATAGAATCAGTGACAACATCAACAGAGGGAATGTTTTAGCAGACTTAGCGCATTGTCAGTTGCAGCTACAGGATTGTAGCACCATTTGTATTGGACATCTATCCAAGTTAGTTTAGTTTTATTTTTGTTCATGTAAATCAGAGAATATCCTCTGAGTTTTGTATTTTGAAGAAAGCAAGGAATATATGCAAAGTTAAATTTTGTCTGTTTATCTTGCTATCACTGTGCATACTCTGTGCATTTTCTGTGTGTTTATTTTTTGTTCTGTCAATCTAGTAACAGTGAAGTTGTGTATCAGCACCCCTGCCACCCAACAAGTGTTGTGCCAGGGTGAGTAAGGGGCTACATAAAACTGACATTTAATAAAAGGAAACATAGGAATTTTTAAAGGGATGAGAGAGGCGTTGTAGTTTAAAAGATGATGCACAACGAATAAGTGCCATGAATGGAAGAAATGCTCTTACAAGCTGTGTTGGTAATGACAGTTGCCATAATTACATAATAAGCAAGATGTAGGTAAAAACTCGATAAGGAGAGCACAAAGAAGTTTTTGATTTGTAGGAATAATCGATGGTGAGTGTATGAGTTATTGTTCATTGTTTTGGTCAGAAAGCAAGTAATGCAAAAATAAGTGCATGTGGAGTTGATGAAGGCATACATTGTATAAAATAATACAATGCATATCAGAGTGGCATGAGATGCCAGTACATGTAAATGAAGCATTTTTGTAATATAGTTTTTTCTTTCTTTGAATATGAGTTGAAATAGTAAAATTCGAGTTTGTTGCAATATTTGTTTGTGGAGTGATGAACCAGGTAGAGTTGTGCCTATGATTTTGTTTTGAGTTTTGAGTTGATTTGAAAGAGGGGAGTATCCTCTTGCATCATAGTCTATATGTTGGCTTGGTAATCTTTGAGGATTTGTTTGTGTAGAATTTTTTACCATCTACGTAGTCAAATCTAGAAGTTTAGCAAGTTTTACAATTTTATATAGACAAAATTTTGATTTGTTATTTCGAGATTAAAAAATTGATTTGAGATAAAAATTTCTAACCAATAATTTTTTTAAGAAAATATTTTGATTTGTTTAATTTGAAATAAAAAACAATTTGTTAATTATAATTGAAAAATTGATGGACATAGGGTTGAGTGAAGATATAGATCTTACATTATCAATGCAAAGAGGCATTTTACATTCATAGCAAAGTGTTGAGTGCAATGGCATGAGTTAACAAAAACTCACATCTTTTACTTTAAATTTGATAGTAATTTACATGTCAAAATATTAATTTATTTAATAATAAATATAATATTTCAAAAACAAGCACATATAAAAATAAAGATATGCCATCATCAACACTATCCACCTTTCGGTTATTTTTGAATATAAATCTTTCTCAAATTAAAACTATGAAATTTCCACAATCTATATTGTTAGCTTGGTAATTTCTTTTGGATTTGACTGTGTAGAATTTTTTACCATCTACATAGTCAAATCTAGAAAGTTTACCAAGTTTTTCTATAATTTTATATGGACACAATTTTGATTTGTTATTTTGAGATAATATTTTCTAACCAATAAAAAGTTTTAAGAAAATGTTTTGATTTGATAATTTGAAATAAAAAAATTAATTTGTTAATTATAAGTGAAAAATTGATGGACAAAAGCTTGAGGGAAGATATAGATCTTACATTATTAATGGAAAGAGGTATTTTACAATCATAGCAATGTGTTGAGTGCAATGACATGAGTTAACAAAAACTCATATCTTTTACTTTAAATTTGATAGTCATTTACATGTCAAAATATTAATTAATTTAATAATAAATATAATATTTCTAAAACAAGGCCATGATGCTGCAAAGTTCCTTTTTGTTTTTTGATTTATAGAAAAATTGAGACCAACATTGATTCTTGATATAAATGGGGTCAGTCATGGAACCATTGACGATTTATAATTTTCTATCTATGTTGTTGCTATCTTTGTTACCAATACCTTGACTAGTGGTTGTAAAATTGGAGGGGGAACTACAATAGGCTATCAAATAAGAAGGTATGCTGGATGAGGTTCTAACCTTTCCCCCTTCGCTATTGTGTCCCCCTCTACTAATATGTTTGTAAATACTATGTTATTGTAAATGGACCATCTTGATCCTTTACTACGGTTGGCAAATCAATTAGTTCCAAAAATTACTTTCATTTCAAATATGTGTGTGGCCTTTAACAAGAATAACAAAGTACTTGCATTTCATGTGTATGGTCTTTAATAAGAAGAAAAAAGTACTTGCACTTCATGTATATGATCTTTGACCAGAACAAAGTATTGAATGTGATGACAACCATTGCGTATAGAAAATATAAAACTATGTTACAAAAATTTCATTCTGTACTATAGAAGATGCTATGATATTCATTATAATTTAGTTTGAAGCATATAATTAAAGTCCATGACTACACCAGGTGCTCTCCTATGACCATTTCATACTCCATGCTAGAGTGAAACATGACAAAGAATATCTAGCTCAAACTTTTTTCAAAATTTAGAATTGCTTGCAAAATATTTAAAATTCAATACTAAAATGGTTAAGATATCTTATTGTTCTTTGCATATTTCTCTCTTATGAGCTTTATATTATCTAGTAGATCATTGCCAATTTCAAAGTGATTCCACTAGAAACATAACTATTATAACAAGGCCGTGTTGCTACAAAGTTCCTACCAAATGCTGGCAGGATAGTTTTGTTCTTTGATATGTAGACAAATTGAGAGGAGTATTGGTACAATTAAATTGGGATCAAGCATGTAACCATTTATTTTTAAACTATCTATTTTGTACAAGGGATACCATTAAGAAAAGTGTATGTGTATTTATAGTTTTCCTATTGAAACATATTGATGTGTAAACTATGTGATAGACATGTGTATTTATAGTTTACAAAGATTCATGTCATAAAGTTCACAAGTTGTGTACTAGAAATTTGAATCATCTCATTGAGGAGTGAAAAAAGTTTCCTTAATTGGTTTATCATCTTCTAGTAGTGGTGTGTGTTTAACCCAAATGTTGTAAATGTATCCATAATGAGTTGGCATGTGATTTGGCATGTCATGAGCCTCATGGGTGCCAACTTTATCGTTGTAATGATAATTTATTTAAAGACTATATAATCACACTTTGGGTGATGTTGAAAGGATATTGGTGAGTTGGACATTATGATCTTCCCAAATGTATTAGATCCTATTGAAAGTTTGGTCAAAATTATATGCTAATTTGTTGAGGCGTGTTTGTTGCAAAAGTGTTTTCCTCTCCAAAGTGTGTGATGCTATTGTAGGAGCATGTGTGACATAGTGTAGAGAGTAGATATGGTATGGGCCCCATAGTTATTGCAAGCCATGAGGATTGTGATGAGCTATCATCAATTCTCATTTTTTAATCAATAACATAGATAACAATTTTGTAAAATAGTCAATGGTTCAAAGCTTGCTCTATTATTGGAAATGGCTCATATTAATCCGTTATTAGGGTTGGTGAATCAATTGCTTCCAGAAAGTAGCATTTCAAATATGTGTGTGGTCTTTAACAATAAGGACAAACTATTGATTGTAGTGACAACCAATTCTTATATCAAATGCAAAAGTGTGTTATAAAAAATGCATTCTCTACTATAGCAATGTTATGATCTTCATTAGAATTGAATGGGAAGCATTTAGTTAAAGTCCATGACTACACCCAACCTCTTTTGGAAATTAGATATGTGCTCCTATGACCATTTCACACTTCATCCTAGAGTGCAATGTGAAGAATAATATCTAGTTCAAACTATTTTCAAGTTTTAGAATTGTTTGCAAAAATTTTCATAATTGTCTACCACATTGCAATTTATTGTTCTCTACATATTTCTCTCTTATGTTTAATATTAGATATTAGGTCCATTGAAGATGTTAAAGTGATTCCACTAGAAAAAGAACAATTATAAATATCTTATGGTGAGAGATTACTTACACTTTTATAATTTATATATTCAAATTATATAAATACTTAAATAAATTATTAAAATTCCTTAAATATATTGAAGTAAATATTTTATTTCTATTAAATTGATAGATTAATTTGTTTCACTAGATTGATTTTAAAATTTGATATTTGATTTTAAAAAATCTTAATAATATATAGAAATTTTATATTTATAGTTTCAAATTTTATATTAATTATTATTGTATTTGTAAAAACTCTTTATTACTTCTTATTATATTTTTAAAGTTTTCTTTAAAATATTTTTTTAAAAATTGAAAATAATTTTAATGACATTTTACATATTAAAATAAAAATTATATAATTAAAAAATGTAATTAAATAATTAAAAAATTATTTACACAAATAATTGTTATATGTACACAATTAACATAGTGAGTACAATCATTATTAGATATACACAACTAACATATAAACAAGGACAAACCAACCGCATATTGATACAGTGAAGAGTGACTTGCAGTAACATATCAACGATTGTAGAGCATATGCTTGTAAGCATTTCCCTTGGGTTGCTGCTTGTCTTTTTCTCCACTTTTGGAGTTTGGATTCTCACTTTATCTATTCTGGCCAACGATCCCTACACCATTTTTCCATTCACTACAATCTTATTGAAGGGAATACATCTACACCAGAATAACTTGGGAAGAAAATAATATTGGAATTGACCACTCACATGACAACCATCTCAAACAAGTGAAGCAGTAAAATCTCAAGCAAAGTATTATATTTATTGACACAAGGTTTCTTATTTGATGAAAGAACGACATAAAAACAAATTAACTAGGTGGCAACAAACCCATTCTAAATGGAACAACAACTTGTCTGGAGGAAAAAGGAACAACCCCATATTTTTGAGCAGTCTTCTTCTCCTTGCATGGAGGTTCAAAGGGAGGATTGCAATGTAAATTTTTCTTTTGTTTCTTCCACTCCTACGAAAGATTTGAGGTTGTTGGATGGATATAAAGATGCTTATTTGGATTCTCCTAGTAATAAAAAAATGTGGTTAAGTGCAAGAAGTTGAGTCCACTTCTAGCGGAAGTGTCATTTTTCAGCTTTAAAATAGGTACCCATTCATTTTTTAGAATAGGTACTCATTTTAAAGTGGGTACTCATTCCAAAAGATTTGAAAATCACAATACATGTTTCTAATTTTTATTTAGGCTTAGAAAAGGCATGGTAACCCAACCCTTAGCCTCAGACCTACAAGTACAAGGTCATGACAATATCGAGAGAAAAAACTGACTATGTCAATGTGGCTGACGTGATTTTTTTTAGAATTATTCTATGAAATTAAAACCCATTTTAGATGAGATTGTGAAGATTCTAAATATGTAATTTTTTTTCCAATTGGATTATTCTTTCTATTTTTCAAATATTTTTTGATGAAATTGGTCCGTAAATTTGAAATATCAGGTTTTTTATTATTTTAATAACTTTTTATTGAGATAATTTTTTGGAAAATAAATTATACGTGAACAATATTCAAATAATTATTTTCAATTCAAAAAAGAAGAAAAATAAAAAAAATGATAAGTTTAGGTCATCTTATGAGTGACATACACGTGGGATTTTCAAAACAATAATTAAGACCAATAAAAAATTAACAAAAAAATATATATTAAAAAAAGGTACAAAAAAATATCATGAACATTCTTCAATGTGTTAGAGATCATTTCTGAAAAGGATTTAGAAAAATATCATTATTTAGATCAAAATATGGATGATGTACACATGCATGGTGCGGTAAAAAAAAGTTTTTAAATGGTGGTTTTTAGACATGCCTATTGAAAATTAATTTCTATCATCTAGGTATTAAAATAAATTACATATTTGGAAACTAGAATCCGAGTACTACATTTCATATTATTGATTTTCTTGTAAGATTCAGTCTTTAAGTGCTTCAAATTTTTAGGTCAATTTTGACAAATTATGAAAATCAGGGAAAACACTTCCACTTTCTAGCCAAAAAGTTGACTCAACTTCTTGCACACACCCATGTGTCTAGGAGAGAAGGATCCTGGGTCAAAAGTTAAGCGAAAATCTCTTGACCATTTCTTTAAACCACCCTCAGTGTTTTGTTCCTAGGGTTTTGGTACAACTGGCTTGTGCACTAGTCTGTCTTGTTCTGTGTTGTAATTCTTGTTGTTCCTGACTGGTGACTATTTTCCAGTCTATTTTCTTGGGATTTTCTACCTTGTTGTATGCTTTGTATAGGATTAGGGCCCTTCCCTACTTAACTAATAAAAATAAACCCATTCTAAATTTGTACTCAAATTATTGGAGCTGTAGAGTTAAAATGCACAATGACAGAACTAAAGAACACACAACAAAAGTCATCTAGTGAGAATGAAAAAAACTTCTTTTATAATGATTTTCATTTCCTTAACAAAAATTAGTTAGCTTAAAAGATGGGTATAGTTTTGGGCTGTGTGAAAAACCATTTAGAAAACTAACAATTTTTATTTTTTAGACAAAGGTATTTTTAAAATATATATTAATTTAATATTTTTAAATTTATTATTGATTATAAGTATAAATAATAAATTAATATTAAATTAAATTAATTGATTTAATATTCATAATAATAATGAAAAATAAATTATTTATAAAAAAATAAATATTATAAATTTAAAATTTAGAATAAATTAAGAAACAATTTTTTTTATAATAGTGAATTACAAATGTCTTACAAATAATTATAATCATTATAGGTTCTCTTTACTATATAATATATAATATAAAATAAAATAATTGAAAATTAGTAATTTTTAGATAGATATATTTAAAATATTTACACTAATTTATGTTACAATTTTTAATGAAAATTACTTGTATTTTATGGAGACTAAAATTGTAAATAGATATTTATAAATATAAATATAAGTCTATTTGAACATAATATTTATTAAAAGATTAAATATATAGACTATAACTAGCAAAAGTTTGCATCATAAAATATATAGAATTTAGGCATATTATAGTGAAGTGATTAATAATTAATTTATTAATTAAATATCACACACTATTTGATAAAAGATTGTAATCAATTTACACATGCAAATGAAATGTATTCAATCCCTATATTTAAGAGATCTATATTTTTTAATTATGGTTTTTGTGGAAGAAAAATGCCTTGAAAAACTCTGAAAAAAAAGTTTATGCTTACCATTCTTGAAAATCCTAAAAATCCACTTTATCGCTCAATTTTTTTTAGCCAATAAGATTGAAGAAAATTAATTTTTGAAATTTGAAAAGTTAAAAATCTTGCATTTTACTTTAACAAAATTAAAATATAATATATCAAAAGAAAATATTGTATTTTGATTGATTGCAAGTAAAATGTTTAATCACGAGTTAAAAACTACCCTTGGCACATATAAAAAATAAAGATATGCCATTATCAACACTATATATATATACATGCTATCATCAACACTATCCACCTCTCCCTCATTTTTGAATATAAATATTTTTTGAATTAACATCATGAAATTTCCACAATCTATATTGTTAGCTTGGCAATCTTTTTGGATTTGACTCTAGAAAGTTTATCAAGTTTTTCTACAATTTTATATAGACAAAATTTTGATTTTTTATTTTGATATAAAATAAAATCGATTAGAGATAAAAAAATGAAGAAAATATTTTGATTTAATAATTTGAAATAAAAAATAGTTTGTTACTTAAATAAAAAAATTGGAGGACATAGGGTGGAGTGAATATATAGATTTTACATTATTAAATAATTATCCAAACTAAAAGAAATAAATATTTGAAAATAAAATGATAGATGTATAAATACTATTTATTATTTAAAAAAATACCTCAACCGTAACAACATAGAATAAATTAAATCTATTTGTTTTACAATGGAAAATAAATTTAAAACAAAATATTTATACTTTCCAAGAAAAATTAATCCCATTTTTAAATAACTTTTAAAATGATAATATTTAAAAAAAAATATAAATATAGAACAAATAGATGCAAATAAACAACTTTTAAAATTAGAATTATCAAAATAATGAAATGTTCTTTTGAAAAAGTAAAATTAAAAGTGCATATATAAGTAAAATAAAACAAGTGTATTACAACAAAGAAAGTAAACATTGTACATAGAATCAAAATACTATTGCCTATCTAACCTCATAATGCATTTATCAATTAATTGAAAATCATAATACAATGGATTTTTTATTTTCAATTAGTAATAAATAGGTCAAAAGGATGTAAAAAAATAATTCCCTAAAATAAAAAATAACTTTTAAGTAAATAATTTGATGGAAATAAATGATTTTTAAAATTAAAATGATCAAAATAATGAAATATGTTTTTTTCAAAAATAAAACTAAAAGATGCTATGCAAAACAGACAAATGCATTCTCATTTGTAATGAATTAATAAAAATAGTTCCCTCAAAATAAAAAATAATAATATTTAAGTAACAAAAGAACCCAACACAAATTGTGTAGATTAAAAATTGTGTATACATCATCTGTCAGAAATTTTCAAGAAAAAGATCATGAAAACATATTGGATGAAGGAGCATGAGACACGGGGCATAACTAAAATCAATTATGTAATCCAATTATGGTAAAAATGAATACAATCCTATTTTTAAAAATATTATACTATTTTTAATCTTTAATATAAAGTCACGTAGGAATATTCATTTAAAAATAAATCAAAATATATCGGTTTCACTACTTATTAACAATAAGCGCTGGAGATAGTCTACAACTATATTAGTCGGATGACTGGATACATTCAAGGCTATCAACAACCACTACATTCCAAAATAGACTCTGGTTTCCAGCAACAGGGGCTGCTATTTCAGTTGAGTACATGGGAAGCACCAGCAGAACTGGAAATACAGTAGCGAGGCGCATATTTCGATGGCGGGTCTTGATTCTGCTGGGAAAACTACAATTCTATACAAGTTAAATCTGGATGAAGTAGTTCAGACCATTCCGACAGTGGGGTTCAATGTGGAGACAGTGAAGCACAGGAATGTAACCTTCGTTGTGTGTGATGTTGGGGGGCAGGAAAAGATCAGGCCGCTGTGGAAAGAATACATTGGCCATTCCAAGGGTGTTATTTTTGTTGTAGACAGTGAAGACAGGGAGCGTATTGGTGAGGCAAAAGATGTGTTGCACAGTTTGCTGAGAGAGAGAGAGCTGAGAGATGCTGCTGTTGTTGTGTTTGCAAACAAGAATGATTTTCCCAATGCAATGACTGTTGTAGAGATAACAGAGAAGCTTCATCTCTCCTCTTTAGCTCAGCGCCATTGGCATGTTCAGAGCTCTTGCGCTACTTCTGGCGATGGTCTTTATGAAGGCCTGGATTGGCTTTCTAACAATGTATAGACATGTTTGAAGAGTATCCAAGGAAGGAGGATTTCGTTCAAAAGTTGCTGTAAAATATTTCTTTTTTCTTTTCTGTTCATCTAATTTATTTTTAGTTTTAAGAACTTGAATTTGTTGCGTGTCTTCAATGATTATTGTTAAAACTTTTTGGATTAGATTGTGTTAGTATTTTTTTACATTAACTGTTAGGATCACACTCCTTGATCCATCATGGATGAAGAAGAGAGCATAAAGCAAGTGATCTTTTTTTGGATTAATTTATTGATAATAGAGGAATAAAAATAATTATTTCTTAAAATATATGAATTTTCTGGAATAAAGATGATGTTATGTGTCGTTAACAGGATTTTTCAAGGTTAATTATTTTAAAAATATATGAATCTCCACACTTACCCCAATCCTAACCCTAATCTTAACCATAATCCTGACCCTATTTCACTAACCTTAATTCTAAATCAAATCCTATTCTAACCCTACACATAATTTTAACGGGCACATTGGAAAATATGTGCCGGTTAACAACAGCCATGAAGAAGCCTATGGGTATATATCTTAGATAATTATTTGTGTTCAACCACCCTGTAATATTCACAAGTTAGGAAACATGGGCATCAAGTCAAGCAAAATTTCTCACCTTGCAAAGGAGTTACCTATTTTGATGGTGGGTCTTGATGCTGTGGGTAAATCTACAATTCTATATAACTTAAAACTTGGGGAAGTTATTCGACCCATTCCCACTGTGGGATTCAATTTCCAGAAAGTGAAGCACAAGAATGTTGAGTTGGCTGTGTGTGATGTTGGGGGCCAAGAAAGTATGAGACCACTGTGGAGACACTACATTGGGAACTCCAAGGGACTTATTTATGTGGTGGATAGCGATGACAAGGAGCGCATTTCAGAGGCAAAAGATTTGTTGCACAGCCTTCTCAAAGAGGAAGCATTGCGAGATGCTGCTCTTCTTGTGTTTTCCAACAAGAAGGATTTTCCCAATGCAATGACTGCTGCAGAGACATGTGAGAAGCTTGAGTTGCAGCGTTTGCCTCGCCACCATTGGCATGTTCAGAGCTCTTGTGCTACTTCTGGTGAAGGTCTCTATGAAGGCCTGGATTGGCTTTGTAACAGGATATGTAGATAGGGTGGGATGGGAGTTTCTGTCAAGAAGAAGGGCATTTATTATATATTTATTAATAAGAGTGTAGCTAACTAAAATTGTATGGGATAAGTCGGATGACAAGGATCCGTCATCTTCTGCTGGCATTGTTATGTTTAAGTGATTTTTTACATTGTGTTATCATGCTTTCTACTTTCTAAACGCTAGCAATGTGACTATTAAGGTTTTCCTTCTTACCACCCAAACTATTTTTTGTGAATATGTGCATATTTATCTTTAATTAATAGATATAAATGCCTATTCATCAAAAAAAGTGTTCACACATATCAATTTTGAATTATTTTTGAACATTTTATGTTTGTTATTAAATATTATTATTTTGATGTGTAAATGATTGTCGAATTTAAGATAAAAGATAAGAGTTTTTGTTAATACATTATGTCATTACACTAAACCCCTTGCTACTATTATAGAATGCCTCTTGAAATTAATAAGCAATATAATGATATAATTTTATTGATTTTTATGACATTGTAATGGAAAGTTGTCTAGCTGTACTTTTTAAATTAGTTTTGGATTCATTTTAGTCAGATTAATTTATATGTAATATCTAGTTTACAAGTAGTGTGTTTCTATTTTTAGAGTTGACACATTTCTTGAACCTAGTTTTATTTTGCTTCTAGACTTTCTTAGGAATCAATTTTCTAAAGGTTGAAATTGCATAATTTGTCTTTCGTTGTATCAATAATATGTTGAGTCAATTAAAAAAATTGAGGGTACCAGTTGGCCATCTTTCATAGAAGGTCTTATGAGGTGACCACATCTAACCTCTACTCTGCCACTGAGGCTCTAGCAACTAGCCCTTTTCCCCCTTCATGTTACAAGTTAGGGTGGAAAAGTTAAGGCCTACAAAAAAAGGTTGTTGATAATTATGTTGCTAGAGGACTGCAAATCAAGGCTAAACTGCACTGCCTTAAAATAATTTTACTTGGCCCTTCATGTCAGTAACTCTTCTCCTGGTATCAAACAAATCAAAGAAATCAATGTTGTGTTCTCTAAGCTGCCTGACATTCTTCAAGTCTTTGTTATGAACTATGAGCAAGTATTCACTACTCAATATTACACTCTAAAGCAACAACAAGCTCTTCCGGATTGCCTTGTTGTTGTGCCAAATAGGCTATCCCCAACCCAGAAAGCCTTATGTAAGTAATTTCTCACAATTAAGGATTTTAAAGAAGTTGTCAACACTATGGTGGATGGAAAAGCCTCGGGAATTGATGGTTTCCCATGTGGATTGCTTTTTATTCTAAAACTTTAGGAAATCTTATCAATAAAGGGTTCATATTAAATTCATACCTAAATCTAGTGATCCCGAGGATATCTATAACTAGCAGTCCATCACACTCTTCAATGTGTCTTATAAAGTCATTGCCAAAGCCCTTGCCTTAAAAATCTGCCATCTTTTTCCTTAGATTGTGCGCTCAAAACAAACAAGTTTCATTAAGTCTAGGTTCATTTTGGACAAAATTATTGCTATTTGGGAAGCGATGGAATGGGCCAAATGCTCTAATCAAAAAGCTATTTTTATTAAAATTGATTTTGCTAAAGCCTATGACCATATTGAATGGCCTTTTATTCTTGCCATGCTAGCTACCTTAGGGTTTGGCCTCATTTCATATAGGTTGTGCAAATGTTGTTCTTTGATGCCTTCGCTTGCATCACCATTAATGGCCGCCAATCTCCTTCCTTTGGTCTATTCTATTCCATTTTCCAAGGTTTCCCGCTCCCCCCTCACTTTATGTGCTTACTACTGAAGGGTTTGAATACTTGCTAGCTCATGTTGTTTCCCAAAGGTGGGTTCATGGAGTTTCTTTGCCTAATTTTCCATCCCAACTAGCTAATGGCCACTTTGTCGATGATTATTTTCTCACTCTTCTGGAAGAGGAAAATAATGTGAAAGCTACTCTGGATTGCTTTGAGACTTTTTGCCTTTCCTCCGGATCTATCATTCAATGGCATAAGACCTTATGTTACAGATAGTCTATCCTACCTAGTCCTCAATGGATTCAGCACTATGGCTGGAAGTGGATTGGCCCATGTGAAATCTTTCGATTCCTGGGCATTATTTTTTCCTTCCAAGATTCTCCCATGGATCTCTGGCAAGTGGTTCTTTCCCGAAGCGAGTAGAAACTTTCTTTTTGGATTACCAAGCCCCTCTCTCTAGCTGGTAAATTCTAGATTTGTTCTAAGGTGCTGGCAGCTAGATTTGTTCTTTGGGCCTCTTTTGAGACACGCCGAGGGTTTCACCACATTGCCTAAGAGTTTTTTTTCCTTCCCAGAGACTCTGGAGGGCTTGGCCTGCTCTCCACTCAATGGAAAGGGATTTTTCTTTGTGTCAAATGGATTATCAGAGTGCTTATTGGTGATAAGGCTTAGAAAATTCTCCTTAGGCATTGCATTTAGTTTGGATTTCCAACACACAGAACTGCTTGGAAGGGGATTGGATTTCAAAACCTTTTGGTTATGAGGGAACCAGTCTAGATTGTGGGAAATTTCATGGCCAAGAGGATTTGGAGCTCTCATGGGAGGAAATTAAGCCTTGGCTCTAGTTTTTGTGATGGGCTTTCACTCAATCAACAAAATGTTTGGTGGTCACCTCTTTTTTCCAATAATGGTCAGACTCTGGCCAAGTCACTTTGGCTTAAGGCCCTAAGATTTCATAAGAAAAGGTATCCATGCCTTGCAATACATGTTCACAGACCCACAATGCATATCCTACCATGGGAAGATTTTCATGCTCATTACAAGCTTCAAAACCAGGAACTATGACGATCTGGTGAATGCCATTCTAGATAATATGCTTCATAAGGTGGGTATTCATGCCACCAAACCCTGGTGGAAGGATTGGAAGTGATACACAAACACCCCTTTCAGGAACTACAAGCCTCGACTTGGTTATTTGTGGCTTTTGCCTCATTTTCCTATGGTTGATAGTTTGAACCAACAGTGACATCTCCAATCTTTTGTGTCTATTTGGCATAAAAGATTCTCTACCACTTGGTCTGCAAGTGTTGAGCCAAAGCTCACCCACTTTTCTTGGTGTATTTTTTTCCAAGGCTTACCTGTGGGATCTCAGCTTGTCCACTTGGGGGTCTAGGAGCCTCGTTGCTTGTTCTGTGGGAAGACAAAGTCATTTAAGCATCTTTTCTAGTTTTGTACCAAAGCTCAACAGCTGTGGAATTAGATTTATGACTTCTTTCGACCGTTCAAGCTAGAGCCATTTTCTTGGCATATGATTCTAATGGGTGATTCTCCCAGGATTCCCATAAAGTATACCCAAATTTGGCACACTTTCAGGGTGGAAATCCTCTTCAATATTTGGAAAGATAGATTCTATAAAGATTGTGGTATTCATAAACAAAAGACAAATCTATATTCTCCATAACAGAATGGAGTTACATAAAGAATGAATAGGACACTAATGGAGAAAGCTAGGAGTATGTTAAGTGGTGTTGGCCTAGAACAAAGGTTTTGGGATGAAGGTGTTGCCACTACCTGTTACCTGATTAACAGGTCTCCTACATCAGCTCTTGTTGATAAGATGCCTATAGAGGCATGGTCAAGTTGCAAGCCTTTATTAAGACATCTTAGAGTTTTTGGTTGTGATGCATATGCACATGTGCCAAAGGAGAAGCGAACAAAGTTGGAGAACAAGGATGTGAAATGTATCTTCATCAGATATAGATATGGTGTGAAAGGATACAAGCTTTGGGATCCTATTGCACATAAGGTAATACATAGTAGAAGTGTTATTTTTAGAGAAACTAAGCCTTCTTATATTACATTACAACTAGAACAAAGTAAACAGGAAGATTTGATTCAATTTCCCTCTACACCTGAGAAATTTGAATTGAGGCCCAAGGATAGACAAGAAGTTGAGGAGACATCATCTAGCTTTGGATCTTTAGAAGAAGAGGAAGAACCTCCAACTCAACTTGTTCATAGGTCTACAAGGCATAGACAACCACCTGAAAGGTATTCACTTGATGATTGGAGATGTATTTTTTCTTTGAATACTAATATGGATGAACCTAGATCTATAGAAGATGCACTAGGTATGAATGATGCAAAATCCTGGAAGATTGCTATGGATGAAGAAATGACATATTTAAAAAATAATGATACATGGGATCTTGTACCATTTCCTGAAGGATGAAAACTTGTTGGTTGTAAATGGGTGTTCAAGAAAAAGATTGGTTCAAATGGAGGTATTGAGAAGTACAAAGCAAGGTTGGTTGCGAAGGGTTACTCTCAAGTTGAGGATGTTGATTATGGTGAGATATTTTCTTCTATTGCAAAAATGGCCTCCATTAGATTTTTTATTTCTATTGTTGTTGCTTATGATTTAGAGGTTGAGCAAATGGATGTGAAAATTTGGAGGTTGAGCCTTCCTCAGTCGAAATATGTATTTTACCAAATTTTCTTGAGTTGATTTTTTTTCTTTTTTTTAAATATTTATATCAACTATTTTTGGCTGAGAATCTATTGGTTAGTTATGTCTCGGTTGAGCAGGTTTCGGCCGAAACATGCTCAACTAAAACATGCTCGGTCGAACATGTCTAGTTGGCATCCTACTTGGTAGCCAACTCACTTTTTTTCAGAATTTTCTGAAACATTCAACTTTGGCAGAGTATTTCTCCAATTAGAATGATTTTTTTGTAAAAAAGAAAAATACCCTTTTGTAGAGCTCAGAGTGGTATCCAAATGTATAATTTTTTTAATATTTTGATGAGTTTTAATATATTTTATTTTTAAAATAATGCAAGTAGGTTGTTAAAATTAAAAAGAGGTTGATTAGAAATTAAAAAAAATAGTAGAACATATTAATTTTTTTTTTAAAATATATGGGGCACAAGAGGAGAGAGTCTTCTTAAAAAGGGTGTAATTTATTTTTTTGAAAATGACTAAAAAAATAGACAATAGTTGATAGCCTGTGAAAACTATCAAATTCTAACAATTTTGACTTTAAAACGTTATTACAAGAAAAATATACATCAAAATTTGATTTTTTTCCATGCACAAGATATTGAAGTTGCCTATTTGGAGAAAAAAAATTAGGGAGAAATGAACTTTTTTTCAATTTGTTTCTTGACGGCCCGTGAAGTCACTTTTTTCTAAAACTTTCAGCATTCCAAAATCTTTCCTTAAATTTATAAAAATATAATGAAACCATTTTTTAAAAAATCTAAAAAATTACAAGAATAAACTTCATCAAAAGTTCTACATTTCATTAGTTTACATCATTTTGAAATTCAAAAACTAAAGACTACTTTTATGTGGTCGAGGTTCAGAATTTTTTTTGTTGTTGGTCGATTCCTTTATAAAGTGTGACACAGGTTTGTGCTTTTACCCCTCAGGTTCATTTTATCATGCAAGTTAAGCATGATGTTTGTTTTAAGAAATTGGTTGATAATATTTAGCATCCTAATGGTTTCCTCCAAAAAAGAACCCGATGCTCATCTTGTTGTGGTTATTAATCCTAAGGTTCTTGCAAAGGATGCCCTCTCTTATTTTGAACATGTTTTTTTTTAATTCGTAAATATGTTTGTATTGATTTAAAAAAAAAGATATTATAATTTAGTTCAATTTACCGTGAAAAGAGACTAGAGCAACCCCAAAACCACCCCTGTACATCTAAGACCAGATGTAGAAATCTTGCCAAACAGTCGGAGACCCTACTTCTATACTAGACCCCCCATAAAAAATAACAACCCAAACCACTCGAGAATCCCATACATTCGACAAAAAAACTAAACACCAAAACATAGAGCCGAAGAAAAAATGAACCAGTCAAGTGTTCACCATTAACACACCGTCAAAAAGCAAGAAGTCCTTAAAAAGATGACGCTAATCTACCCCACCAAATGGCTCTAGAAAGAGATGATGCTTTAGAAATATCAACCCACAACATGCTCATTCGTGGTGCCTCCGTAAAGCCTCACCTTTGATGTCCAGAATGAAAGGATATATTGTTTAACAAGTGCGCTAGGAAGCAGAGCTGTCTACAAGTCGTGAGGCCGCGAGATCCCTACACCCAATTCGATGACAATTATGACGTCCATAGCTCCCTCTAGTAAACTATCCCAGACCAACTTCCTTTCCATGAGAAACACCATGGCCTTCAACAACTCCAAGTCTAGAACCACAGCAAGAAATCATGCCACTATGTCTGCATTTGTCTGCCATCTTTTTGCCGAATTCATGAATTCTTCACCCAAAAGAAATTTTGTTGCACCCAACACCAAATCATCCCAATCCTTGAACACCGATTTCAAACGTCCATGTAGGATTCTCCGTAAAAGGCCCACAACTTCCTACTAGATGAAAACATATTTGTGTCTCCATCATTTTAGTGATGAGAATGAGGGACGCGAAGGCATTAAGGAAATTTAATCACCGATTCAACACTAACATCCCATCAACTACAGAATCCCATGCCTCCCGTCCTTTGGTAGGAAATCACATTAATGCTATTGAACAAATGACCTATGCACTCCCCTTTCCATCCTCCAACATTTACTTCTCGCCGCCACCCTGCTTTTCCATGCTAGCCAAGCCTATTTATTTTGAACATGTTTTGATATGCAAAGTTATGGGAATTTGAGCTTCACTTCATTTCCTTAAGAATTGGGCACATCACACGTGGTAGTTGGAAGATGATATGGAGTTGATATTAGTAAAATGGTTTTTTATTATGGTCTTCTCACATCTGGTTGAATGGAATATGGATTTCAAAAGGGGACCCTTAATTTCATAATCAAGCTAGGTTGTTTATTAAACCTTGGAAAGTGGGGTTTGACCCAATTAAAGAGCTACCAAGTTCAAAATCCAAATGTGGGTTCAACTTCTTCAAATTTAAATGAAGTTATACTGATCCAATATTTTGTATTATATTGCAGAAGTTCTTGGAAATTCTATGGGTCCATCTCATCACACGTTGAAAATAAAGGTAATCTCCTATGCTCATATTTGTGTTGAGAATGATCTTAATAATCCTTTACCTAAATCTATGGAGATTTGTTTAGGTAGTATACATTTGATTCAACATCTAGATTATGATGCTATTTCATTTAGATGTCATCTATTAAATGTTTATGGTCGCCTTCAACACAATTTCCCAAATAAAATTTTTGTTTCTCCCCATTCACATGAGAATTTTAAGGATAAGTAAAATTTCAAATGAAAACTAATAGTTTCTTTTGAGGGTAAAGAATTTCAAGATATTAGTCCAATAAATTCTAGTAATAAAGGAAATAATTTGATTTTCCCTTGGAAAAATGAACTTGGTAAAAGGGATCTCTAATAGTAGATTTCATATTTTAGAGTCTTTTGATGATATAATTGTGAATCTCATGGAAATCCCTTATTCTATTCCAAATTTGGTACCTTCTAATGAAGTCGTAGACCTACTACATGATATTTAAATTCCATCTGAAGAAAAAACTATTTTTAGGGATGGTAGCTTGTAAACCAATACCTTCTATGGATGATAGGTCATTGGATAATATTGGTGTTGTATCTAATGTTTATTTTCCAAATTTAGCAGTGGTACCACTTGTAAACTCTAGATATGCATTATTATAAGCTTCTTAGTTAGATGTTGCTAAAGATAATCTTAAAAACAAAAATCCAACTTATTTAGGCCTTAAAAAAACCCTCAAAGAAACCAATTCAGATAAAATCAAGGTTGGGAGGAAAAGTGATCACAAGAAGATGAAAATAAGTGGAGAAGCATTGGTTGAATATGGTGTCATCTTTACTTTGGATTCTTACTTCCCAATCTCACAAGAATGATAATTATTTAATGGAATGCTAGGGGTCTAGGCAACAACCCTCATCAAAAATTTATTAAATATCTTGTTAGAATTTATAAGCCTAATATTGTTTTCTTCAAGAAACAAAACTTTCAATGGAGGAGGTGTAAGTTATTTCATCTACCCTTTGGAAAGGTAGTCAATGTCAATGTTTTGGAGTTCAAGGTTCTATAGGGAGCGAAATGTCTATGTGACCCTCATCAACTTACTCCTCTTTGGTTTGCAAGTAAATATTCTTTATCTAAGTTGGTCAGTAGCTTTTTTACTCTAGAAGTTCTAGTCTTCTTTCTAATGTTTATTCTCTAATTGAGCTTCATAGAAAACGTTGTTTTTGGTCCTTTGTTTGCCATGTTAATTTTTTTCTTCTATCCCTTATATTTTAGTTGGATATCTTAATGCCATTCTTTCTCTTGGAGACAAGCTATGGGTCTCAGTTGAATTGATGAATCTTTCATTTTATTTCAACAAAATATATCTAAATCCTCAATCTTGTCAAGGTTAAACCTAGTGGTGGTCCTTAAACCTAGAGCAATAGAAGATGTGGTTTTAAATCTATTTAGGAGTGGTTGGATAAATTTTTAGTTTATAAGTGTTGGTTTGGTGATAATTGGATAACCCCTTTTGAAATTCTTGAGTTACATGGTTCAAATCATTGGCCCATTAAGTCATTATCTTATCTCTTTTCTCGTATGAAAAAATATAGTTTCAAGTTTCAATTAATACATGGATTCATGACCATTATTTATACCAAAAAATGACATAGTCATGGTTTACAAGGAAACCCTCATTTGGAACTGCTACATACTATTTCTTTAAAATGCTTCAATTTGTAAAATTTAAACTTAAAAGGTCAAATAAGTTTAGTTTTGGTAATATTTTTGGTAGAAGAAACAAGTACAAGAAAACCTCAATGATATTACTTTCCAAATTAGAGAATTTGGAATGACTAGGGAATGTCTTCTAGATGAATCTTCTTTTTTCTAGAGAGCTTCATGAGTGGAATCTTTGTGAAGAGATTTTGGAAGAAAAATATAGAATTACCTGGTTGCAAGAGCGTGACCAAAATACCTCTTTCTTCTATAATTTTGTTAAGGATAAGTGTACTAGTAAGGTTATTACCTCTATCACCTCTTCTTAATTAGTTAGATTGTATTTATTTAATGATATATATTAATCAAGAAGTTGTACATTATTTTTCTTCCTCAATTTTAGAAGGTGATCATGTGTCACCATGGAAAAAGAAAGAATAATTTTAGAATGCATTCCTTCTCTAGTCTCCGCAAGAATGAATGCTATTCTCATGACTTTGATCAATATTAATGAATTGAACAAGTTTTTTTTTGAAATGAAGAAAGGTATAGATCTTGGCCGTGATGACTTTCCTAATGAATTTTTCCAATAATTTTGGGATATCCTCAAAGATAGATTATTTGAGGTGGTTTAGGAATCTTAGCAAAATAAACATATGCGTAAAGCTATTAACTTTACTTTTCTAGCCTTGATTCCCAAAAAGATTGATGTAAATTCCTTTAATGATTGGTGCAGATTGTTTTAACCTTTTTTGTCCAATTTCTCTTTGTAATGTCACTTTCAAGATCATAACTATTTAACTTATTGCAAAACATCTAAAAAAGGTTCTTGGTTTTCTTATATCACCTAAGCAAGGAGGCTTTGTTAAGGGCTATCAAATACTTGATGGGGTTGTTATTGTTGCTAAAATTATTCATTCAATTTCTTTTTCTAAGGAGAAATAAACGCTTATCAAAATTGATGTGGTTGAGGCTTATGAAAAGGTTTGATGGTCCTACTTAAGGAATGTTATTTCTCCTTTTGGATTTGGCTCAAACTAGACCTCTTTCTTAATTAGTTGTGTGGAATATGTATATTTTTTATTCAATGGAATTTCATCTTCTATTTTCTTTCCTACTCAAGGGAGATGGAAAGATGATCCACTTTCCCCTTATCTCTTCATTCTTATGGTTGATGGATTAGGAAGGTTTCTCAATAATTTGATGACTAAAGGTTTCATTCAAGGATGACATATGGCTAAGGGTTGTGACTTGGTCTCACATGTCTTCAATTTATAGATAAATTTCTTTGAAGGGAGTTGATATAATTAAAGTTCATTTATGACATACCTTTGGCAGGCTCAGGTCACCAAATTAATGAAGATAATTCAAATGCCATTTTCTTTAATACTCATTTGGCTATTCAAACATACATTGCTTCTATTTTGTGCTTCAAAATAGTCCAGCTTCCTTTCAATTATCTTGGTATCCCTTTGTTTGATGGATATCTTAATCACCTACAATGGAAGAATACTCTTGATTATTTCAAGGTGAAATTCGACCACTAGAATTTTGTTGGCTCTCTTTTTCTAGTCATAAATACTCTCCTAAAATTTGTTTTGCAAGCCCTCCCTAGTTTTAGATATCATTATTTTTGCTCCTAAAATATTTTTTAAGGAGTTTGATTCTCTTTATAGGATATTATTATAGGTTGGAAACCTAGATTCTAAAAAATGGAATCTGATTAGTTAGGATGGGGTTTTTTAACCTAAAAAAATGGTGATCTTGGTCTTCGACATGATGAACTCGATAGTCTATCTTTAAGGGGTGGTTTCTTAGGAGGTTCTAAGAATTGATTTGACTGGTAAAGGCTTCTTGGTTTGGAATACTATCAAGAAGGGTGTTTCATGTCTTAATCTAGAGGTATCTTTTGGATTGTGAATTCTAGTGATAAAGCTCTCTTTCAGTTTGATTCTTGGGATCCTCACTCCTCAGTTCTTTCCTCCTTCCCTCTTCTCCATAATTTGAGCAATATTTTTGTGAATGTTGGTTGGTCTAAATTTGTTAATTTCAAGGAGTTTTTTCAAGTGGGGAATACCTATTTTCACTGAAAATGTATGAACTGTTGGCCTATGAGGGATGATTGTGAATATAAGGATCTCCTAGATTCTATACTTGTTATTCATCTTTGTTCTTCTCTAAAAAAAAGTGAACATTTTTTCTTGGGATTCTTTATCCTATGATTAGATTACTCAATTTCTTCATTTTCTTCAATATGATAGGGTTTGATCATATTATCTTTTTCTTCACAATTGTCAGATCTCTAGATTCTTGGTGATAGAGGATTTCTAGAAATCCTCTTTGATTTTTTCTTTTCTTACTTTCTATTACAACTATTGTTATTTGGAAATATTTATGTAACTTTTTTGAATTTTTGATAATACATTTTTATCCTTTTTACCAATAATAATAATAAATAATTAAATAATGTAGATCTGATCAAAATGAGGGTTTATAATGGGAACATTATCCCAAGGATAATAAAACTGATAAAGGGAGGGAAAAGAGTCACCACATAGGGTAAGTTATAACATTATTAAAATGTTATCATTTATCATTATGATTGGTCCTGTAAAAAGGGATGACATTGAAATTGAGAGATTTTTATACACATCCATCACATGTGGTGACATATGATAATCTATATGAGATAGAGGAAATTTGATGTCTTGATAATATATGAGGCAATAACCAAAAAATAAATTTAAAATTGGAAAATGAAGGACACCAAGCGTGAAATACTAAGTAGAGTTAATATTATACACCAAACTCTAAGGAAATAAAATGCACTCCACATTAATTTCATAATTTTGAAAGGGTATGTTAAATAAATTAATGCAATTATATCTTAAACTAGTATGAATTGAGATCTATTAGAAAAATAAATAGAAATGATAAATTAAATAGTTGAGATGGATTAGGTCTCCACTAGAAATTAGCATGGTGATAACTTTAAATGTTGAATCATTGCACAATAGAAATGTGTAAACTAGAAAATTATAGTAAAGCTAGGACTAAAAACCTCAAACAATTGAAATATGATAGGTAAATGAGGCTTGGGACAAGATTACATCTATGATACAATTCATTAAAACCTATGTGCCATATCATTTCATCTACACCAAGCTTTTTCCTTCAATATAATGTAGTCAAAATTTAATAAATACAAAATTCAGACAATATAATGTAGTCAATGGGCCTTTATTCTACTAGTGAAGTTGAAAGGTTTTGAATGAGGCCACCAAGGATCAAGTCGAGTGCTAAGTGCAAGACCCCAACATCATAAGGGATGAGGTCAAGAAAATGCCCCGAGCAACTTTGGGAGAATGGATACCCCTCCACCCTTGACTCTTAACTAAAGAAGTTTTAAGCTATGATTCATACTCTCATATTGAAGAGCTAAAAAAAAAATGAGTTTGATACTTGCAAGCACTCTTCAAACTCACCTTTTTATTAAAAAAGTCTCAAAATATAAAATTTTAAAGCAAGATGTACTATAATTTTTTTTTTTCCCTTATTTATAAAAATTCCACTGGTGACTAAACATATCATTAAAATTTAATGATTGAATAATCTCTAGCACTATGATTCAAACATTTTCTTAGACTTAAACATGCTGAAGTGAAAGATGCCAAAATAGAAAAATTTATTGCAGAACTAACTTAAAACATTATGCCCCAAATTTTAAAAAATAATAATAAGTAAACAAAATATGAAATCATAATTGAGTGATCCATTTGAACATCTAAAACCCATATCAAAAAATATCAAGTCATTTGAAATGAAAATAATTTTTTAATAACATTCACAAGATAAAAAAAATAAGTTAACAAAATATGAAGTCACAATAGATGATTGATTTGAGCATTAATTAAAATCCATCTTGAAAACTATCGAATCATTTGAAATGGAAATATTTTTTAATAATTTTCACCAGACCAAAGCAATATATAAGATCCAAGAACAACACACAATTTATCTTATAAAGAAAACAACAAAGTTTTATGAAGTTTGTAATGTTCACGCAAGTCCCAAGCTTCTGCAGTCAACGCTTGCCATAACTGAAGTCCTATACATTCTTTGAAAGCCAATATAAGCCATCAAACAACCCCTTGCTAGAAATAGCACAAGAGCCCTAGACATGCCATCGACACTAAGGAAAAGACTGCAGATCAAGCTTCTCTCTTATCTCATCACAACTCATTCAATTGGGTGAATCCTGCTTGTTTGCAAAAAGAAGAAGAGCAACATTTCTTAAAGAATTTTCACTAAGTATCTTGTGCAACATCTCAGTTGCCTCATATATACGCTCCCTGTCACTGCTATCCACCACATAAACAATAGCTTTGCACTTGCCAATGTATTCTCTCCATAGATGTCTCACATTTTCCTGGCCCCCTACATCCCAAACAACAAAGTGAGCATTCTTGTACTTCAAAGTCTCCACATTGAATCCCACTATGGGAAATGATCGAACCACTTCCCCAAGCTGTAAGTTGTATAAAATGGTGGTTTTTCCTACTACGTCAAGACCCAACATCACTATTCAGGCCTCCTTGTTATCCAAATATTCTAAAATTTTGCTGCATTTGCAACCCATCTTCACCAAATTCTTAGAATTACACACAGTGCTTTGAGAAATCACACAAAAAGATGTTTATACCAAATTCTTGTTTATGTCCTTTATATATATCTCTTATAAATGAAATACTTGTAGTAAAACATGCTCACATTGAGCCGACAACTACTTCACCATTTTAGAGCCGACAGTAAAATATATTAATAACTTTTAATATTTTGCATAATATTTGGTGGTCGCCTCTTTTTGCTTGTAATGGTCAGTCGTTGGCTAAGTCACCTTGGCTTAAGGCGCTCAGATTTCACAAGAAGGGTATCTAGACCCTGCAACAGATATTTCATAGACCCACCATGCATATTATGTTGTGGGAAGTTTTTCATGCCCAGTAGAGGCTTCATAACCAGGACCGTGCTACTTATGATGGTCTGGTAAATGCTATTCCTGCTGAAATGCTTCATAACGTTGGAATTCATGGGACCAAACCTTGGTGGAAAGATTGGAAGTGGTATCCAGACACCCCTTTTAGGGACTACAAGACTCATCTTGGTTATAGGTGGCTTTCACCACATTTTCCTATTATTCAAAGTTTGAACCAGAGGTGGCTTCTTCAATCTACCACTCATGTCTGGCGTAAAAAAATTGCTACCACTTGGTCTGCAAGTGTTGAGCCAAAACTTTCCCACTTTGCTTGGTGTATAGTTTTGCAAGGCTTGCCTGTGGGTTCTTGGCTTGTTCACCTGGGGGTCCAGGACTGTCGTTGCCCTTTTTGTGGGCAAGCTGAGAATTTTAAGCATCTTTTCTAGTTTTTTCCTAGAGCCTAGCAACTTTGGACTTGGATTCATGACTTTTTTCGGCCCTTTAGGCCAGATCCTTTCTCCTAGCATATGGTGCTACTAGGAGATTCTCCTAGATTTCCTGCAAAATTCACCCAGCTTTGGCACACTTTCAAGGTGGAAATTCTCTTCAATATTTGGAAAGACAGAAATGCTTGCATATTTTCACATACTCAAATGTATATTCATGTATCTTTGTATGCTAAAGCTATCATTTATTCTAATGTGCTTCTACAGGTTTAGGTGCAAGCTAACAAATTTGCACTTGAAGTTGCTCACCTTCAAGTTCTCTTGGATCACTAGGGTAATGCCCCTTGTACTATTGCTTGGGTCCCCACTTTTCCCACTTCTTCCTGTGGCCAATCACCCTCGAGGGGACAGCAATAGAGTGCCTCTCTGTGTACCCGCTCCCATCCTCTGCTTCGGCGAGATTCTCACACTCCTTGGAAAAACCATTCTCCTCCACTGCGGGCTAGCTAGGGGTGGCCTTCTGGCAGTGCTTTGAGGAGTGGCGGTGGCGGTTCTAGGTGGCCCTCTAATGACCCTCCTGCTTTTGGCTCTGGTTGGCCAGCTATTGGTAAAATCTTTCCATGTTTGGCGCTTGCAATCTCGCCCTGGCGCGAGGATGAAGATAAAGAGAAAAAAGATGCTAATGATGGTTGGGGTCCTCCTCCTGATGTCACTCTAGAACCCGCTGATGTATGGGGGGAAAATATGGATGACAGAGACCCTCCTGGCTTTGCTGGAACTACTCTGGCCGCTTAATGGCCTTTTTTACTTTGTAATTCTGGACTTTCAGGCTTGGCCCATGTGATCTTTTGGTTTTTCTGGGTGCTGCCCATATGATTCGGGGTGTGCCTTTTTACCACCCATCCTTTTTTTATGAATATGTATCTTTATATTTAATTAATATAGATAGTTTCCTATTCATCAAAAAAATAATTTTTATTATTATTTTTCATTGGGTCCTTTCAATTCAATTTATAGAGGAGAAAAAACTCTATCTTATACATATTTTCTTTTATTTTACATCATTTTTGTAAATATGTTTATATTTTTAAGTGGTCTTAGGTTATAAAAGGCTTTGAGTTATGTGTTTTAGACTTGTATTTAAACATATCATTATATATCATTTCAATGTTGAGAAAAAGAAAACAAGAAAGTTTCATCAAATATCAATCTAAGGGCATTATTGAAAGACAAATGTATCAACTCACATTTAATTAGTCAACCACACACATCTTAGTCTTAGATTACTTCAAGCATGGTTTACATTAGGACGTTACCATTTAAATATACTATTTCTCTATTGACTCAATCCTAAGGGTTCAATTATCATCACAAAAAAATCATATTTCTCTATAGTAGGCTTCCAAAGATGATTCTTAGCACAACCTAGTTTTCCTAACATAGATATCACCAAAAAAAATATTCTCTATAGTATTGAAGGTTAAATTTTAGTGAGAAATAAATTATGCCACCTAGGACAAAATCACACCACCTAGACCACATTAGAGTGTGGCTGTACCCCAACCTCTAGAAATACCAAGGTTGTTTTGCGTATCTCTCCAATACCATATTTTGACATGTACACAATTTTGTTCATCACACACTTCTACATGGGTTGTCTCACAATAGTGTGTCCCACTTTTTGGCCAAAGTATGACATTGAAATAAAAAAAATTATCAAATTTTTACTTTCTCACACCTCTACCAACCAAACCATTAAGAAATTGAAGATGACTTGAGCTAGTGATTTTTGAATATATTTTGAATTTTTACATAAATAATTTGTGATTTTTTTTATATAACTTTTAATAATTTATTTTTATAGTTAACAATAGTTTTTAAAAGTAATGTTACTTTGATAAAGCATAACTTTATTCGTAGAAAGTACAAAATTATAAGTTTTTAAATATTGACTCATAACACCGATATCTAGTGCACAAATATTTTTCATATTTTTTATTAGATAAATTTTCATAAACTTTTGAAGTGAGATTAACTATAATTCAGACATAGGTTATTTTGGTAACACAACTTTTTTATATTTATCTGAATTAACCTTTTTTTGTTGAAATAAGAACATCAATACCTAGAGCATAGATATTGTTCAAATTTTTAAGTCTAATTTACTATTTTTCATGTGTGCAGAACAAAGCCCTTCACAATTGTTAAAAATCCTACCTTCATTAGAAAATAGAAAATAAATATAATAATCAAATTAAATATATTCAATATTATAATTGGAAAGTTTACTTTGACTACAATGAACTTGCCTAATTATCTTTCCATATTCATTCCATTTATTGGTCCAACTCAAGGTTGGAAACATAATATTTTAAGGAAAATCTGAGGTCTTAGGTGGAAAGGTCACTTTTAAGGCCTTCATTCGAAGGAATTAATGGACCTTTGTTCAAAGGTGTTCCATTTCCATGATTTTTTTTAAAAAAACCTTTGAACGAAGGTTTTTTTCACTTTTCACCTCAATCTAAATTCAAAAATATGTGGCACACAATTGGGACTCACTATTGTGAGTTCACCCACATAATGACTCAAATTTAGTGCCTTTTATGCCACAACCTGTCTATTGCATGCACATTATGCATCAAATATGTTGCACATGAATAAATACTTCTAGAAAAATGGCTTCACACACATCTACACAAGCATCAATTCCAATAGCTCCACATAAGACAATGCAAGAAAATCACTCATGCACTCTTCAATCATGTCACACAACTTTAGGAGTGTATACTTTTACACAATAGCATTTTCAACTCTTGCAACCTTTCTACATTGTGTGGGATCAACACATGGGAAACACATGCATCTACGTAGTTGACTAAATTTTGCAACTTAATCTAGTACTACATAGCACATCTCTAGCAAATCAAGTGTATGCATCAAATCACTAATTGATCACAAGACCTTATTTCTCACCATATCCTTTGTATATTATTTATATTCACATGTAACATCAATGAATATAATATAATATTCTTCATGTATTTATCATGTCTCTACTTTGCTTCAGTCATGGTATTTTATAACAATGTTTTTATAGTTCAAGAGTTCCATTGGAAGTATAGTTATTTCCATTAGCTTAGCCATGAATTTTCCTACATGTGAAGTCGTCCTCTTAACTTAAATAGAAACTAGATCATTGGTATTAGAGTCTACATGGCTTGATATCATTTGATCTAGATCCTCAAACATATATATTCAAGTTCAAGGAATCACATTGCTCTTCTTTTCTTCATGTCATAACTTAGAAGAAAAAAACAAAGAAAATAAATCACCTACAAAACGCATATTTTTATCAAGCTCTCTTAATCAAAGAATGATTTTTTCAACTTCTCTAGAGATGAAAGAAGTTTTTCATCAACCTCTCTAGATCAACAAAATTACCTCCATGTAGTTACTTGGCCTCACCCTTAGTAGTGTCAATTGTTGGTGCATGCCCTTGAGTCTCAAGGTTTGAGTTTTGACATCATCACATTGAAACTCCTTGCAAGTATAGTTCTACACCATTGGTTTATGATTTTTTATCCTAAGAGGTCTAATTTTGTGATGCCCACTAGCACATGCTTTTATCCTTTGTACCAAAATTTCTAGTGAGATTTTATATTTCCATTGAGCTATTTTGATGTGTACCTTGGGTACTTATGTTTTGATTTCATTATCAATGATATTTTATATTAGCATCTATTATCCATTTTTTTGTATTGATAATAGTGTAAACACAAAAAAAATACATCATTTTCAATAGTCATTTGTGTTGTGTTATCCATGCTACATTGTTGTTTAATTCTATTCAACCTATATACTTGTCATCATACTTATCTATTAGCTTCTTTTTTACAGTATATACTTATATGCTTGTGTTGGGTGAATATTTTTTAATTTTTTTAATAATTACAAAATAGGAGTTTCAGCCACAACTATGATGAGAAATGAATCTCTCTTCTCATAAAGGGGAGGCTCCCTTCTTATTGCTTGATAAAATCAAATAGAAACTAAACTAAGATATGTACATTATGATTATCCATGGGGGGTGTTTCCATTAGCATATTCTCTTTTTTTTTTCAAAATAAGGGGAAAAAATACAATAATATCCTTAAATAAAACTAGTTGGAGCAATAATAGCTGATACTCAATTTTGTTAAACATAAGAATAATAAGAACAAATACCAGCAAATGACAGTAACTTAGAAAGTCTATAGAAATACAAAGTATCTTGCCACTTTCCACAATGGTTTCAAAAGTAGTAGTAAGATCAGAAAAACAACAACAATAACTTACATCTCAAAGACTCCAAGTTATTCCCCAGAATGATTCAAAGAGTAACTTGTGTAGCAAGTTGTTGCTCAAGGGCTCCAATGAACAACACCAAAGATCCACATGAATATAGCTAACAATTGCAGTTCAAAGAATACACGTTCTTAGCTAGACTCATATACAAGAATGTAATTAGAAATTGTAGCTCAAAGACTACAGGTTCTCAACCCAATTCATACACAAACTCCAAATGAAATATGATAGCACAAAGTCTATTAGTATTCAATATTGAATTCCCTTTCAATAAAGAAACAATATGCTAATTAGAAATCAAATTCAAGATAATGTGACAAGAATGATGTAAGAACACTCACATATAAAAAACATGCTCCAAAACAAAGGTTGGAGGAAATCTGCTTCTTTTATTGATCAAAGTTTCAATTTGCACATTCAACTCAAAGATTGTAATTATGCTCTTCAAAATGGCAACATCTAGTTTCAAAAGCTCAAAAGGTTCTTAATACAAAAGAACTCCCTCATATATATAGAGGAGAGTTGAGAGCTAATCTAGGAAAATCAAACCTAATTTTGACTTATTCAATAAGAGAGTCCAAATTGTTATAGGACTTCTCTATTTTTACATGTAATTATAATTTTGAAAACGACATGTAAATTATCTAGAACTAATTACATAAAGCATGAAGACACTGAAAAGTAAAGTAAGGCATATTTAGTCTTCTCCATCGTCCTTCTCCATGAAATCTTCATACTTCTTCATGATTTCTTACACTCCATCATTGTATGACCTTGAAGTATGTTTTGAGATGGCGAGGACTCTTGTAACATAATCCTTCATGGTATTGCAAGCCTTTTCGTGCCTTCCTAAGAACACTTTAAGATTGTCCAAGGTCAATTGAATATCAAGTAACTTATCCATCAAAGACAATGAGAAGGCCTGATAGGATCTTCAAACTC
>VDFB02026320.1:29680094-29773230 GCA_007258455.2 Sequoia sempervirens | reverse complement strand
CCCTAAAATAAAAAATAATATTTAAGTAAATAAAAGAACTTCAAATTGAACGGCATTGTGTAGATTAAAAAATTGTGTATACATCAATCTACAAATATAAATTTTCAAGAAAAAATCATGAAAACATATTGGATGGAAGGAGCATGTAGACATAAAGTATAACTAAAATCTCAATTATGGGTCCACCATGGGTGAAAAATGGATACAAGCCTATTTTAAAAAAAAATATTATACTATTTTAATCTTTAATATAAAGTCACGTAGGAATATTCATTGAAAAAATAAATGAAAAATATATCGGTCGGCCTACATTTACACAATAAGCGCTGGTATAGTCTACACCATATTTAAATCGATGATTCGATACATTCAAGGCTATCAATAACCACTAAGGCATTCCAAAATTGTAGACTCTGGTTTTCCTGCAACAGGGTTTGCTATTTCTCAGTTGGAGAAGATGGGAAGCACATTCAGCAGAACTTCGGAAGATGAGAAGGAGGCGCATATTTTGATGGCGGGTCTTGATTCTGCTGGGAAAACTACAATTCTATACAAGTTAAATCTGGATGAAGTAGTTCAGACGATTCCCACAGTGGGGTTCAATGTGGAGACAGTGAAGCACAGGAATGTAACCTTCGTTGTGTGTGATGTTGGGGGGCAGGAAAAGATCAGGCCGCTGTGGAAAGAATACATTGGCCATTCCAAGGGTGTTATTTTTGTTGTAGACAGTGAAGACAGGGAGCGTATTGGTGAGGCAAAAGATGTGTTGCACAGTTTGCTGAGAGAGAGAGAGCTGAGAGATGCTGCTGTTGTTGTGTTTGCAAACAAGAATGATTTTCCCAATGCAATGACTGTTGTAGAGATAACAGAGAAGCTTCAGCTCTCATCTTTGGCTCAGCGCCATTGGCATGTTCAGAGCTCTTGCGCTACTTCTGGCGACGGTCTCTATGAAGGCCTGGATTGGCTTTCTAACAATGTATAGACATGTTGAAGAGTATCCAAGGGAGGAGGGTTTCGTTCAAATGTTGCTGTAAAATATTTCATTTTTTTCTTCTGTTCATCTAATTTATTTCTAGTTTTAAGAACTTGAATTTGTTGCGTGTCTTCAATGATTATTGTTAAAAGTTTTTGGATTAGATTGTGTTAGTATTTTTTTGTATCAACTGTTAGGATCACACTCTTGATCCATCATAGATGAAGAAGATAGCATAAAGCAAGTGATTTTTCTTTTGGATTAATTTATTAATGATGGAGGAATAAAAATATTTATTTCTTAAAATATATGAATATTCTGGAATAAAGATGATGTTATGTGTCAAAGCACAGTGATCTTTCTTCTTGGGTTAATTTATTGGTACAGTTTAATTTTTTGTATTAAGAAAAATCTTGGTTTACATTTATCATTGCACTTCAAAATTATACATATAATAGTAAGCTTATATAATGATTTTGGTTATTAAATAAATACAAACAATTAATTTGAATTAATTATAAATTACAGATAATTAATTGTAATTTTAATGTTAAGTTTATTTTAATTTTAATTTGTAGTTCTAATTTTAAATCTAAACACAATTCTAATCAATTTTTATTGTAATTTTAATTCTAATCCTAACCCTAATCTTAACCATAATCCTGACCCTATTTCACTAACCTTAATTCTAAATCAAATCCTATTCTAACCCTACACATAATTTTAACGGGCACATTGGAAAATATGTGCCGGTTAACAACAGCCATGAAGAAGCCTATGGGTATATATCTTAGATAATTATTTGTGTTCAACCACCCTGTAATATTCACAAGTTAGGAAACATGGGCATCAAGTCAAGCAAAATTTCTCACCTTGCAAAGGAGTTACCTATTTTGATGGTGGGTCTTGATGCTGTGGGTAAATCTACAATTCTATATAACTTAAAACTTGGGGAAGTTATTCGACCCATTCCCACTGTGGGATTCAATTTCCAGAAAGTGAAGCACAAGAATGTTGAGTTGGCTGTGTGTGATGTTGGGGGCCAAGAAAGTATGAGACCACTGTGGAGACACTACATTGGGAACTCCAAGGGACTTATTTATGTGGTGGATAGCGATGACAAGGAGCGCATTTCAGAGGCAAAAGATTTGTTGCACAGCCTTCTCAAAGAGGAAGCATTGCGAGATGCTGCTCTTCTTGTGTTTTCCAACAAGAAGGATTTTCCCAATGCAATGACTGCTGCAGAGACATGTGAGAAGCTTGAGTTGCAGCGTTTGCCTCGCCACCATTGGCATGTTCAGAGCTCTTGTGCTACTTCTGGTGAAGGTCTCTATGAAGGCCTGGATTGGCTTTGTAACAGGATATGTAGATAGGGTGGGATGGGAGTTTCTGTCAAGAAGAAGGGCATTTATTATATATTTATTAATAAGAGTGTAGCTAACTAAAATTGTATGGGATAAGTCGGATGACAAGGATCCGTCATCTTCTGCTGGCATTGTTATGTTTAAGTGATTTTTTACATTGTGTTATCATGCTTTCTACTTTCTAAACGCTAGCAATGTGACTATTAAGGTTTTCCTTCTTACCACCCAAACTATTTTTTGTGAATATGTGCATATTTATCTTTAATTAATAGATATAAATGCCTATTCATCAAAAAAAGTGTTCACACATATCAATTTTGAATTATTTTTGAACATTTTATGTTTGTTATTAAATATTATTATTTTGATGTGTAAATGATTGTCGAATTTAAGATAAAAGATAAGAGTTTTTGTTAATACATTATGTCATTACACTAAACCCCTTGCTACTATTATAGAATGCCTCTTGAAATTAATAAGCAATATAATGATATAATTTTATTGATTTTTATGACATTGTAATGGAAAGTTGTCTAGCTGTACTTTTTAAATTAGTTTTGGATTCATTTTAGTCAGATTAATTTATATGTAATATCTAGTTTACAAGTAGTGTGTTTCTATTTTTAGAGTTGACACATTTCTTGAACCTAGTTTTATTTTGCTTCTAGACTTTCTTAGGAATCAATTTTCTAAAGGTTGAAATTGCATAATTTGTCTTTCGTTGTATCAATAATATGTTGAGTCAATTAAAAAAATTGAGGGTACCAGTTGGCCATCTTTCATAGAAGGTCTTATGAGGTGACCACATCTAACCTCTACTCTGCCACTGAGGCTCTAGCAACTAGCCCTTTTCCCCCTTCATGTTACAAGTTAGGGTGGAAAAGTTAAGGCCTACAAAAAAAGGTTGTTGATAATTATGTTGCTAGAGGACTGCAAATCAAGGCTAAACTGCACTGCCTTAAAATAATTTTACTTGGCCCTTCATGTCAGTAACTCTTCTCCTGGTATCAAACAAATCAAAGAAATCAATGTTGTGTTCTCTAAGCTGCCTGACATTCTTCAAGTCTTTGTTATGAACTATGAGCAAGTATTCACTACTCAATATTACACTCTAAAGCAACAACAAGCTCTTCCGGATTGCCTTGTTGTTGTGCCAAATAGGCTATCCCCAACCCAGAAAGCCTTATGTAAGTAATTTCTCACAATTAAGGATTTTAAAGAAGTTGTCAACACTATGGTGGATGGAAAAGCCTCGGGAATTGATGGTTTCCCATGTGGATTGCTTTTTATTCTAAAACTTTAGGAAATCTTATCAATAAAGGGTTCATATTAAATTCATACCTAAATCTAGTGATCCCGAGGATATCTATAACTAGCAGTCCATCACACTCTTCAATGTGTCTTATAAAGTCATTGCCAAAGCCCTTGCCTTAAAAATCTGCCATCTTTTTCCTTAGATTGTGCGCTCAAAACAAACAAGTTTCATTAAGTCTAGGTTCATTTTGGACAAAATTATTGCTATTTGGGAAGCGATGGAATGGGCCAAATGCTCTAATCAAAAAGCTATTTTTATTAAAATTGATTTTGCTAAAGCCTATGACCATATTGAATGGCCTTTTATTCTTGCCATGCTAGCTACCTTAGGGTTTGGCCTCATTTCATATAGGTTGTGCAAATGTTGTTCTTTGATGCCTTCGCTTGCATCACCATTAATGGCCGCCAATCTCCTTCCTTTGGTCTATTCTATTCCATTTTCCAAGGTTTCCCGCTCCCCCCTCACTTTATGTGCTTACTACTGAAGGGTTTGAATACTTGCTAGCTCATGTTGTTTCCCAAAGGTGGGTTCATGGAGTTTCTTTGCCTAATTTTCCATCCCAACTAGCTAATGGCCACTTTGTCGATGATTATTTTCTCACTCTTCTGGAAGAGGAAAATAATGTGAAAGCTACTCTGGATTGCTTTGAGACTTTTTGCCTTTCCTCCGGATCTATCATTCAATGGCATAAGACCTTATGTTACAGATAGTCTATCCTACCTAGTCCTCAATGGATTCAGCACTATGGCTGGAAGTGGATTGGCCCATGTGAAATCTTTCGATTCCTGGGCATTATTTTTTCCTTCCAAGATTCTCCCATGGATCTCTGGCAAGTGGTTCTTTCCCGAAGCGAGTAGAAACTTTCTTTTTGGATTACCAAGCCCCTCTCTCTAGCTGGTAAATTCTAGATTTGTTCTAAGGTGCTGGCAGCTAGATTTGTTCTTTGGGCCTCTTTTGAGACACGCCGAGGGTTTCACCACATTGCCTAAGAGTTTTTTTTCCTTCCCAGAGACTCTGGAGGGCTTGGCCTGCTCTCCACTCAATGGAAAGGGATTTTTCTTTGTGTCAAATGGATTATCAGAGTGCTTATTGGTGATAAGGCTTAGAAAATTCTCCTTAGGCATTGCATTTAGTTTGGATTTCCAACACACAGAACTGCTTGGAAGGGGATTGGATTTCAAAACCTTTTGGTTATGAGGGAACCAGTCTAGATTGTGGGAAATTTCATGGCCAAGAGGATTTGGAGCTCTCATGGGAGGAAATTAAGCCTTGGCTCTAGTTTTTGTGATGGGCTTTCACTCAATCAACAAAATGTTTGGTGGTCACCTCTTTTTTCCAATAATGGTCAGACTCTGGCCAAGTCACTTTGGCTTAAGGCCCTAAGATTTCATAAGAAAAGGTATCCATGCCTTGCAATACATGTTCACAGACCCACAATGCATATCCTACCATGGGAAGATTTTCATGCTCATTACAAGCTTCAAAACCAGGAACTATGACGATCTGGTGAATGCCATTCTAGATAATATGCTTCATAAGGTGGGTATTCATGCCACCAAACCCTGGTGGAAGGATTGGAAGTGATACACAAACACCCCTTTCAGGAACTACAAGCCTCGACTTGGTTATTTGTGGCTTTTGCCTCATTTTCCTATGGTTGATAGTTTGAACCAACAGTGACATCTCCAATCTTTTGTGTCTATTTGGCATAAAAGATTCTCTACCACTTGGTAGACCTGAAAACTGTTGAGCCCAGCTCCTTGCCCCTCTTGGTGTATTTTTTTCCAAGGCTTACACGTAGGGTCTGTGTCCACTTGGGGTCTAGGAGCCCTCATTGTAGTTTTGTGGGAGAAACAAAGTCATTTAAACATCTGTTTTAGTTTTGTACAAAGCTCAACTTAATTTGTGGAATTAAGATTTTATGACTTCTTTAGAGCCATTCAAGCTAGAGCCATTTTTCAGCAGCATATATATGATTCTAATGGGTGATTCTCGGGCTATAAGTGAAGTATGCAGAATTTGGCTGCAATTGTAATGCGGGATCGCGTGGGCGAAAGTGTGATGGGTATGTGTAGGGTATGCTTGGTAGCTGACTTTTTTTAACCCAAAGGTGATGAAATGAAAGGGTTTTTAAAGGAGATTCTTCACTTTCCTGTATAAATTATGCTTTACTTTGAATTTAATATTAAATAATTATTATTTATTTTCTATTTTGAATTCACGACTAAGGACGATTGATAGGTGATTAGAAAAACATCTATAGCTTTGAAGCGGTATCATTTTTTGAATCAGAAATATGTGTCACATTCTATGCTTCACATACTATAGGATTAAAAAAAGAAAAAAAATAATTTCATGAAGTTTGACCAAGTTAAGGTGGTCATACATACAATTTTTTTATATTTTTTAAAATTTGTAATAAAAAAATCATAATTAATTTTTTAATTGGGAAAAAATTATAAAAAAATATGCATCACATGGGGCGTGAGTCGTCTAATTATATCTAAAATTCATAAAAATGTTATCATTTTATTGTGGTTAAGGGTGGTTATCTGGAACACCTATTTTCTTATTTTCCATGAAATTTAAAGTACTACTGCATTGAAATTTCAAATTTTAACCAAATGGGTTTTTTAAAAACCTATTAGTTCTAGAAACTAATTCAATTTTCTCTGATTGATTCTTACATATTTTTAAAATAGCATAGATAACTTATTGAATTTTTTCACGTGAAGTTGTCTAACTTTGATTTTTAAAATTTTTTGCCACTTAAAGAACTGTTTTTCCATGATGATCTGCACATACCCACACTTTCAGGGTGGAAATCCTCTTTAGTATTTGGAAAGATAGATTCTATAAAGATTGTGGTATTCATAAACAAAATACAACTTTGTATTCTCCACAACAGAATGGAGTTACATAAAGAATGAATAGGACACTAATGGAGAAAGCTAGGATTATGTTAAAGTGGTGTTATCCTAGAACAAAGGTTTTGGGCTGAAGGTGTTTGCCATTGATTGTTAACTAATTAACGGGTCTCCTACATCAGCTCTTGTTGATAAGATTCCTATAGAGGCATGGTCAGGTTGCAATCCTTTATTAAGACATCTTAGAGTTTTTGGTTGTGGTGCATATGCACATGTGCCAAAGGAGAAGCGAACAAAGTTGGAGAACAAGGATGTGAAATGTATCTTCATCAGATATAGATATGGTGTGAAAGGATACAAGCTTTGGGATCCTATTGCACATAAGGTAATACATAGTAGAAGTGTTATTTTGAGAGAAACTAAGCATTCTTCTGTTACATTACAACTAGAACAAAGTAAACAGGAAGATTTGATTCAATTTCCCTCTACACCTGAGAAAGTTGAATTGAGGCCCAAGGATAGATAAGAAGTTGAGGAGAGATCATCTAGCTTTGGATCTTCAGAAGAAGAGGAACCATCAATCCAACTTGTTCATAGGTCTACAAGGCATAGACAACCACCTGAAAGGTATTCACTTGATGATTGGAGATGTATTTTTTCTTTGAATACTAATATGGATGAACCTAGATCTATAGAAGATGCACTAGGTATGAATGATGCAAAATCCTGGAAGATTGCTATGGATGAAGAAATGACATATTTAAAAAATAATGATACATGGGATCTTGTACCATTTCCTGAAGGATGAAAACTTGTTGGTTGTAAATGGGTGTTCAAGAAAAAGATTGGTTCAAATGGAGGTATTGAGAAGTACAAAGCAAGGTTGGTTGCGAAGGGTTACTCTCAAGTTGAGGATGTTGATTATGGTGAGATATTTTCTTCTATTGCAAAAATGGCCTCCATTAGATTTTTTATTTCTATTGTTGTTGCTTATGATTTAGAGGTTGAGCAAATGGATGTGAAAATTTGGAGGTTGAGCCTTCCTCAGTCGAAATATGTATTTTACCAAATTTTCTTGAGTTGATTTTTTTTCTTTTTTTTAAATATTTATATCAACTATTTTTGGCTGAGAATCTATTGGTTAGTTATGTCTCGGTTGAGCAGGTTTCGGCCGAAACATGCTCAACTAAAACATGCTCGGTCGAACATGTCTAGTTGGCATCCTACTTGGTAGCCAACTCACTTTTTTTCAGAATTTTCTGAAACATTCAACTTTGGCAGAGTATTTCTCCAATTAGAATGATTTTTTTGTAAAAAAGAAAAATACCCTTTTGTAGAGCTCAGAGTGGTATCCAAATGTATAATTTTTTTAATATTTTGATGAGTTTTAATATATTTTATTTTTAAAATAATGCAAGTAGGTTGTTAAAATTAAAAAGAGGTTGATTAGAAATTAAAAAAAATAGTAGAACATATTAATTTTTTTTTTAAAATATATGGGGCACAAGAGGAGAGAGTCTTCTTAAAAAGGGTGTAATTTATTTTTTTGAAAATGACTAAAAAAATAGACAATAGTTGATAGCCTGTGAAAACTATCAAATTCTAACAATTTTGACTTTAAAACGTTATTACAAGAAAAATATACATCAAAATTTGATTTTTTTCCATGCACAAGATATTGAAGTTGCCTATTTGGAGAAAAAAAATTAGGGAGAAATGAACTTTTTTTCAATTTGTTTCTTGACGGCCCGTGAAGTCACTTTTTTCTAAAACTTTCAGCATTCCAAAATCTTTCCTTAAATTTATAAAAATATAATGAAACCATTTTTTAAAAAATCTAAAAAATTACAAGAATAAACTTCATCAAAAGTTCTACATTTCATTAGTTTACATCATTTTGAAATTCAAAAACTAAAGACTACTTTTATGTGGTCGAGGTTCAGAATTTTTTTTGTTGTTGGTCGATTCCTTTATAAAGTGTGACACAGGTTTGTGCTTTTACCCCTCAGGTTCATTTTATCATGCAAGTTAAGCATGATGTTTGTTTTAAGAAATTGGTTGATAATATTTAGCATCCTAATGGTTTCCTCCAAAAAAGAACCCGATGCTCATCTTGTTGTGGTTATTAATCCTAAGGTTCTTGCAAAGGATGCCCTCTCTTATTTTGAACATGTTTTTTTTTAATTCGTAAATATGTTTGTATTGATTTAAAAAAAAAGATATTATAATTTAGTTCAATTTACCGTGAAAAGAGACTAGAGCAACCCCAAAACCACCCCTGTACATCTAAGACCAGATGTAGAAATCTTGCCAAACAGTCGGAGACCCTACTTCTATACTAGACCCCCCATAAAAAATAACAACCCAAACCACTCGAGAATCCCATACATTCGACAAAAAAACTAAACACCAAAACATAGAGCCGAAGAAAAAATGAACCAGTCAAGTGTTCACCATTAACACACCGTCAAAAAGCAAGAAGTCCTTAAAAAGATGACGCTAATCTACCCCACCAAATGGCTCTAGAAAGAGATGATGCTTTAGAAATATCAACCCACAACATGCTCATTCGTGGTGCCTCCGTAAAGCCTCACCTTTGATGTCCAGAATGAAAGGATATATTGTTTAACAAGTGCGCTAGGAAGCAGAGCTGTCTACAAGTCGTGAGGCCGCGAGATCCCTACAATTATGACTTCCATAGATCCCTCCAATAAACTATCCTAGACCAGCTTCCTTTCCATGAGCAACACCATGGCCTTCCACACCTCCAAGTCTAGAAGCGCAACAAGAAATTGTGCCGCTATGTCTACATTCATCTACCATCTTTTTGCCGAATTCATGAATTCTTCACCCAAAAGCAATTTTGCTGCACCCAACACCAAATCATCCCAATCCTTAAACACCGATTTCAAACGTCCATGTTGGATTCTCCCATAAAAGTCCCACAACTTCCTACTAGACGAAAAACATATTGGTGTCTCCATCATTTTAGCCGATGAGAATGAGGGACGCCGAAGGCATTAAGGCAATTTAACCACTGATTCCATCACTAACATCCCATCAACTATAGAATCCCATGCCTCTCGTCCTTCGGTAGGACATCACATTAATGCTATTGAACGAATGACCTATGCACTCCCTTTTCCATCCTCCAACATTTACTTCTCGCCGCCACCCTACTTTGCCATGCTAGCCAAGCCTATTTATTTTGAACATGTTTTGATATGCAAAATTATGGGAATTTGAACTTCACTTCATTTCCTTAAGAATTGGGCACATCACACTTGGTAGTTGGAAGATGATATGGAGAACTTGATATTAGTAAAAATGGTTTTTTATTATGGTCTTCTCACATCTGGTTGAATGGAATATGGATTTCAAAAGGGGACCCTTAATTTCATAATCAAGCTAGGTTGTTTATTAAACCTTGGAAAGTGGGGTTTGACCCAATTGAAGAGCTACCGAGTTCAAAATCCAAATGTGGGTTCAATTTCTTCAAATTTAAATGAAGTTATACTGATCCAATATTTTGTATTATATTGCAGAAGTTCTTGGAAATTTTATGGGTCCATCTCATCACACGTTGAAAATAAAGGTAATCTCCTATGCTCATATTTGTGTTGAGAATGATCTTAATAATCCTTTACCTAAATCTATAGAGATTCATTTAGGTAGTATGCAATGGATTAACATATAGATTATGATGCTATTTCATTTACATGTCATCTATTGAATGTTTATGGTCACCTACAACACAATTTCCCAAATAAAAATTATGTTTCTCCCTATTCACATGAGAATTCTAAGGATGAGTAAAATGTCAAATGAAAACTAATAGTTTCTTTTGAGGGTAAAGAATCTCAAGATATTAGTCCAATAAATTCTAGTAATAAAGGAACTAATTTGATTTTCCCTTGGAAAAATGAACTTGGTAAAAGGGATCTCTAATAGTAGATTTCATATTTTAGAGTCTTTTGATGATATAATTGTGAATCTCATGGAAATTCCTTATTTTGTTCCAAATTTGGTACCTTCTAATGATGTTGTAGACCTACTACATGATATATTTAAATTCCATCTGAAGAAAAAATTATTTTTAGGGATGGTAGCTTGTAAACCAATACCTTCTATGGATGATAGGTCATTGGATAATATTGGTGTTGTATCTAATGTTTATTTTTCAAATTTAGTAGTGGTACCACTTGTAAACTCTATATATGCGTTATTAGAAGATTCTCAGTTAGATGTTTAAAAATCAAGGTTGGGAGGAAAAGTGATCACAAGAAGATGAAAATAAGTGGAGAAGCATTGGTTGAATATGGTGTCATCTTTACTTTGGATTCTTACTTCCCAATCTCACAAGAATGATAATTATTTAATGGAATGCTAGGGGTCTAGGCAACAACCCTCATCAAAAATTTATTAAATATCTTGTTAGAATTTATAAGCCTAATATTGTTTTCTTCAAGAAACAAAACTTTCAATGGAGGAGGTGTAAGTTATTTCATCTACCCTTTGGAAAGGTAGTCAATGTCAATGTTTTGGAGTTCAAGGTTCTATAGGGAGCGAAATGTCTATGTGACCCTCATCAACTTACTCCTCTTTGGTTTGCAAGTAAATATTCTTTATCTAAGTTGGTCAGTAGCTTTTTTACTCTAGAAGTTCTAGTCTTCTTTCTAATGTTTATTCTCTAATTGAGCTTCATAGAAAACGTTGTTTTTGGTCCTTTGTTTGCCATGTTAATTTTTTTCTTCTATCCCTTATATTTTAGTTGGATATCTTAATGCCATTCTTTCTCTTGGAGACAAGCTATGGGTCTCAGTTGAATTGATGAATCTTTCATTTTATTTCAACAAAATATATCTAAATCCTCAATCTTGTCAAGGTTAAACCTAGTGGTGGTCCTTAAACCTAGAGCAATAGAAGATGTGGTTTTAAATCTATTTAGGAGTGGTTGGATAAATTTTTAGTTTATAAGTGTTGGTTTGGTGATAATTGGATAACCCCTTTTGAAATTCTTGAGTTACATGGTTCAAATCATTGGCCCATTAAGTCATTATCTTATCTCTTTTCTCGTATGAAAAAATATAGTTTCAAGTTTCAATTAATACATGGATTCATGACCATTATTTATACCAAAAAATGACATAGTCATGGTTTACAAGGAAACCCTCATTTGGAACTGCTACATACTATTTCTTTAAAATGCTTTAATTTGTAAAATTTAAACTTAAAAGGTCAAATAAGTTTAGTTTTGGTAATATTTTTGGTAGAAGAAACAAGTACAAGAAAACCTCAATGATATTACTTTCCAAATTAGAGAATTTGGAATGACTAGGGAATGTCTTCGAGATGAATCTTCTTTTTTCTAGAGAGCTTCATGAGTGGAATCTTTGTGAAGAGATTTTGGAAGAAAAATATAGAATTACCTGGTTGCAAGAGCGTGACCAAAATACCTCTTTCTTCTATAATTTTGTTAAGGATAAGTGTACTAGTAAGGTTATTACCTCTATCACCTCTTCTTAATTAGTTAGATTGTATTTATTTAATGATATATATTAATCAAGAAGTTGTACATTATTTTTCTTCCTCAATTTTAGAAGGTGATCATGTGTCACCATGGAAAAAGAAAGAATAATTTTAGAATGCATTCCTTCTCTAGTCTCCGCAAGAATGAATGCTATTCTCATGACTTTGATCAATATTAATGAATTGAACAAGTTTTTTTTTGAAATGAAGAAAGGTATAGATCTTGGCCGTGATGACTTTCCTAATGAATTTTTCCAATAATTTTGGGATATCCTCAAAGATAGATTATTTGAGGTGGTTTAGGAATCTTAGCAAAATAAACATATGCGTAAAGCTATTAACTTTACTTTTCTAGCCTTGATTCCCAAAAAGATTGATGTAAATTCCTTTAATGATTGGTGCAGATTGTTTTAACCTTTTTTGTCCAATTTCTCTTTGTAATGTCACTTTCAAGATCATAACTATTTAACTTATTGCAAAACATCTAAAAAAGGTTCTTGGTTTTCTTATATCACCTAAGCAAGGAGGCTTTGTTAAGGGCTATCAAATACTTGATGGGGTTGTTATTGTTGCTAAAATTATTCATTCAATTTCTTTTTCTAAGGAGAAATAAACGCTTATCAAAATTGATGTGGTTGAGGCTTATGAAAAGGTTTGATGGTCCTACTTAAGGAATGTTATTTCTCCTTTTGGATTTGGCTCAAACTAGACCTCTTTCTTAATTAGTTGTGTGGAATATGTATATTTTTTATTCAATGGAATTTCATCTTCTATTTTCTTTCCTACTCAAGGGAGATGGAAAGATGATCCACTTTCCCCTTATCTCTTCATTCTTATGGTTGATGGATTAGGAAGGTTTCTCAATAATTTGATGACTAAAGGTTTCATTCAAGGATGACATATGGCTAAGGGTTGTGACTTGGTCTCACATGTCTTCAATTTATAGATAAATTTCTTTGAAGGGAGTTGATATAATTAAAGTTCATTTATGACATACCTTTGGCAGGCTCAGGTCACCAAATTAATGAAGATAATTCAAATGCCATTTTCTTTAATACTCATTTGGCTATTCAAACATACATTGCTTCTATTTTGTGCTTCAAAATAGTCCAGCTTCCTTTCAATTATCTTGGTATCCCTTTGTTTGATGGATATCTTAATCACCTACAATGGAAGAATACTCTTGATTATTTCAAGGTGAAATTCGACCACTAGAATTTTGTTGGCTCTCTTTTTCTAGTCATAAATACTCTCCTAAAATTTGTTTTGCAAGCCCTCCCTAGTTTTAGATATCATTATTTTTGCTCCTAAAATATTTTTTAAGGAGTTTGATTCTCTTTATAGGATATTATTATAGGTTGGAAACCTAGATTCTAAAAAATGGAATCTGATTAGTTAGGATGGGGTTTTTTAACCTAAAAAAATGGTGATCTTGGTCTTCGACATGATGAACTCGATAGTCTATCTTTAAGGGGTGGTTTCTTAGGAGGTTCTAAGAATTGATTTGACTGGTAAAGGCTTCTTGGTTTGGAATACTATCAAGAAGGGTGTTTCATGTCTTAATCTAGAGGTATCTTTTGGATTGTGAATTCTAGTGATAAAGCTCTCTTTCAGTTTGATTCTTGGGATCCTCACTCCTCAGTTCTTTCCTCCTTCCCTCTTCTCCATAATTTGAGCAATATTTTTGTGAATGTTGGTTGGTCTAAATTTGTTAATTTCAAGGAGTTTTTTCAAGTGGGGAATACCTATTTTCACTGAAAATGTATGAACTGTTGGCCTATGAGGGATGATTGTGAATATAAGGATCTCCTAGATTCTATACTTGTTATTCATCTTTGTTCTTCTCTAAAAAAAAGTGAACATTTTTTCTTGGGATTCTTTATCCTATGATTAGATTACTCAATTTCTTCATTTTCTTCAATATGATAGGGTTTGATCATATTATCTTTTTCTTCACAATTGTCAGATCTCTAGATTCTTGGTGATAGAGGATTTCTAGAAATCCTCTTTGATTTTTTCTTTTCTTACTTTCTATTACAACTATTGTTATTTGGAAATATTTATGTAACTTTTTTGAATTTTTGATAATACATTTTTATCCTTTTTACCAATAATAATAATAAATAATTAAATAATGTAGATCTGATCAAAATGAGGGTTTATAATGGGAACATTATCCCAAGGATAATAAAACTGATAAAGGGAGGGAAAAGAGTCACCACATAGGGTAAGTTATAACATTATTAAAATGTTATCATTTATCATTATGATTGGTCCTGTAAAAAGGGATGACATTGAAATTGAGAGATTTTTATACACATCCATCACATGTGGTGACATATGATAATCTATATGAGATAGAGGAAATTTGATGTCTTGATAATATATGAGGCAATAACCAAAAATTACATTTAAAATTAGAAAATGAAGGATACCAAGGGTGAAATACTAAGTAGAGTAAATATTATACACCAAACTCTAAGGAAATAAAATGCACTCCACATTAATTTCATAATTTTGAAAGGGTATGTTAAATAAATTAATGCAATTATATCTTAAACTAGTATGAATTGAGATCTATTAGAAAAATAAATAGAAATGATAAATTAAATAGTTGAGATGGATTAGGTCTCCGCTAGAAATTAGCATGGTGAAAACTTTAAATGTTGAATCATTGCACAATAGAAATGTGTAAACTAGAAAATTATAGTAAAGCTAGGACTAAAACCTCAAACAATTGAAATATGATAGGTAAATGAGGCTTGGGACAAGATTACATCTATGATACAATTCATTAACACCTATGCACCATATCATTTCATCTACACCAAGCTTTTTCCTTCAATATAATGTAGTCAAAATTTAATAAATACAAAATTTAAACAATATAAAGTAGTCAATGGGCCTTTAGTCTGCTAGTGAAGTTGAAAGGTTTTGAATGATCTCACCAAGGATCAAGTCGTGCTAAGTGCAAGACCCCAACATCATAAGGGATGAGGTCAAGAAAATGGCCTGAGCAACTTTGGGAGAATGGATACCCCTCCACCCTTGACTCTTAACTAAAGAAGTTTTAAGCTATGATTCATACTCTCATATTGAATAGCTAAAAAAAAAAGAGTTTGGTACTTGCAAGCACTCTTCAAACTCACCTTTTTATTAAAAAAGTCTCAAAATATAAAATTTTAAAACAAGATGTACTATTATAACAAATTTTTTCCCCTATTTTATAAAAATTCCACTGGTGACTAAACATATCATTAAAAAGTAATGCTTGAATAATCTCTAGCACTATGATTCAAAAATTTTCTTAGACTTAAACATGCTGAAGTGAAAGATGCCAAAATAGAAAAATTTATTGCAGAACTAACTTAAAACATTATGCCCCAAATTTTTAAAAATAATAATAAGTAAACAAAATATGAAATCATAATTGAGTGATCCATTTGAACATCGAAAACCCATATCAAAAAATATCAAGTCATTTGAAGTGAATTTTTTTTTTAATAACATTCACAAGATAAAAAAAATAAGTTAACAAAATATGAAGTCACAATAGATGATTGATTTGAGCATTAATTAAAATCCATCTTGAAAACTATCAAATCATTTGAAATGGAAATGTTTTTTAATAATGTTCACGAGACCAAAGCAGTATATAAGATCTAAGAACAACACACAATTTATCTTATAAAGAAAACAACAAAGTTTTATGAAGTTTGTAATGTTCATGCAAGTCCCAAGCTTCTGCAGTTAGTGCTTTCCATAACTGAAGTCCTATACATTCTTTGAAAGCAAATCTAAGCCATCAAACAACCCCTTCCTAGAAATAGCACAAGAGCCCTGGACATGCCATCGACGCTGAGGCAAAGACTGCAGATCAAGCTTCTCTCTTATCTCATCACAACTCATTGCATTCGGTGAATCTTGTTTGTTTGCAAAAAGAAGAAGAGCAACATTTCTTAAAGAATTTTCACTAAGTATCTTGTGCAACATCTCAGTTGCCTCATATATACGCTCCTTGTCACTACTATCCACCACATAAACAACAACTTTGCACTTGCCAATGTATTCTCTCCACAGATGTCTCACATTTTCCTGGCCCCCCACATCCCAAACAACAAAGCGAGCATTCTTGTACTTCAAAGTCTCCACATTGAAGCCCATTGTGGAAAATGACCGGACGACTTCCCCAAGCTGTAAGTTGTATAAAATGGTGGATTTTCCTGCTGCGTCAAGACCCAACATCACTATTTAGGCCTCCTTGTTATCAAAATATTCTAAAATTTTGCTGCATTTGCAACCCATCTTCGCCAAATTCTTAGAATTACACACAATGCTTTGAGAAATCACACACAACAAGATGTCTATGCCAAATGCTTGTTTATGTCCTCTATATATATCTCTCATAAATGAAATACTTGCAGTAAAACATGCTCACATTGAGCCGACAACTACTTCACCATTTTAGAGCCGATAGTAAAATATTTTAATAAATTTTAATATTTTGCATAATATTTGGTGGTCGCCTCTTTTTTCTTGTAATGGTCAACCATTGTCTAAGTCACCTTGGCTTAAGGTGCATAGATTTCACAAGAAGGCTATCCAGACCCTGCAACAAATATTTCATAGACCCACCATGCATATTATGCCGTGGGAAGTTTTTTGTGCCTAGTAGAGGCTTCATAACCAGGACCGTGCTACTTATGATGGTCTAGTGAATGCTATTCCTACTTAAATGATTCATAAGGTTGGAATTAGTGGGACCAAACCTTGGTGGAAAGACTAGAAGTGGTATCCAGACACCCCTTTCAGGAACTACAAGCCTCAGCTTGGTTACAGGTGGCTTTCACCACATTTTCCTATGATTCAGAGTTTGAACCAGAGGTGGATTCTTCAATCTACCGCTCATGTCTGGCGTAAAAAAATTCTTGCCACTTGGTCTGCAAGTGGTGAGCCAAAAATTTCTCATTTTGCTTGGTGTATACTTTTGCAAGGCTTTCTTGTGGGTTCTCGACTTGTTCACTTGGGGGTCTAGGACCCTCGTTGTCCTTTTTGTGGGCAAGATGAGAATTTTAAGCATCTTTTTTGGTTTTTTCCCAGAGCCCAATAGCTTTGGACTTGGATTCATGACTTTTTTCATCCCTTTAGGCTAGAGCCTTTCTCCTAGCATATGGTGCTACTAGGAGATTCTCCCAGATTTCCTGCAAAATTCACCCAGCTTTGGCACACTTTCAGGGTGGAAATTCTCTTCAATATTTGGAAAGACAAAAATGCTTGCATATTTTCACATACTCAAATGGATATTCATGTATCTTTGTATGCTAAAGCTATCATTTGTTCTAATGTGCTTCTACAGGTTCAGGTGCAAGCTAACAAATTTTCACTTGAAGTTGCTCACCTTTAGGTTCTCCTAGATCATTGGGGTAATGCCCCTTGTACTATTGCTTGGGTCCCCGCTTTTCCCACTTCTTCTCGCGACCAATCACCCTTGAGGGGACGGCAGTGGAGTGCCTCTGCGTGTCCCCACTCCCAGCCTCCGCTTCAGAGGGATTCTCGCACTCCTCGGCAAAACCGTTCTCCTCCACTGCGGGCTAGCCAGGGGTGGCCTTCTGGCAGTCCTTCGGGGAGTGGTGGTGGCAGTTCTGGGTGGCCCTCTGATGACCCTCCTGCTTTTGGCTTTGGTTGGCCAGCTATTGGTAAAATCTTTCCACGTTTGGCACTGGCAATCTCGTCCCAGCACGAGGATGAAGATAAAGAGAAAAAAGATGCTAATGATGGTTGGGGTCCTCCTCTTGACGTCACTCCAAACCTTGTTGATGTATGGGGGAAAAATATGGATGACAGAGACCCTCCTAGCTCTATTGGCACTACTCTGGCCACTTAATGGCCTTTTTTACTTTGTAATTCTGGACTTCCGGGCTTGGCCCATGATGCGATCTTTTAGTTTTTTTGGGCATTTCCCATATGACTCGGGGTGTGCCTTTTTACCACCCATCCTTTTTGTATGAATATGTATCTTTATCTTTAATTAATATAGATAGCTTCCTATTCATCAAAAAAATTATTTTTATTATTATTTTTCATTGGGTCCTTTCAATTCAATTTATAGAGGAGAAAAAACTATATCTTATACATATTTTATTTTATTTTACATCATTTTTGTAAATATGTTTATATTTTTAAGTGGTCCTAGGTTATAAAAGGCTTTGAGTTATGTGTTTTAGACTTGTATTTAAACATATCATTATATATCATTTCAATGTTGAGAAAAATAAAACAAGAAAGTTTCATCAAATATCAATCTAAGGGCATTATTGAAAGACAAATGTATCAACTCACATTTAATTAGTCAACAACACACATCTTAGTCTGAGATTACTTCAAGCATGGTTTACATTAGGACGTTACCATTTAAATATACTATTTCTCTATTGACTCAATCCTAAGGGTTCAATTATCATCACAAAAAAATCATATTTCTCTATAGTAGGCTTCTAAATATGATTCTTAGCACCACCTAGTTTTCCTAACATAGATATCACCAAAAAAAAAATTCTCTATAGTATTGAAGGTTAAATTTTAGTGAGAAATAAATTATGCCACCTAGGACAAAATCACACCACCTAAACCACATTAGAGTGTGGTTGTGCCCCAACCTCTAGAAATACCAAGGTTGTTTTGCCTATCTCTCCAATACCATATTTTGACATGTATACAATTTTGTTCATCACACACTTCTACATGGGTTGTCTCACAATAGTGTGTCTCACTTTTTGGCCAAAGTATGACATTGAAATAAAAAAATTTATCAAATTTTTACTTTCTCACACCTCTACCAACCAAACCATTAAGAAATTGAAGATGACTTGAGCTAGTGATTTTTGAATATATTTTGAATTTTATAGAAATAATTTTTGATTTTTTTTATATAACTTTTAATAATTTATTTTTATAGTTAACAATAGTTTTTAAAAGTATTGTTACTTTGATAAAGCATAACTTTATTCGTAGAAAGTACAAAATTATAAGTTTTTAAATATTGACTCATAACACCGATATCTAGTGCACAAATATTTTTCATATTTTTTATTAGATAAATTTTCATAACCTTTTGAAGTGAGATTAACTATAATTTAGACATAGGTTATTTTGGTAACACAAATTTTTTATATTTATCCGAATTAACCTTTTTTTGTTGAAATAAGAACATCAATACCTAGAGCACAGATATTGTTCAAATTTTTAAATCTAATTTACTATTTTTCATGTGTGCAAAACAAAGCCCTTCACAATTGTCAAAAATCCTACCTTCATTAGAAAATAGAAAATAAATATAATAATCAAATTAAATATATTCAATATTATAATTGGAAAGTTTACTTTGACTACAATGAACTTGCCTAATTATCTTGCCATATTCATTCCATTTATTTGTCCAGCTCAAGGTTGGAAACATAATATTTTGAGGAAAATTTGAGGTCTTAGGTGGAAAGGTCGCTTTTAAGGCCTTCATTCAAAGGAATTAATGGACCTTTGTTAAAAGGTGTTCCATTTCCATGATTTAAAAAAAAAAAAACCTTTGAACAAAGGGTTTTTCACTTTTCACCTCAATTTAAATTCAAAAATATGTGGCACACAATTGGGACTCACTATTGTGAGTTCACCCACATAATGACTCAAATTTAGTGCCTTTTATGCCACAACATGTCTATTGCATGCACATTATGCATCAAATATGTTGCACATGAATAAAGGCTTCTAGAAAAATGGCTTCACACACATCTACACAAGCATCAATTCCAATAGCTCCACATAAGACAATGCAAGAAAATCACTCATGCACTCTTCAATCATGTCACACAACTTTAGGAGTGTACACTTTTACACAATAGCATTTTCAACTCTTGCAACCTTTCTACATTGTGTGTGATCAACACATGGGAAACACATGCATCTACATAGTTGACTACATTTTGCAACTTAATCTAGTACTACATAGCACATCTCTAGCAAATCAAGTGTATGCATAAAATCACTAATTGATCACAAGACCTTATTTCTTACCATATCCTTTGTATATTATTTATATTCACATGTAACATCAATGAATATAATATAATATTCTTCATTCATTTATCATGTCTCTACTTTGCTTCATTCATGGTATTTTATAACAATGTTTTTATAGTTCAAGAGTTCCACTAGAAGTATAGTTATTTCCATTAGCTTAGCCATGCATTTTCCTACATGTGAAGTTGTACTCTTAACTTAAATAGAAATTAGATCATTGGTATTAGAGTCTATGGCTTGATCTCATTTGATCTATCCTCAAACATATATATTCAAGTTCAAGTAATCACATTGCTCTTCTTTTCTTCATGTCATAACTTAGAAGAAAAAATAAAGAAAATAAATCACCTACAAATTGCATATTTTTATCAAGCTCTCTTAATCAAAGAAGGATTTTTTCAACTTCTCTAGAGACGAAAGAAGTTTTTCATCAACCTCTCTAGATCAACAAAATTACCTCCATGTAGTTACTTAGCCTCACCCTTAGTAGTGTCAATTGTTGGTGCATGCCCTTGAGTCTCAAGGTTTGATTTTTGACATCATCACATTGAAACTCCTTGCAAGTATAGTTCTACACCATTGGTTTATGATTTTTTATCCTAAGAGGTCTAATCTTGTGATTCCCACTAGCACATGCTTTTATCCTGTGTACCAAACTTTATAGTGAGATTTTATATTTCCATTGAGCTATTTTGATATGTACCTTGGGTACTTATGTTTTGATTTCATTATCAATGATATGTTACATTAGCATCTATTATCCCATTTTTTGTATTGATAATAGTGTAATGTTCACAAAAAAAATACATCATTTTCAATAGTCATATATGTTGTTTTATCCATGCTACATTGTTGTTGAATTCTATTCAACCTATATACTTGTCATCATACTTATCTATTAGCTTCTTTTTTATAGTATATACTTATATGCTTGTGTTGGGTGAATATTTTTTAATTTTTTTAATAATTACAAAATAGGAGTTTTAGCCACAACTATGATGAGAAATGAATCTCTCTTCTCATAAAGGGGAGGCTCCCTTCTCATTGCTTGATAAAATCAACTAGAAACTAAACTAAGATATGTACATTATGATTATCCATTGGGGGGTGTTTCCATTAGCATATTCTCTTTTTTCAGAATAAGGGAAAAAACACAATAATATCCTTAAATAAAACTAGTTGGAGCAATAATAGCTGATACTCAATTTTATTAAACATAAGAATAACAAGAACAAATACCAGCAAATGATAGTAACTTAGAAAGTCTATAGAAACACAAAGTATCTTGCCACTTTCCACAATGGTTTCAAAAGTAGCGGTAAGATCAAACAAACAACAACAATAACTTACATCTCAAAGAATCCAAGTTATTCCCTAGAATGATTCAAAGAGTAACTTGTGTAGAAAGTTGTTGCTCAAGGGCTCCAATGAACAACACCAAAGATCCACATGAATATAGCTAACAATTGTAGTTCAAATAACACATGTTCTTAGCTAGACTCATATACAAGAATGTAATTGGCAATTGCAGCTCAAAGACTACAAGTTCTCAACCCAATTCATACACAAACTCCAAATGCAATATGATAGCACAAAGTCTATTAGTATTCAATATGAATTCCATTTCAATAAAGAAATAATACGCTAATTAGAAATCAACTTCAAGATAATGTGACAAGAATGACGTAAGAACACTCACATATAACAAACATGCTTCAAAACAAAGGTTGGAGGCAATATGCTTCTTTTATTGATCAAAGTTTCAATTTTCACGTTCAACTCAAAGATTGTAATTATGCTCTTCAAAATGGCAGCATCTAGTTTCAAAAGCTCAAAAGGTTCTTAATACAAAAGAACTCCCTCATATATATAGAGGAGAGTTGAGAGCTAATCTAGGAAAAGCAAACCTAATTTTGACTTATTCAATAAGAGAGTCCAAATTGTTTTAGGACTTCTCTATTTTTACATGTAATTATAATTTTGAAAACGACATGTAAATTATCTAGAACTAATTACATAAAGCATGAAAACACTGAAAAGTAAAGTAAGGAATAGTTAGTCTTCTCCATCGTCCTTCTCCATGAAATCTTCATACTTCTTCATGATTTCTTGTACTCCATCATTGTATAACCTTGAAGTATGTTTGGAGATGGCGAGGAATCTTGTAATAGAATCCTTCATGGTATTTCAGTCCTTTTCGTGCCTTCCTAAGAACACTTTAAGATTGTCCAAGGTCAACTGAATATCAAGTAACTTATCCATCAAAGACACTGAGAAGGCCTGATAGGATCTTCAAACTCCTTTTGGATCATGTTGGTAAATTCTTAGACAATTGTATCCAAAGAAATGACCTTTTAATTATCATCACACAACTTACATGGAAGCTCTTCAATCTTATTGAAAAGTTGCATATCATTGTTCTCAGTGACTTCACGAGCACTTTGCAATTCATTGATAAGATCTGCGATGATGTTTACTTTGTGTATCATGGTCTCTTTAATATATACATGTATCTCTATTGGGAATAATCCCAATTTCTATTAAGGCATCCAGTTTGATATTTTTCATTTTTTCCCAAGCCTAGAAATTGTTTCATATCTTCCTTTTCTTGAGAAAAAGCATAAATAGTTTTGTCTAACTTTTCCCTTATGATTTTCATATTTTCTAATTTTTCCATAGTAGATCCCAATAGTTGTGTACCCTGTGCAATCATTCGGTCTAGGAACTCACTAACTACTCTCCCCCTTGTATGCACTTTCTCCACCTTCTAGATGACTAGATCCTCAATGCTTATGACCACAGGCTCAACTTACTTCAAAGACTGGGTAATATTCTGGAGTATCGTAGTTAGTTGTTCTACCTTGGCTTTGTACTAATCCTTCACCTTTTTGACTTGGTCAAGTTTCTTGATGAGAGAGTTCAATGTGGATTGTGTTGGTGTGAATTAATATCATGTACCTAGCTAATTCACTCACTAGGTAATTGGGTGAGATATTCACATGTTAAGTTTACTTAGGATAAAAGATTCCTTCTAGAAGTCTTAGTTGTCATGTCTAGACTTTATCTTATCCTAGGTTGTTATGTGTTAGTTGTCAAATGTTATAGGATTAAGACACTTGTCATGATCTTATCTAATCCTATCTCTCTATGGACACGAAAAAAGTATCGATGTGTCCTTGCTTGATTTGGGAATAATTGATGATAAATTGGAATTAATGCTCGGCCTTGATTTAGTGTTGTGATGTTTTTTACATATCCACATTAGGTCTTAGACCCTTGCAAATGCATTTATCGATGTCTTGTAAAGGTGTTGTAAAATAATTTCACACTTCTCTAGACTCAATGGACCTATTTTTCCCTAATTCAATGTTATAAAATGTATTTAATGGAATTATCACATTAATCTAGAAGGCTTGTGAATTTAACTTAACTCTAATCTAGTGTTGTAATGTGTCTTACACATTCACATTAGATTTTGTGCCTTTCTAGGATATGTGGACCTCATTTTAATGATGTAAAGTGCATTTAATCACACTTTCACATTGAATTTTGTGTCCCAAGCCCTAATTACCCTTTACATCATCATTAATAGGCCCCTATGGCCCCATATTGTGCATCCTGAGGCTTAATTTTATCAAAGACCCAACTAGAACAACCTAGAAGCCCAATTTCTTCATTCTTGGACAATCCAGTTGGAAAAATACCCCTCTATGGGACCAAGTCACCCACTTGGGCAACTTAGTCCCATCCAGGTGGGACTAGATTTCCCAACTTGGTGACTTAGTACCATCTAGGTGGGACGAAGTCGCCCAACCTGGCGACTTAGTACCATCCAGGTGGGACTAAGTCACCCAACTTGGCGACTTAGTCCCATTTGGGCTATTTTTGAGGTTCAGGCGGGAAAAATTGGATTTTAAGTTTATTTTTCCTTCATGTCAGCCTTGGAGATCAAATTAATAGGAAAATTAGGTGGATTTCCTATAAGTAAAAGCTTCTAAACCCTAATTCATAACCTAATCATTTCATTCATCATCCATCTTCTCTCTCAAGTCAAGCAAGCTAGGGTTTTAGCATTCTAAGTCATCAATATAGCTTTCAAGGACATTCAAGGGCAGATCCTTCATCTTTTGCTATATAAAATCAAGATATATCATCATGTAAAGTCTCTAATTCTAGTATTTCATGCTTCATTACATTATTTCTTCATTTTGGTTTAATTACCTAAAAATGGATTTGACCAAGGCAAACCCTTGACATTCACCATTTCTTTCTCTTTCCTTATGTGTTTGTAGATTTAGGTATCTTGAAGGTTTGAAGATCATTGAAGCATATTTTACCAAGTTGTTGAAGACATCTCCTTATTCCCAAGGTCAAAATATCAACAAAAGGTCTCTTATAGTGTAAAAAATTAGATTTTCAGAAGTAGACACCTATCAAGAACCGAAGTGCAGACCAAGGGCTTCCGTTTCCACCTTCGGATTTTTAGAAATTCAGAAGTGGACTAAGTCACCAAGAGTGGTGAATTAGTCCCATTGCACACATTTTTCATAGTTTTCTGCAGATTTGGATACGCATTTGGCTGAAATGGGCTCCAAAATAGTTTTCTAGATCTGGGACTAAGTCACCTAGAATAGCGTAAGTGTCCCAGTAGGCCAAATTTTTAGGATCGATAGCATTTCTAGTCTCCATTCTAGTCTACAACACATTTCCAGGGGCTCTTCTTCAATTTCATTCATTTTTGTTATTGTTTGTTTACTTTTCCAGTCTTTTTGCATACAACACTGTGTTTTCAAACAACTTGCATTTCTTTAGTTTTCATTCAATAATTGATCTATTTCATTAGTTTTATGCATTTATATAATTTTATTTAGACATATTTCATTCTCATTTACCTTATTTTTGAGTGGGGACATTGCCTATTTTAGCCCAGCTCTCTCCTTTTAGGTGAAAAACCCTAGAAGTGCAAGAGAGAACTTAGGGTGCCAAAATCTTTGTCCACATTTTGGTGAACCCAAATTTTTGAATACCTTATTTTCTGATTAGGAGCCCATCCTTTCCCTAGATTTATCTTGCATTGAATTTTCATTAGGGTTTGCATTAGTTACTTGACATCTAAGGTTTTCTTAAATTCTGCATTAGTGAAAGTGCATTTAGCTTGCATTTTTGCATCTTAAGTCATTGAAAATTTCTGAAATTCTGCATTTTTATCTTAGGTCTGCATCATACAACATAGAAAACATCGAAATCCGTAAATTTTTTTTGAAAATTCTAAAAAAAAATCTCTAGTGGGACTAATTCGCCACCTTGGGCGACTTAGTCCCTTTTCACCCCTAAAATTGTCATTTACATAACTAAAAACCCCATTTTTAAGCTTTTGATTGTTTCCATTACTTACCTGTATCAATTGGCTGAGTTTTTGTAACATGCATTTCATTAGATCTAGCTTAAATTAGTTCATTTCATGCATTGTTTAGTTTCAACTTTTCATTTCAAACATTTCATCTTTTAGGTTAATGCATAATGTAATTAGAAAATTACCTTGTTTCACATCTAAAAATTGCATTTAAACATTTCATTTTAAGTCATTGCATTGCACTTTTCCATGATAGCATGTTTTATTTCAAGAGGTGTGGCTTTGATTTGGTTAACAATGGATTGCATAAATACATCCCCTCTTATGAGTTTACTTTTGAATGCAACAATGAGGTCATTAAGAAATATGTTCAAACCATTGACACTATCCTTACTATTACATTTCCCATTGGTGAGAATGGTAGTGTAGACAATCATAACAATCATACTTGTTCTTCTCTCAATACCTCTCCTATTAGTGATGAAGGAATCTTTGTGAAAGAAGATACAAGCATTGAGGGTCTTGATGGTCCCTCTCCTCATTCCCCTTTGGAATATATTAGACAACAAGAACATGAGATCATAGAAACATTTCTAAACATCACCTTACCTAGTCTTAATAACCATGACAATCAGCATTATCCTTCTCCTAATAGATCCCTCCTCGATGCCATGAGGATAGGTTGGTGTTAGAAGATACGCCTATTAAGAGTCATGAGAATCTTGACCCTCCCTTCCCTAATGCTCCTACCGTTTGGGACAATCTATTTGAAAATCATAGTGGTCCTTCTCTTGATTCTTCCCCTACTTGTGTTAACCATGGAATGTGGTGAACATATTACAAGCTCTCCTCCTAGGGTAGAAAATATGGAACAAGTGAATGAGACCTTTGAGAAGTAGGACAATCAAATAGAACCTTCTCCTAATCATCCCACTATTGATAACCCATCATTGATCATTCCCCTACTTGTGATGAAGTCATTTTAGAAGAACCAACCCTCAAATTTCAAGAACCTATGGTTTGTAGTTCTCGTAAGAACTCTCCTCGTAGGGAGGATATCATAATGCAAGACAAGGATAACATTGACAATAATGATATTATGCCCTTCGAAGAACAATGAAGAGCCCATGTTAGGCTCCCATTCGTCAAGGAATATTAATATTATTCAACCTCAACTCATCCTTTATCCCCCTTCACACAAACCTCAAAATTAAAAAACCTGAATATTTGATTTATCCGTGTCCCCATTGAACCTAACACACAAGAAACAACTCATGGTCTTGGTTATTGTCCTTTGATAGAAATCACCAAGTCTTCACTAAACATCAACACTATCACACGACACCCTTCTAAGACAACTTTAACAATAGTGCATCCTGAACTGATAGTCACTAGTGGTCTTGAAAGTTATCCTTTACAAGAAATGAAACAAACAAAGACATCTTCACTTAATATAAATGTCATCTCCAACAACACTAATGATTTGAATTCGTTAGATTTTACACCCTCCTATAATGGAGAGGACAAAATCTCCCAATCCAAAGAGTCTTGCATAGATATGACATCTTGTACATCTAAGCAAGAAATATATTTGTCACAAACTATAGGAACACCTTCTACCATTAATCAAGAAGGTATCTTGTCGAGACTCCTCCATGATCACTTGATATCTCTCCCTCCATGAACTTGAAAGAAATGCTATTACAAGACTTCATTTTGTGCCTGTCACAGAGGTCACAGTCATTCCACTAAAGAATGTAAGGCTTTGAGTAGTAAATTCCAACATCTTAAGGAGTTTAATGCTCTCCCTTATGTGGGGTCACCTAATTCCTCTAATTGATACTTCTTTTCACTCTAGCATGCATTTCATCAATCATTTCAGCTCACCCTTGTCTTGGACTAAGTGGGGGTAAGGGGTCAAGTAGCCTTGTCCTTGTATGTCACTTTCCGTTGTCTCTTTTGGCTAGCCGTTAACCTTTCATGAACATATAAGAGCAAGCTTGGGATATGGATGACATGCCTTAAGTTGACTTGCATGTGATATATTACCCTTTTCATGACGTATCTTATAGGAAACATATGACTTGGCATAGGGATTTCTGAGTAAGCTCTCATGTATTCTTATACTTTAAAGCAATTTCTCACAGTAATGGTGTTAGCAACTGCTTTAAAGTGGGGGAATACATCGACACTCACATTTCATTTTGTGATTTTATTTTTCTTGCGATTTCCTCTCTTGGAAACATTAAGTACAATGTTGCCCAAGATGAGACATTGCACTTGTCCTCTCTTGGAAACAAGGTGAGATGATTAAATTCACTTTTCCTCTCTTGGAAACATTAGGCGTGCAATTTTCCCTAAGATGAGATCTTGCACGAACTAAGAAAAATCCATTTGAACAAATCTTACACTATGTCTATGAGTTTTAAGCATACAAAGCTTTGCTTGTCTCATGGAGCTCAAAGATCATTTTTGTGTGGCACCTTATCAAAGTTATCAGGAGGTATAACTTTGGTATGGTTGAGCGGGAAGCCCATTCTGAGGCATGAATTTCCCCATAGCCACACACATGTGTGTGATCATATATCGGCCATATGTGTCTCACCTTTTAGGACTTCTCACTCGGTGGATAGCCAAGAGTTCCATCGCCTCAGAGTGAGTATGCATTTTTAGACAAACAACCTAGATCTAATCCACATCATGTTGGACAAACGGTCGAAGCTTGATCCACTTTTTTATTTTCGCTCTTCTCTTCTTTCTAGTTCTTGCCATTGCATGATCGTGTATACAAATTTTCACCTACCAATTGCCTTTTCTTGAAAGTATTATAGTGCAAGCCTATTTTTTAGATTGTTTCATTTAACATCACCAATAATCTCCACTAGAACATTGTCGTTGTTGAAAATGATGAAAAGGTTCCCACCTCTTAGAACTCAATGGTTCTACCATTTATGGTCCTTCATTAAAATGCAGTGCCACCCTTGCTCATAATCATGGGATAATTAAATCGAATGGAAAATATTTTAGTATGGTTTATGCCATGTTTTTATTTATTTCGATAGCAATAGTATTTTTTTCCTGTTGCAAATAAAAAATAGATGGTCTCAATTTTATATTGATGGTAGTACATGATATGTAGTATTTGAAGTCCATGTAATTATGCTTGGCCTTCGATAGTAAGTGTTGTGTATCTACTGCTTGTAGCGCCTAGGTGTAGTTGGCGTCTTCACATTGGGGTCTGCAATTTTATTTTGATGTTGTATTTTAGGTTTGTCATTCGATGTTAGTAATGTGATTTACATTTGATGAATATATTATGCTTGGTAATTTGACTTCCACTCGATGGATTTATTGTGTCTCACTTGTTATTTCAATTTCATTCATTAGTTATGCTAAACATTGCAATATGATTGTTATAGGTTCTATATGGTTTTCTTTCACCATTTGACATCGATGTGAGTTAAATAATATTATGAAGATTTAGGTCTTGATAATGCTTTATGCATATCAATTTAAATTAAGAGTATTTTGATTTCCCTTTTTATTATTAATGACATGTATTTATATTGAAGGAAGTTAGATATAATATTTTTTCATTTATTTAATAATATAGTATATATATAATATATATACATACATATAGATGTATATATATTTATATATGTATATGTTTATATGTATATATATTACATTATATTTGGATACTTGTTGGATTTGTTGGAATAGATGATTTAGATTATCTTTTGTTTGTAGATTATTTTCTTAATTATTTAATGGTAGATTTGTAAGATCACAAGGTAACTTAGTTTTGAGAGTAATTATTATTATAGTTAATTACAAAATGTTGTGATGGATGACCCAACAAGTGAATTTAGTGGCTAAGTTTAAGAGGGACTTGAGATGTGAAAACACTGTCTATTTCATGGATGTAATGGTTGTTTGATTATTTGTTTTGAACCTTGTGTTTGATTTTTGGTATTGTTTGAGTGATCGCTTATTTTATTGTGTTGATTATTGGAAATTGGGATGATTGTGGTGAATGCTTAAAAGTGGGGGTCATAATGTAAGTTGATTAAGGCCAGTTTCTAGAGGCCTAGGAAGGGGGGTTTTATGTGTGATTTGTCCGATGATGGTTTTACTTTGGAAGTGGATGGTAATGTGTGGGTTATGTGACTTTTGCAATTGTAAACCCTAAGGGTGTTTCCTTCTATCCTAGTATGGTTTCATGTGATCATGTTAAAAATGCAAGATGGTTAATGCCTTGCACTATGTAGATTCTTGTGATTGTGGTATGTGTGTGAGAGGGTCAATGCCTTGCATTGTATTTGGATTCATGTAATTGTGTAAGTAGAAAGATGGTGAATGCCTTGCTTGTGTAGGGTTTACTAGTTGTAAGTAGGGGGAGTGGCTCTCAATGGGGGTTAGAACACAAAGTAGTGTCCAGGGTAACCCATTTAGGAGTTTCTTGATTCAGTGATAACCTAATTAATGAATTAGGGGGTTGGGTAGATTTCACATTAATCAAGATAATTAGATGCCTCATCCATGTCTGTAGTGCTTGTTTAGGCTAAGGATGGGTTGAGAAGGCTTGGTTGGCAAGATCAACTTTTGTGTCCTCACGAAAGGAATGTTGGTTCCACATGTGTCACCTTATGGGGTTGGTATCTAGTGAGAGACTATCAAGGTAACCATAGATGGGGGCCAACATCTAGTGAGAGACTGCTAGGGTAACCCATGCCAGGACCATGCGATGACACTCTTCCCTATTGTGGTCTAGCATTCCCTAGTCTTATGTTTCCCTTTTTTTGTGTGAATGCCTCTAGAAGCGATGTATATATTTATGTTTATGTGATGATCATGTTGTTACAGTGTTATGTTGGAGTCATGTACAACCTTGTTTAAGTTAGCTTGATATCTTCTTGACTGTTTGTTTGTAGTGGGACCTTATGTTACCTCCTAGCACAGGGGGTGGACCTTAAGGTTCCACAGTGTTGAGAGGTTGGTGTTTTTTCCTCCGTTGGGTTTCCTTGTTGCTTGTTCATGTGCATGGAGGTTGTAGGTCATATGTAGAAGATTCCAGTTCAGGAAGATAGTCTTCTATGTATATGTAAAGGAATGTACTCCAGATGTACCATTGATTGTAATAGTGATGCAATCTTCCCAATTGTATTCAAGGAAGCAATATTGTAAACAATGTATTAATGTAACATATTATGATGTATTCTCATGTAATGTAATTTGTATATATTTGTTAGTTGTTTATAAATGATCCTTTATTGTTGTTATCAGATGCCATGTTCTAGTTTATAGTTGTGTTAGTAAATTAGTCTTGGAACCTTAGAGGACTTAGGATTATATTGTATGTTATGCTATATTATGCATTTCACCATTATTTTGTATAAAAAAAATTATTCCATTATTGTGGCTTAATTGTGTTGTCCTTCGGGGTTCCTTGGTGGGGCGTTACAATGCATCACTCTGTAGTAAATAGTGACATCAAATGCGTTGATATATCAATTGCATCGCTAAATAAAAAGTTAAGGTACAATGAAAAATTAGCTTAGCATTGCTATTTCAATGTACGATGATGAATTTTAATATGCATTGCTAAATTAAATATGTATTGTTGTATTAAATATCAAATATGTCATTGTATAGCGACATGCCCAAGGTGTATTGGTGATTTATCAATAGTGTCATTGAACTTGAAAACACAAGAAAAATAGAGATTTAACAAGCAAATCATCAGATTGGTTAGTTCAGTCCCTCCTAGCACCAAAATGTGACCAATGACATAGTATAGGTCAACTACACCTGATCCATATGAATTCAAGGCATACTTAAGCCACTATGCATTAGTCCCAATAAGATCATTCAATTAAAAAAAGATGAAGAAGCCATTAAAACTAGCATATTAGAACACGAAAGTTTAATAAAAATCTAACCTAAGACAATGAAACTTATCCTATTGGAGGAGTGGTGTCACATTGATGTGGAATGATGATCCTTTCCCAATCCCTTGGATAATGAGCTTGTTTCGATCAATTATATTGAAGAGAATCAATGCATAAAAGATGTGTTGTAAAACATGATGAAAGCCTATTTTAACATGATAAAAGCTAAGATGATCGATATGAGTGTATGCAAAGCTATTTTAAATGTATGCAACATCCAAAAGATTAAAACCTAGGTAGTGTGTGAGTAAAATATGTGTAAATGAATAACAAACACAATCAATAAGACATTATATCAATAGATTTAAACAATGATTAATCTAAATAGAAGCAAGAAATCTATTGAAAGCATCATATTTCTCTCTATCTCCAAAGATTTATTAAATCACGAGGCTCTCAAATTTTGTAAGCATTGTGACCATTAAAATGCAAATCTAGAGAATGAGAATGATAAGCTATATGATGTAAAAATCTATGATATTGATTGCTAATAATGAAAGCTATATGATGTGATATGATAATAGAAGCTATATTAAGATGAAATCTATAATGAAAGACATGATTATAAACTAAATGATATGCTATTTACTATTTCTATTTGCTAAAATGCTTGATTGGTCAATTGATATTTTTGCAGAGTAAGTTTGCACAAAGTTGGGATCCTTTTCCTATAGACAGAGGTTGTATTTATAGATTCTCAACAACACATTTGTGAAGGGGTAGAAAAGAAAAGGTCTGGATTTGATCTGAAGGATTCAATAGTGAAAGATGAAGAAACTTGAGATGATTATGAAGAATGTTCCTCCCCACAAAAATATTCAGCCAGAGGCTATGAAGAATCAATGGAAGAAGATGAAGAGGTTTGCCTACAAATTTGTCTCCAAATTTACCCGTGAAGGTTGTGTTGAATTTAATTAGATATCAAATATCTAATTTGGTAGGTGCATATGATGAGTGAAAAGAGGAATTATCTATAGATAAATAACTTAATTGAATATATGGATTTATTCAATTTAGTAAAAGAAGATATTTAATTTAATAAAACAAACTATAGTAAGTTGTTTATTAAATTAAGATGGAAGAAATGGATAATTAAATAAAACAAAAGTATGTGAACTTGTTTATTTAATTAAGGTAGAATGATGTGATTAAGATAGAATAAAATAGGAGAATATGATAATTAAATAAAACAAAGTATTAAATTTTTTTATTTAATTTAGATGAAATTATATGATAAAGATGGAAGAATTAAATGTGAACTATATAAATAAACATTTCTATTTATTTATAAGTAGATGAATTAAAGGATTCAATTGATCAAATAAATCATATTTAATTAATTAAATTATCTAGACCATTTTTAGATGTATACATTTTTCCCTTCTTTGAAGTGATGTGTTTATGTATTGCTTCAAAGAAAATTTTGTTGCTACCAGTATTGACGAAAATTTTTCAGTATGCCCCAGATGTTGATTTTGAAGTAATGATGGATATATGCCCCCTCAGGAGATAAATTGATGAATTTTTGATTTTTTTGGATATTTTTAGGATTTTACAAATTTTTATGATTTTTGACATGTTGATTTGATGATTTGATAAAGTTTTGATGATACAACGGTTTATCTCTGAAAAAATAATGTGATAAAAATGCCCCTATGATGAATTAATAAATTAATCCCCTTAGAAATTAAATTAAATAAATCCCATACAAATCCTCTTAATTAACCTTTTAAAAGGTTAAAAAGTTGAGTTTTTGAATTCATTTGTGCATATTGAATTTTAAAAATTTGAGAGAGTGATTTTGAGCAATTTGGAGTAAAATGTCAATCCCCTACCATACTATTTCAAGCACGTGCATCGACACAACCGCCCGACTGCCTATGGACCTCCAGTATGTACCCTTGAACCTCCTCATAATTTTTTTTTTTGAATTTTGCACGTATTATTTTGTTTTGAATTTTTTTAGTTTCTTTTAGCACATACATCATTCGATGTAGCGTATCGAACTATTGTTTTAGCACATTCACTAGTTTAGCACATCGGTAAACTGTTATAGCGAATAGATATGATGAAATAGCACATAGATATTTTAGCACATAGGTTAGATAGTTTAGTGCATCCATAGGCTAAAGTAGCGCATAGATTGATTTAGCGCATAGACTTCGTACTTTAGTGCATTGACCCCTTGTAATGGCACATCGAATGATCTAGCACATTGACCACCTGTTGTAGCACATTGAGAAGTTTTAATGGCACATGAAAGTACTAGTTTGGCGCATCTAAGTTAGAATGATAGATTTTGTCAATTTACTCCTTGATTTTGTTGATTTTTTATCGTGTCATCCTTTGATTTGATTTGATTTGATTGATGATCTTGATAGATTAGATGTTGATCAACCTCATGATAGGTGAGGATGGATGATTGATTGATGATAATTAACCTCATGATAGGAAAAGAATAATTATAGTTTGATTGATAAACATCATGATAAGCGAGGTTGATTTGATTAATTGACCTCATGATAGACAAGGTACAATTTTTTAGATTGATGATTGACCTCATGATAGGTGAGGTTCAATGATAATTGCTCACAAGATTTGATCAAAATCTCACTAGAACTGATTAGGTTTGATAGGTTGTTTGATGTTTGATGAATTCACAAAGATTATCGACTTTCAATATTTCGTGATGATAGGAGTCATTGATGAACTTACAGATTTGAGAGCGGTTTCCTAGGATATTCGATTTGATACCGCAACTAGTGCAGCCTAAGACAGTAGTTATCACACATTGTGGTTTATCTTCTCTTTTATCTATGCCCCAGGTTAGGATTAATCGAGGTCTCTTGATAGCCCTTCCAAGGAGATGGCATAATTAGCACAATAATTTCCACCTTCCCACCGACGAGATGACAGAGATTCCTAAGGATGTGTGGCGAATTTTGCAGATTTTTGTTGTTGGGGAGGTGGTTGTTTATGATTCTTTAGAGTAGGGAGGGATGATGCTTTACACCAAGTGTTTCAGGATGACCATATTTGTGGATGTGAGATCCTATGGTGAGAGATGGTTGATTCCTATGCTACCTTGCCATCGGTACTTGATGGTTTCATTGGAGGATTCCTTTGTCCTGATCATAGGTCAAAGGGACTCTCTATTGGGTGGGGTTTCATTTTGGAGAGCATGATCGTTCATGGTACTAGACATGCTTGGGGTATGTGTATGCTCACTCATATTTATCATGATTTGCATCAGGTGGTCTACCTTTGAGGTGGAAGTTTGTCTTCTAGGGTTACATTACTTCAGGTGTGGGAATGGGAGCATATATTTGTGATGCGTCTAGTGATGGTCAGATAGTGACCCGCCATGAGGACGTAGGTCAACTTGTTCAGCCAAGAATAGGAAAGTTAGAGCATTGGAGGAGAGTCCTGGATGATGTAGAGGCGTTACATGGTGGCCCTATCTAGATTGTGAGCACTAGGATGATGAGCCATACCTTTGCCAGTCCATGTATCTGATTGGTATGACTCATTTTGTTATTGAGATATTTTTGTTTAGGAGGGTGCTAAGATAGTATGGCATAGTACAGGCCATGCCCCAAGGTGTTTCCCATTAGGCCCAGTGTTAGATTGATTCCACTGATTGGGGATCTGGCCTATCATATGATACTGCAACTGTTCAAGAGTACCAAGGTCTACAACCTTTCTTTTGGGAGATTCATCCCAAGATCATTGAGGCTTCTGTCATAGTAGATTATGTAGAGTATTTTGCTTTACATCCTTTTCCACTAATATTTGTTCCATATGAGCCATTGCCACTACTCAGTGAGGAGGAGATTGTAGTTGCACACAATCACTAATGCAGGAGAGATGAGGGAGGTGAGGAGGAGGATGTGGAGAGCAGTGATGATGAGGAGAGTAGTGCTGATGACGAGGGAGATGGAGATGGTGGAGATGGGGGTGGAGGTGGTGCAAATGGGGGTGGAGATGGTGGAGGTGGTCTAGCCATTGATGTTAGAGACTTCATGATGCCTCATAAGAGGCAATCTTTGGTAGCTCCTATAGAGTAGCGTGTGCAGATTGGAGTACCTTCCTAGCATCAACGGACCTAGATTGCGATCCTACAAGTTTAGGTACAAACATTATAGGGTCAATTGATATAGGCCTAGGGGTTATTAGTATAGTTGTAGACACAGATGCAGTCAAAAGCACAGGCTCATGCATAGGCTCTTTCCAAGGTACAAGCACAGTTGGCAGCTTCATAGGCACATATAGCCTCCTTGACAGTCGAGAGAGATGTAGCCAGATGGGTCGCAGAGGGATTAGCTGAGAGATTGCAAAGATTAGCCAATGGTACCTCTATGGTAGATTATATGAGAGAGGTTCTTCATGTCGGTAGAGAGGTCGAGTATTACAGAGGTCGATACCATGATGCAGTTCCCTCAGAGAAAAGAGTTAGTTATGCCCAATCTCAATCAAGCAGTAGCCAGTCTAGGACTATGAGTAGGGGTGTGATATGCAATCTCTTCCAAGAGATCTGAGAGATCCTAGGACATTTGGTGGGGGAGGCACTAGTCTAGAGATGCTAGCACCATTGGGAGCTAGTAGCATGTAGCCTCATGATTGGATTCTCTGATATATTTTGAGACATGATGTATACTCCAATTTTTTTGATTCACAGCCATTTTTTATGTTGTATCTCTTTATATTTCAGACATCATTGTATACTTGACATTATTATTTTGAGATTTATATGATATGCAGCAGATTGATCGATCTATGCATGTTCTATATGGTTCTAATGATGGATGCATTTAATTTCCTATTTTACATGTCATGTGATGATTTAAATATGATGATGTATTTATGATGTTACATGTGATTATGCTTATAATGTTGATGTATGGATGCATGATGATAGTTGTCTAATAATGTATATACCTAAATGATATGAAAATGCATCTATATGTATGATTTTGGATATGATGTTTCTATGATATATGACATAATGATAAAAATAGAATATAATGCACTATATAATTTGTGATATTTCAAATGCAGATATATGATCTAATGAATGGATGAATGAATGATCAATATGATAATACTTCTAAAGTTTGATGTATTATATGATAATGTTATGAAATTGCAATTATGTACATGATTTTTTTATTTTATTTTTTTCTTACGCAATTATATGATACATGATGAGATGATGCACAAATGAAAAATATGATATGATAAATGCAAATATATGATCGAATGTATAAATGATCTAAATGATAATAATGATTTGTAATGTATGTAATGGAAATGATTATGCAACTACATGATAGTGATGATGTTTTTGTTAATGTCAAGTATACTCAATCCATTAATGGTAATAAATAACATCATGTTTTTTGAAATTTTCACCAGCCTTTGTAACAAAAATACTCTGCAGATGAAAAATTTAACATGTATGTAATATAATTTTACCATGCCAATCTACATATGAAAGCATTGTCATCTTAACAGTCCATTTATCATGCTTTTTAACATCAAAGTGAGTACAAGCATCAATGGTATAATTTATACCAATGATGACCTAAGTACTACTTTTATGATTTTTGATGTTGCAAGTGAACACAAGTATCTAGGTATAATTAAACCAGGATGACTTGAGCATTTCTTGCGTAAAAAAACAAGAATCAATCATTTTATTATGTGAATTCTGAATTTCATCAGTGATACTTTGTAGAGCACATCTCGCGACAATTCACACAATAATAATGATTAACTCATAGACAGTAGACAAATAAAATACCACCTTCCTAGCTTCTCTAGTTCAATACATCATCGAGTTGCTCCAAAGAAATGATAACAAAAAATCAAAGTAAAACATTTGAACATTCAAGCTAAAGCGATAAAATCATGATTCAAAAGAGTATCATCCATCTACAGTTGTTTGGATTGATTTAATTTCAGCTGTTTGATATAGATGGTTCATTTTCTGAAATGTTTTGATGTTTGATGTATGTTTAATGTTGAGTTTCCCTATGATCATTGTGTTTGTTGTGTTTTTCATACTAGTGTTTGTCTATTTGTTTTAAGCTCAAGTTTATTGCCCCTAGTGAGTTCAATATTTTTCCCCCAAGCTAGGGTGAGACATTATAACAAACACAATCAATAAGACATTATATCAATAAATTTAAATAACGATCAATCTAAATAGAAGCAAGAAATCTACTGAAAGCGTCATATTTCTCTCTATCTCAAAAGATTTATTAAATCATGGGGCTCTCAGATTTTGTAAGCATTATGACTGTTAAAATACCAATCTAGAGAATGAGAATGATAAGCTATATGATTTTTAAATTATATGCAAGCTATATGATGTAAAAAGTTATGATATTGACTGTTGATAATGAAAGCTATATGTTGTGATATGATAATGAAAGCTATATTAAGATGCAATCTATAATGAAAGACATGATTATAAAATAAATGATTGTTGAATGATTCTAAATTGCTAAAATGCTTGATTGCTCAATTGATATTTCTGCAGAGTAAGTTTGCACAAATTTGGGATCCTTTTCTTGTAGATAGAGGCTGTATTTATAGATTCCCATCAACACATTTGTGAAGGGGAAGAAAAGAAAAGGTCTAGATATGATCTGAAGGATTCAATGGTGAAAGATGAAGAAGCCTGAGATGATTATGGAGATTGTTCCTCCCCACAAAAATACTCAACCAAAAGATAGGAAGAATCAATGGAAGAAGATGAAGAGGTTTGCCTGCAAATTTGTCTCCAAATTTACCCATGAAGGTTGTGTTGAATTTAATTAGGTATCAAATATCTAATTTGGTAGGTGCATATGATGAGTGAAAATAGGAATTAGCTATAGATAAATACCTTAATTGAATATTTGGATTTATTCAATGTAGTAAAAGAAGATATTTGATAAATAATAAAATAAACTATAGTAAGTTGTTTATTAAATTAAGATGGAAGAAATGGATAATTAAATAAAACAAAAGTATGAGAACTTGTTTATTTAATTAAGATAGAATGATGTGATTAAGATAGAATAAAATAGGAGAGTTTGATAATTAAATAAAACAAAGTATTAAATTTGTTTATTTAATTTAGATGAAATTATATGATAAAAATAGAAGAATTAAATGTGAACTATATAAATAAATATTTCTATTTATTTATAAGTAGATGGATTAAATGAGTCAATTAATCAAATAAATCATATTTAATTAATTAAATTATCCAGACCATTTTTAGATGTATACACCTAGTTTCAAAATATGTTAAATGGATGCACCTAAGTTACCATGGAATCCATTAATGGATTCTCTAAGCTAATAATGCAAGTAAATTAATGTAAAAATGCTTTTAAAACATAAAATGTGAGTGCAAGATGACAGTGATTTTAATAGCATAAGTTTACTATTAAAAGATGGATCCATTTGTCTCCAAATAGCGATCTATTTATAGGAGAGCAAATGAAAAAGTAATGGATGAGATTGATTTCATCTATCAATGGTTACAAATGAAAGGAGGATGAATCATGGATTGAGGATTCCAATCCATGGTCAAGGTTGAAAGTTGACAAGGATCAACTAATTTAATCAATGGTCCAAATTAACTTTCAACAAACACAATTCCTAAAAACTAGGAAAAGGTTAAGAGATATTTTGGAGGAATAAGTGCATAAAAGGGGATATTTTGTAGGAATATTCTCTTTTTGGAGGAATGTGCAAAAGAGGGGATATTCCAAGAATATTCCCTTGCAAGTGGGAGGATGAGGAATATAATTAGCAATTTAGTTAATTAAAACTAAATTTGAATGAGAAATCAAGGGCTTAGATTGAAAAGATCAATCAATGGTCAAGATGGAAAGAAGATGGAGGCATGGATCATGGATTCCCATCAAGGGTTAAGAATGCAAGTTGATATTCTCATGGGTGAGGAAAAATAGATATTTAGTTAATTAAAACCAACTTTAATTGTGCAAAAGTGGAAGGAATATTCCATGAGAATATTCCTTTTGGAGGAATATGCAAAGGAGGAATATTCCCAAGGAATATCCCTTGCAAGTGGGAGGGTTAGATTTAATTATTAATTTGATAATTAAATAAAGTTTCAATTATGCAAATTAGGGGAATTAGGATATTCATTAAATAAAATGATTTAATGAAAAGGGGGAAGTGATATGAAATTTAATTAAATAACTTAGCCTGGTTATTTAATTAAATAAGAGGACTTAGGGATTGATTAGATAATTTGATTTATCCAATTTAATAGGATGAAAAGTTAGCATGAAAGGGGGTGAATTAACCTAATTAGGTCAATTAGATTAATATATGAAAATGACATAATTAATTAAATAAATAGGCTAATTTAATCAATTAAGCAAAAAGATGATGAGTTTTAGGACAAAGCGTTGTTAGTATATCAAATTCGAGTGTGTGATATCATTCAAGACATTTTTAAGTGTCTACACCATTTTCTTTAATACTCCTCTGGCTATTAAAAAATACACTGCTTCTATTATATGCTTCAAAATAGGCCAGCTTCCTTTCGTTTATCTTGGTATCCATTTGTCTGATGGATCTCTTAATCGCCTACAATGGAAGAATATTCTTGATCATTTCAAGATGAAATTCAATCACTAGAATTTTGTTGGCTCTCTTTTTCTAGTCATATTACTCTCCTAATTCATTTTATGTAAGCCCTTCCTATTTATAAATATGACATTATTTTTTATCCTAAAATATTTTTGAAGGAGTTTGATTCTCTTTCTAGGATATTATTATGGGCTGGAAACTTGGATTCTCAAAAATGGAATTTGATTAGTTAGGATAGGATTTTTTGACCTTAAAAAAATGGTGGTCTTGGTCTTCGACATGATGAACTCAATAGTCAAGCTCTAGCTACCAAAATTTATTGGAACTAATCTTGGGCTAAAATTATTAATCATAAATATCTTTAAGGGGTGGTTTCTTAGGAGGTTCTAAGAATTGATTTGACTGGTAAAGGCTCCTTGGTTTGGTATACTATCAAGAAGGGTGCTTCACATGTTAAGAGAGGTATCTTTTGGATTGTGAATTCTAGTGATAAATCTCTTTTTCAAACTAATTCTTCGGATCTTCACTCCTCAGTTCTTTCCTCCTTCCCTCTTCTCCATCATTTGAGCAATATTTTTGTGAATGTTGGTTGGTCTAAATTTGTTGATTTCAAGGAGTTTTTTCAAGTGGGAAATACCTATTTTCACTATGAACATATGAATTGTTGGCCTATGAGGGGTGATTGTGAATATAAGGATCTCCTAGCTTCTATACTTGTTGATCATCTTTGTTCTTATCTACAAAAAAGTGACAATTTAGCTTGGTGCTTCAATCCTAAAGGAACATTTTTTCTTAGGATTCTTTATCCTATGATTAGATTACTCAATTTCTTCATCTTCTTCAATATGATAAGGTTTGATCATATTATCTTTTCCTTAACCATTGTCAGATCTCTAGGTTCTTGGTGAAGGAGGATTTCTAGAAATCCTCTTTGATTTTTTCTTTTCTTGCCTTCTATTACAACTATTGTTATTTGGAAATATTTATGTAACTTCTTTGATTTTTTTATTAATACATTTTGATCCTTTTTACAAAAAAAAATAATAAATAAATAATGTAGATCTAATCAAATTTAGGGTTTATAATGGGAACATTATCCCAAGGATAATAAAACTAATAAGAGGAGGGAAAAGAGTCACCAGAAAGGCTAACTTATAACGTCACAAAAATGTTATCATTTCCAATAAATTCATTAGATGTATCATTATGATGAGTCATGTAGAAAGGGATGCTCATTGCAATTGAGAGTTTTAAGTTTGATATATATATATATATATAACCCTTCAGACTCATTTTTTAATTATAAAGTCTCAAATTATAAAATTTTAAAACAAATATATCATAATATTTTTTTCCTATTTTATAGAAATTCCACTGATAACTGAACATATCATTAAAAAGTAATGCTTGCATAATTTCTAGCACTATGATTCAAACATTTTCTTAGACTTAAACATGCTGAAGTGAAAGATGCCAAAACAAACAAATTTATTGCACCAATTTTTATAAAAAATAATAAGCAAACAAAATATAAATCCATAATGTAGTGATCCATTTGAGCATTTAAAACCCATATTAAAAACTATTAAAATCCATCTTGAAAACCATCAAAGTCATTGGAAATGTAGATAGTTTTCTTAATAACGTTCACAAGATCAAAGATCAAAGTAGTATATAAGATCCAAGAATAGCACACAATTATCTGGAAATATACGTCACACAATTTCTATTAGAAAGAAAACAACAAAGTTTAATAAAGCTTGCAATGTTCTCCCTAAGTTCCAAGCTTCTGCAGTCAGTGCTTGCCATAACTGAAGTCCTATACATTCTTTGAAAGCCAATCTAAGCCATCAAACAACCCTTTGCCAGAAATAGCACAAGAACCCTGAACATGCCATCGACGCTGAGGCAAAGACTGCAGATCAAGCTTCTCACTTATCTCATCACAACTCATTGCATTGGGTAAATCCTGCTTGTTTGCAAAAAGAAGAAGCGCAACATTTCTTACAGACTGCTCACTAAGTATCCTGTGCAACATCTCAGTTGCCTCATATATGCGCTCCCTGTCACTGCTATCCACCACATAAACAACAGCTTTGCACTTGACAATGTATTCTCTCCACAGATGTCTCACATTTTCCTGGCCACCCACATCCCAAACAACAAAGCGCGCATTCTTGTACTCCAAAGTCTCCACATTGAAGCCCACTGTGGGAAACGATCGGATCGCTTCCCCAAGCTTTAAGTTGTATAAAATGGTGGTTTTGCCTGCTGCATCAAGACCCAACATCAGTATTCGGGCCCCCAGCTTGTCATCCAAACATTCTGAAATTTTGCTGCATTTGCAGCCCATCTTCTCCAACATGCCATCGACGCTGAGGCAAAGACTGCAGATCAAGCTTCTCTCTTATCTCATCACAACTCATTGCATTGGGTGAATCGTGCTTGTGTGCAAAAAGAAGAAGAGCAACATTTCTTAAAGACTGCTCACTAAGTATCCTGTGCAACATCTCAGTTGCCTCATATATACGCTCCCTGTCACTACTATCTACCACATAAATAACAGCTTTGCACTTGCCAATGTATTCTCTCCACAGATGTCTCACGTTTTCCTGCCCCCCCAACATCACAAACAACAAAGCGAGCATTCTTGTACTTCAAAGTCTCTACATTGAAGCCCACTGTGGGAAACGACCGGATCACTTCCCCAAGCTGTAAGTTGTATAAAATGGTGGTTTTTCCTGCTGCATCAAGACCCAACATTAGTATTCGGGCCTCCTTGTCATCCAAAAAGTCTGAAATTTTGCTGCATTTACAACCCATCTAAATGCTTTGAGAAATCAAACACAACAAGATGTCTACACTAAATGCTTGTTTATGTCCTTTATATATAACTCTTATAATTGAAATACTTGCAGTAAAACACGTTCACACTGAGCCGACAGTAACTTCACCATTGCAGAGCCGACAACCACTTCAACCCTAATATTTTGTTTTCACTTGTAGAATCCTACTTGAGTATTTATTGAACCTGTTATATCTACTTTAGAATAGACTTTACCATTAGCCAATTCATGTAGTAATAATCTATCAATCACACAATTTTCTTTTATTATCTCAAAACCATTGTAATGTGTCATTTAATGTATAAGTTAACATGTCTTTTGTTTTAAGTTCAATATATGAAATAATACAATATATTAATAACTTTTAAAATTTTGTTTTATAAAATTTATTTTTATTATTATTTTTCATTGGGTCTTTTCAATTCAATTTATAGAGGAGAAAAAATTATATCTTGTACTTATTTTCTTTCATTTTATATCATTTTTGTAAATATGTTTATATTTTTAAGTGGTCTTAGGTTATAAAATGCTTTGAGTTATGTGTTTTAGACTTGTATTTAAACATATCATTACATATCATTTCAATGTTGAGAAAAAAAACAAGAAAGTTTCATCAAATATCAATCTAAGGGCATTATTGAAAGACATTATCAACTCAGATTTAATTAGTCAACCGCACACATCTTAGTCTTAGATTGCTTCAAGCATGGTTTACATTAGGACTTTACCATTCAAATATATTATCTCTCTATTGACTCAATCCTAAGGGTCTGATTATCATCACAAAAAAATCATATTTCTCTTTATACATCTAAGGGGTGATCCCACAATATTGGTTTACAATTTTTGGCCAAACTAGACACTAAAATAATTTTTTCTAACTAAATTTTCACTTTCAGGCACCTATAGCAGCTAAACCGTGAAGAATTTGAAGATGATGCAAACTAGTGATTTGTCACATTTTGTCTATAGATTCTAAATATATTTTTTTCAAAAATATTGGAATTAGATTGCACTTTTTTTTCCATCTCTTTCGAAAACTAGTTTTTTTCGGTAAACAACATTTTTAAGGAGTGACGCTCACCGTATAACGCATAATTTTTTTTCCATGAAGGATAAATTCTTTTTTTTTTTGAATTTAGATTTGTAACTACGATATATAGTGCTTCTAATGGGTTAGATAGTGTTTTATTGAATATTTTTTCCTTAATCAAGTTTTGAAGTCAAACCAATTACAATTCAAATATAGGCGGACCGTATAACGTATAACTTTTTTTGTATGTATTGAAATTCAATTTTTTTGTTTGTTGGATCAAGCACTTCAATATCTGGTGCACTCATATTTTTTAATTTTTTTTTTATGATCTACTATTTTTCCACATGTGTAGAACAAAGAGTTTGATTTTTGGTGAAAATCCTATGTTTAATAAAACTAAAAAAAAATACATAATAAAACCAAAACATATTAAAATTATATTCGTTGGATAGCTCGTTCCGAGGACTACCATCATCAATTGGGTCTATGAAGTCTCCTCCATTTTCATCCTCAACCTGAGTTTCGAAGCGCAAAATTTTGGACTTTTTTGGTGCCTGAGGGTGAGAAGGTGGGAAAAGTGAGTTTAGGTGAACCAGGGGGGTTCGAATGAACCCCTAGGGGTTTGCTCAAATCAGGAACCCTATTTCATTCGAACCCCCTTTTAAAAAATGTTTTCTTTGTGTTTTTTGGCAGGAAAGGTGGGACCTCACCTTTAATTGGTTCATTCGAACCAAGGTTCATTTGAACCCTCTTTTGGTTCATTCGAAACAAAGGGTTCATTTGAACCCCAAAAACCAATTTTTTTTGCATGGGGTCATTTTTTGTAACTTTTCTTTCCTCACTCGAATTGTAAACCACTTTTGTGGGTTTACCCATAGTAGGATTTCAAAGATGATTCTTATTGTTGCCTAGTTTTCCTAACATAGACATCACTAAGGAAAAAATTCTCCATATAGTACTAAAGGTCAAATTGTAGAGAGAAATAAATTATGCCACCTAGGACAAAATCATACCACCTAAACCATATTATAGTGTGACTGTGTCCCAACCTTTAGAAATACCAAGGTTGTTTTTCCTTATATCTCTTCAATACCATATTTTGACATGTACACAATTTTATGCATCACACACTTCTACATGGGTGATCTTACAATAGTGTGTCCCACATTTTGGGCAAAGTAAGACATTGAAATTTAAAAAATACCAATTTTTCACTTTCAAACACCTATAAAAACCAAACCGTTAAGAAATTGAAGATGATGTGAACTGGTGATTTTTGAGATTTTACCTACATATTATAAATATGTATTTTTTAAAAAAAAATTAAGAAATAGTTTGTGATTTTTTTACATAACTTTTAATAACATATTTTTTTATAGTTAACAGTACTTTTAAAAGTAGTGTTACTTCGATAAAGCATAACTTTATTTGTAGAAAGTATTAAATTATAATTTTTAAAATATGGATCTGTAACACCGATATCTAGTGCACAAATATTTTTCATAATTTTTTATTACTTAACTTTTTCATAACCTTTTGAAGTGAGATTAACTATAATTCAAACATAGGTTACTTCGGTAACAACTTTTTTTTGAATTTATTTGAATTAACTTTCTTTTTTTGTTGTTGAAATAAGATCAAAAACTGGTGCACAAATATTTTTGAATTTTAATATTTATTTTACTATTTTTATGTGTGTGGAATGAAGGACCTTCATAATTGCTAAAAAACCTACCTTCACTAGAAAATAGAAAAAAAAATATAGTAATCAAATTAAATATTCATGGGATGGTGGGCCTAGCTTGATTGGCTAAAGCATCCTACTGCAGGAAAGAGGACACAAGGTATAGTCTCCCCACCATCCTCGTGGTACTAGAGGGTGTGTTGCGCCAATGCCACCAGTCACGTGAAAATATTTTAACAAGTGCATTGCAGTTTATAGGGGGACGAATACCTGGCTGATTCTTGTAGTCTAAAAAAATTAAATATATTCACTATTATAATTGGAAAGCTTACTTCGAGGGATACGAACATACCAAATTATCTTGTCATATTCATTCCATTTCTTGGTCCAATCCAAGGTTGGAATCATAAAATTTTGATGAAAATCTAAGATCTTAAGTGGAAAGGTCACTGTTAGGGCCTTTGTTCAAAGGAATTAAAGGACCTTTGTTTGAAGGTGTTCCATTTCCATAAATTTTGGAAAAAAACCTACAAATGAAGGTTTTTTTCACTTTTCACCTCATTCTAAATTCAAAAGTGTGTGGTACATAATTGGGACTCACTATTGTGAGTTCACCCACATAATGGCTCAAATTTAGTACCTTTTATGCTACAACATGTCTATTGCATGCACATTATGCATCAAATAAGTTGCACATGAATAAAGGCTTCTAGAAAAATGGCTTCACACACATCTACACAAGCATCAAATCTAATATCTCCACATAATATAATGTAAGAAAATCACTCATGCACTCTTCAATCATGCCACATAACTTTAGGAGTGTACACTTTTACATAACAACATTTCCAACTCTTGTAACCTTTCTACATTGTGTGTGATCAACACATGGGCAACAAATGCATCTACATAGTTGATTTCATTTTACAACTTGATCTAGTACTATATAGCACATCTCTAGCAAATCAAGTATATGCATCAATTCATTAATTGATCGCTAGACCTTTCTTACCATATCCTTTGTATATTATTTATATTCACATGCAACATCAATGAATATAATGGCAACTCGAGTATTTGAATTTTTTTTTGAAACACTCCAAATATCATAAGGAAATGACAAACAACATTAACAACCTACAGAATGTTGCCCCAATCGATTAGGTCAATCCTGGGCCAAAAGTGATAGGAACATTAGTAGAACACTTCTCTCACACAAGTGATAGGAAACTAAACTAAGCAACAGTGCAAGGAAATAATTTCATTGAAAACCAAAAAAATAGGGTTTAAATGTGTGTTGCAATACAAAACTGATTACAATGTTAATCGATTCTCAAAGGAATCGACTTCCTTTTTGTTTAGCCTGATTACTCCCAATCTAGAAACCTCACATCTTCTATCTCCTTCCTCGACACCGGCACACTCTACCTCTATAACCACATATCAGGCTTCTTCCAAAAATACCATCGACCTTGATTACACTGGAAGATCCCCCAACTCATCTATGGCGACCGACCCCAACCAAAACCATTGTAACTTCCCTAACTATGCATGAGCAACGAGAATGGAAGATTCAAGCATCTTGTTGCCAAATAAATAATAGACACATGTTGATACGAGGAATTAGAACCTAGCAACAAAAACCAAAATTGCAAAAGTAAAAAATGGATGGGGAATGATGCCCCTACATTAGGATCCCCAAGGAACAAAAAGTTCACGAACTCCAGATCATCTATGGGATGACAATTGGTGGAAATTTAAGGTGTAGTTAACCAAGAAGCATCCTCCAAATGATGATTATGCCATTTCACCAAGTACCTGAAATACTTCTAGCCATGGGTCTTTCTCAACAACTGTTTATCTAGAATGCATTCAATTTCCAGCGGAATGGATTGAGTTGCCTACTGGTCTGCATTAGCTTTCAACTCCAACTCTACTATGTCTACCTCTACAACATATTTCTATGGATACAAATATTCTACATTGAAGATAGGTGAAATACCCATGCCTGGAGGAAGACTAATCTCATAGGAATTTGCTGAAAACTTCTTAAGAATCTTGCAAGGAACGAATTTCTTCATCTTCATTTTATGATATTCACCTGTAGGAAATATTTCCCTCCTAAGATGAGCCAAAACAAGATCACCCACCTTAAAATGAACCTCTCTCTACTTCTTATCAACATATTGTTTGTATTGTTGATTGATTCCTTCAATGTTCATCTTAACCTCCTCATGAAGGTCATGAATGAATTGGGAAAAATCTTCACCATTTGCACTTCTTTTCTCCATGTCACCAAGATTCTTGAGTTCCAAGACACCCCTAGGGTGCATGCCATAAACAATATAAAAAGGACTGAAACCTGTACTCCTATTTGAAGAATCATTGTAAGCAAACTTATCCTATGCTAAATCCATATCCCAGTTACTAGTTGTGTTCCTAACAAGGCATCTCAACATGTCACCAAGACTCCTATTCACTACTTTAGTTTGGTCATCTGTTTGGGGGTGATAGGTTGAACTGAAACTAAGATGTGTTCCCAACTTCTTCCAAAGGGTTCTCCAAAAATTTCGTACAAGCTTCATATCTCTAGTTGACACTATGCTCCTTGGAATACTATGTAATCAAACTAATTCGTTGAAAAAAAAATTAGCAATATTGGTAGCATCACTAGTCCTTTTCATGGAATAAGATGAACCATTTTAGAGAACCTACCCACAACTACAAATATAGAATCATTGCCTCTTTGAGTCATAGGAAACCCCATAAAAAAATCCATAGTTACAAAATCCCATGGTTGAGATGGAATTGGTAGTGGTTGATACAAACTAGTATTTTGACTTTCATTTGCATGTTGATATACTTTGCATCTCTCCACATGCTTCTTGACATCAGCCCACATTCTTGGCCAATAATAGTGTGTGCTTAGCTATAGATATGTCTTATCTTGTTCAAAATGTCCTCCTAGGCTACCACAATGTTTCTCTTTCAAGAGATTCTCCCTCATTGATCCCCTAGGTATGCACAATTGACTGCCTTTGAACAACAAGCCTTCCTGTAGCATAAATTAAATCTAAGGGCCTCTATCTCTACTGATTAGATTGCTACAAGCTTCATATGCTTCTTTGAAATCTGGATCATCCACATACAAATCCTTCAAACTATCAAAACCAACACTATTAGTCTAAATTTCATGCAATAAGAAACTTCTTCTACTTAATGCATCGACAACCTTATTTGTTTTACCGCTCTTATATTTCAACACAAAATTATAACTTTGAAGATACTCTACCCACTTTGCATGCCTCTGATTTATTTTGTGTTGACTGTTCATAAATTGTAATGCATGGTTATTAGTGTAAACAAAAAACTCCTTAGGAATTAGGTAATTCCTCCACTTCTTCAAAGATTGAACCAATCCATAGAGTTCAAGATCATAGGCAGAATATTTCTTCTTAGCATCATTTAGTTTTTCACTAAAATAAGTCACTAGTTTTCCTTCTTGACGAAGAATGGCCCCTATTTCCAATCCACTGGCATCACATTCAACTTGAAATACTTTATTGAAATTAGGTAATGAAAGTATAGGTTGCTTAGTTACTCTATGTTTAAGAAATTTGAAACTCCTTTCAGCCTCTTGAGTCCATATAAACTACTTTTTAGACCCCTTAATTGTTTCAAGTATATAGAAGCAACTACATGACTAAAATTTTTAATGAAATTCTTGTAGAAACTAGCAAGTCCATGAAAAATTCTTACCTCTGATGCACTCCTTGGTGTTTTCCAATCAATAATGGCTTGAACCTTTTCCTTTTCCATCTTCAACCCTTCACTGGATATTGCAAAACCCAAATAAATCAATTCAATTTGCATAAACACACACTTTTTCATATTAATCTACAACTTCTCTTCATGTAACCTTTTCATAACCATCTTCAAATGATGTAGATACTATTCGTTAGACCTACTAAAAACCAATATGTCATTGAGATATACAATAAAAAACTTTCCTAGAAATGGTTTTAAGAATTCATTCATAAGCCTCACAAAAGTATTGGGTGCATTTGTGAGCCCAAAGAGCATAACCAACCATTTGTAAAGTCCATCATTCATTTTAAATGTTTCCTTCCACTCATCTCCAAGTTTGATTCTAATATGATGATAACCACTTTTCAAATCTATATTTGAAAAATACTTAGCACCACCCAAACAATCCATCAAGTCATTTATGCTGGGAATTTTGGAAACCTATATCTAATAGTTATCTTATTAATGGCCCTAGAGTCCATGCACATTCTTCATTCATCTCCTTTCTTAGGCACTAAGATTGTAGGAACAAATCAAGGACTAAGACTCTTTCTTATCAAACCTTTATGGAGTAATTTTTCAACTTTCCTTCTAATCTCATCATTGTCTTGGGGAGTCAATTTTTATGCAGCCTTGTTTGGAAGGCTATCCCTTGGAATCAAGTCCATGTGATGGCTAATACTTTGCATAGGAGGCAACTCATCAGGTAGATCAACTACACCAATTTCCTTATATTCCTCCAAGATATCTTGTATCTCCTTAGGAAGATCATCCACCTTTATCGATGTAAGCAAATCCTTGGGTTTGAGCACCCAAGAAAATCCCATTTATTCCTTCATGATATGTAAGAACTCTTCCACTCACAAACATTATCTTTCTATTGTTGCCACTAATGTATACTCTTGTTATTCATACATAGGCAACAAAGTATGTTTGATTCTATCCTTCTCAAACATATAAGTGTTACTTCTCCCATCATGTACAACCTTCTGATCAAATTGCCAAGGTATACCAAGAATTGGTTGTTTTTAAAGAACCAAGAAGACCCCAACAAGTATATATGAATTTTCCAAATTCAATTCTCGAATACTTAGGAGACAATTTGCGAATGAATGAGATGCAGCTAGAATGCTTCTTCTCTCGTACTTTGGGCTCTACAAAACCCGAGAGGGTGATCCCATAATGTGTATCTTGTAATTCTTCTAGACAATTATTTCACACATTGTATAACAAAGCAAATGTATTCCCAAAAGAAGCTAAATCGATGAAATCCTTCAAGAAATTGACAATTCCTTAAAAGAATTAAAAACCTAAAGCCGAGAATACCATACTGTAACACTAAACTTTAACAAAGGTAAATCAATTAAGAGTTTACTTATGAAATTTTTTCTCAAATTGGAAGACTAGAACCATAAGAAATGCATTCAACACCTTGGTTTAGTGCCATATCTATGGGAAAGGAGTCAAAACACAGTAAATTGAGCTACAAGGTCGCTTTAATTCCAAACAACCATGTTCTTTGTGAAATTGCAAATGTTACAATTCACATATCAACACTTAGACTCTATGACTACTTATTAGATCCACTCAATATGTGTATTAATTTATGTTTTAATGAAAGCACTTTAATTGATTCATTGAACCAGAGCCAAAATTAAGACATACATCAAACCAAAATGACCATGAAGATGAATGAAATAATCATTGATCAAATTTTCATTAATAATTCACATACAACATTAAAACTGGAGATATAATTTAGACTCAAAAGATCATCATTATTATTCAGACGTGCTTGGAAACCATATAATTGAAAAAATTCACTTGCTTGACTCAAAACTTAAGATACCTGGAATTCAAATGTATTCTCTCTATGTTCTCAATTTGTATGTTCAGATATAGAATTCAACTAAAGACCCATACTAATGGCCTTGAATTCCATTTTATAAGAACAAGAGAGAAAAACAAGCCTTGAGCTGAAAATTACACTTGTCCTATTTTCATTTGACCACTATAACACATATTCCCTTTACAATTATATTCAAGCACTCTCAAAAGGAGGGAAACATGTATATGACAAAAATTATTCCCATTTGTTGAAGAAGATACGATTACCTTCAAAAGGAACTTTCACGTGTTATAACAAATTTATAACTTCTTTTTCATTAGCCAAAAGTTAACCATGTCCATGCCTAGTCAACAAAGATTCAAAAAGAACAAAAAGAAATAGAAATAAAGTGATCAATTCATCCAAATTATCACTTGTGTCATCAACCTTTGTGATAAGAAGAGAACAATATTTTGCAATACCTCAACCAAAGCCTGATTTTCACTATTTCTAGGCTATGTATTATTTCTCTTCTCTCCATTATTCACCACGTTCCTCATCACCCATGCACATAAGCTTACTCAATAAAATTTTCCAACCATCAATTATATTCATCATCAGTGGGCCACTTTGTACTCAATAAAGTTTGCACTTTCACACTATGTTGAGTGTACCTAGCATCAATTAGTGCTCTGGCCTCCCTAATAAATACATCCATTCTCATTTCAACTCTAGCCATGTTGTCAATGTGGGAGTTCAGCATGGAGTAATAAACTCTAGTCAACATATCTTTACCCTGAGGAAACCATTCCTTCAATTCTTGCTTCCACTTGGAAAACTCCATCAACTCACCCTTACCATCAAATATTTTTTGTAGACAATGCTCTTCCATGTCCTTGAACAATTTTGATTTGTTGCCAAGTTGCATCCCTAGCTTCCCATGGAAAGTTGTTATCTCATTGATCATATCAATGGTTTGTAGTATCTCAGGGATGTGAGTAGGCGCCTCAGGATACTCATTCACTTTAGACATTATCTCTTTCAGGGTTCCCACTCTAGTGCTCTATTCACTCCATTTAGTTTGAAAATCCCTCTAAACTTTTAGATATTTGATATTGGCCTCGTGGATATTCTTGTAAACTTCCCATACATCATCAACTTTATCGACCAATTTAGTCACTCTATTTTTCAACACATCTTCAAAAATGTCACTAGCCACTTTAATTGTCTCCAATTTGGCCTTCTTGGTATTTTCCTTTTCTGATTTTAGATTCTGGTTCAACTCTTAAATTTTGAGGGACAAGGTCTCTATGTCTTGTGTAGACAAATATGAAGTAGAACTGGTTGGGGATGATAAACCTCTTTGTGCAGTAGCCAATACCTTATTATGCTCATCCATTAACTTATTATATCTATCAAGCAACTTCTTGTAATTGGCCTCTGTAATTTGAGCAGTATCTACAGTCAGCATTGCAACGTGCATTGTTAGTTGTGCAGTTGTAGTAATTGTCATCTTTGTTGCTCTCTTGACAATTATTGCTCCAATATCCTTCTATATGGATTGTATGACATTAGGATTTCTTGTGTTGGGAACCATAGACCAAACAACCAATGTATGCAATTTGGGACTAAAACTGAACCAAATATTTTATTGTCAAAATCCTCCTTAGAAACAAAGGCATTAGGGTCCTTCCTAACTACATCTAATGCAATGGAAGATGATATGTCACATCCAGGTAAAAAAAAGTGCACCACTTCCTTTCACTAATGCCCTTGCCTCTTCTAGTGACATGCTGGCTATTTCTTGTTTTATTTTATCCTCCTCTTCCTTCTCAGCTTCTTGCAAGGAAGGGTCAAATTTCTCCCTTCATCAATCCTTCTTTTAATGTCAACACTTTTAACATGGATGACAAACTCCCTAAATTCCTTGGACTTGATAAAAGCATCATCACACATAAATTCAACACGGGCTTTTACTCTGACATCATCATCCTCAACCTCATTGTATACCCACTTTACAAGCCTACTAGGGGGAACCACAATATTCAATGCATCATCTCCTTCTTTAGGGAAATCTTGATCTACTTCTTGCTCCATTGGGATGTGCTCACTAGATTCCTCTGGGACTTGAGCCCCACCAATTTGCTCACTTTTTGAGTAAGCCACTAATGGGACTACAATAGGTTGTCCACCAGTCTTACTTGATTGCACATGGATGCCTGGAGCGGAAGATTAAGCCAGCTGGCTCTTTATCTGAGCATCATGGTTTTCCTTTGAGACTTTAGCATCAATCTCAACTTGCTACCTTCTCAAAGAAGCTTCTATTCACTGAAATAACCAAGCATTAATTTTTCTTTTACAAACTTATCCTCCAATTTTGAGTAAGGGTTGACATAAAAAGGGTTATCCTTTATCATCCTATCCTCTATTGCACATATCTTTATCCATGCATCCTTTCTTGCATTGAATTCCTCATTAGTGGATAAATTCTTGATTACATCCTCCTGGAAATAGAACTAATGGGGTTTTCCTCCCAATCCCCTAGCTTTTCTTTGAGCCTAGATCACCCCTTCAGGATCACTGAACCTATTGACTTCTCGATTTATCCTATAGTTGTTTAGAAGAGAGCCAAACCTCTCAATACCCTATTTTGAGGTACATTTCAAGATGAAATTCAACCACTAGACTTTTGTTGGCTCTCATTTTCTAGTCATATTACTCTCCTAAAATTTGTCTTGCAAGTCCTTCCTATTTATAAATATGACATTCTTTTTGCTCATAAAATATTTTTTAAGGAGTTTGATTCTCATTCTAGGATATTATTATGGGATAAAAACTTGGACTCTAAAAAGTGGAATATGATTAGTTAGGATAGGGCTTGTCGACCTAAAAAAATGGTGGTCTTGGTCTTTGACATGATGAACTTGATATTCAAGCTCTAGCTACCAACAATTTATTGGAGATGGTGTACACAATAAAATAAATCTTAGGCTAAAATTCTTAATCATAAATATCTTTAAGGGGTGATTTCTTAGGAGGTTCTAAGAATTGATTTGACTAGTAAAGGCTCCTTGGTTTGGAATGCTATCAAGAAGGGTGATTATTATGTTAAGAGAGGTATCTTTGGGATTGTGAATTCTAGTGATAAGCTTTGTCATATTGATTCTTGGAATCTTCACTCCACGATTCTTTCCTCCTTCCCTCTTCTCCATCATTTGAGAAATATTTTTATGAATGTTGGTTGGTTTAAATTTCTTGATTTCAAGGAGCGTTTTCAAGTGGGGAATACCTATTTTCATTGGAAACACATGAATTGTTGGCCTAGGAGGGGTGATCATGAATATAAGGATCTCCTAGCTTCTATACTTGTTGATCATCTTTGTTCTTCTCTACAAAAAAGTGAAAATTTAGCTTGGGGCTTCAATCTTAAAGGATTTTACTTTGTCTCAAGGGGCTATTAGTTATTAGAATTTGAAAGACATGGTTTGGAGGATTTACCTTGGTGGAAAAATGTCTAGAATAAATTTTGTTGTCCCAAGTGTATTCTTTTTGTTTGGCTTCTTTTTCCAAATAAATATCTTACTTGGGAAAACATTAGATGACGAGGATTTCAAGGCCCATCTAAGTGTGTTTTTGTGGATACAATGAGTAAATTTTTCCATCTTTTCTTTCAATGCCCCTTTTCTATGATTCTTTGGAAACAATTGTGGCATTGTTGGAATCAAATTGCTATTTCTATTACCTCCTTAGCAGACTTGTGGGCTTGCTTGGTATGTCCTCCTACTCGGGATTATTTTTTATATATGGCTTGGGACATTTCCCTTGTGTTACTCCTCTTGTAAATTTGGTTGGAGAGGAATCATTTGATTTTCCAAGGACATCAACACCTCATTTAATATGCTTGGAAAAATATTTTAAACTCTGTTAAAGAGACTATAGTAGCCAAGTTTTCTTTAGATCAGGACCTAGTTTCCTTTGATCTTTTAACTATCAAGTATTTAGATTTGGGAAATTTTGACTAGTTTCTCTTCTCTTGGATGTAAAATCAAACCTTCTCATTGTAAGGTTAATAGAGCTGAAAATGGTCACCTACCCCTACAAATATGTTTATAATTAATATTGATCGTTCTTCTAGAGGTAATCCAGGTTCAATTGGGATTGGTCATCTTGTACATGATGCTAAGTTAGCTTAGTTCAATTCTTTTTTCTCTATTTCTATAGGATTTGATATTACTAATGAAATGGAGGTGTGTTCCCTTCTTGTAGATTGGAGAAAGCTTGTGAATTGGGTTGGAAACATTTTTATTTGTGAAATAGATTTTATGATTCTAGTTTCTTTGTTGATTAATAAGACTTCAGTTGATATTTTTGGCATTTGGAATCTTTACTTGATTAGATTCTATATTTTGCTTGAATTTTTTATACTATCTCCTTTGTTCACATTCCTTGTGAATGGAATATGGTTGCTAATTTTCTAGCTAAATAGGTGTCATAAGCTCCTACTAGATGGAACCTTTTTTCTTGGGATTTTTTATCCTATGATTAAATTACTCGATTTCATCGTCTTCTTCAATATGATAGGGTATGATCATATTATCTTTTCTTTCACCATTGTCAAATCTCTAGGTTCTTGGTGATGGAGGATTTCTAGAAATCCTCTTTATTTTTTTCTTTTCTTTCTATTACAGCTATTGTTATTTGGAAATACTTAGGTAACTTTTTTTGAATTCTTGATTAATACATTTTGATCCTTTTTACCAAAAATAATAATAAATAAATAAATAATGTAGATCTAATCAAATTTAGGGTTTATAATGGGAACATTATCTTGAGGATAATAAAACTAATAAGGGGAGCGAAAAGAGTCACCACAAAGGATAACTTATATCATCATGAAAATGTCATCATTTCTAGTAAATTCATTAGATGTATCATTATGATGGGTCATGCACAAAGGGGTGACATTGCAGTTAAGAGATTTTTATACACATCCATCACATGTGGCATTGACATATGATGATCTATATGAGATAGAGGAAATTTGACGTCTTAATAATATATGAGACAATAACCAAAAATTAGATTTAAAATTAGAAAACGAGGAAGGATACTAAGGGTGAAACACTAATTAGAGTAAATATTATACACCAAAATTTAAGGAAATATGTAATGACCCTGCTCAAATCTGACCTCAAAGTGCTGATTAAAGACTCAAGGAATTTTGTCAAACAATTCACATACAAACTTCCAGCTTGCTGGTTTGTGTGATCAAACTGATCTAAAGCTTGTAGATAATATCAAAGCACTCTAAATGTTTGGAAATCAAAACTATAATGCATAAACTATACCCTACATTCAATGCTCAAAACAACAAGTGATAACTACCAACTATTGATATAGTATTGAGAATGTAATATTCTAAAAATGATGTTAATGCCAACATCAAGACTCTTGGCAATTACATTGATTACAAAAAATAAATATGCTGGTAAAGATGCACACCTACAGTTGCAACATGAAACTCCTAATATGCAATGATATATTGAGTTAATAATTGAGAAACCTGATTGAATGAAGGCACCTAGGATGAAAGTTGATGAAGTGTCCAAGTTCTAAGCCAAAAGACCTCTTCACAAGTCAAATCGAATATTTCATGCAATCACCCCTGTTGCTGATGTGAATGCAGATTAAAAATAATGTTCAGCCTTTTGCACTCTCTAACTATCACCAATGGAGTCGCCTAATGTCCTTGAGTCATGCGCCACCATTACTTGTCAAAATCAAACCCCAATGGAGCTCCCTTATGCAAAAACGTGGCATATAAGTATGCAGACTTTTGACTGTAATTTTCTGAGGAAAGTAGATGTTCGATTCTCCACAAATACAATAGATATGCCTCCTATGTTGATGCGCCTAGCTGTTATTAGCATCAATGATGACTCCCGAATCTACTCAGATTTTATGGCAACTTCTTTGTAGAAATCACCCTCAGGAGATAGCCGCCCCTGTTTATAGATGTCAGACCTCAGATTAAATTCTTAGCTGCCACTAAACTCGTCCAATCTACACTTGGAATCATCACCAGACCTCCCTGATTGATGCGCCTCTAATCCTTGATGAAATCGAAGCACAATGAGGAAGCTATGAATAAAATCATACCCTCAGAATGCTGGTTGAGATGACTATAAATTTTTCTAGAACTAATATCCCATGAGCTGAGATACAAACCATTCCTCCAATGATCAGAATTTGATGGATACTCAATGACCAAAATGCCTCAACTTAAGTCCTTCAATCGAACTAGAAAAAACATAAGCTTCTTGGCTAAAATCGAAGTACCAAGAAGTTGCAAGCAAAATCAAAACTCTGATTTCAAAATCAGATTACAAAATATGCAAATCAAGCCAATAAGATGAAGACTCCCAATGCAAAATGTCTTCAACAATTTCTCCAATTTGAATCATACAAAAAACTTGGCCAAAGGCCACTAAGTTTTTACAATGAAACTCAAATAGAAAGTCTGAAGTAACTTTCTCCCAGCTGCAATAATTCAAGTGATATTTCACACCCTCAAAATTGCTTACCAATTGAGAGTTTTCATTCTCAATGGCCAACTGTGACAACTGCAGAAACCCTAGGCTCCACAATGCACATCAACAACAAACATCAACATCAACAACAAATCTGGATGATAGACAATGAGCCCTCGATGCCTATTTATTCGTTTTCCCCAATAGGTCGGCCTCCTTCTAGAACTTTCCCAAGTCACCTTCTAAAAGGAATATTATTTTATTTTATTTTATTGTTTTATTATTTTGCACTTTATAATAAAATAATTATTCATAACATAAAGTGCAAACATAACATTACTTTATAACATGAGGTTTTTAAAAATAGAAACATATCAAGAAATCATTAGAACACCTCCATATGTAGACTGAATCACGAAACGAGCCAACCAATCAACTGGGTATCTGCCAAACGACCCTCTTATCAAGCTCCATTAGCCTACGAGGATCAGGAATAGGCTAATTCCTCCAAAATCCATTGCTCATGAAAAAGGGGACATTACAAAATAAAATGCACTCCACATTAATTTCATAATTTTGAAAGGGGATGTTAAATAAATTAATGCAATTATATCTTAAACTAGTATGAATTGAGATCTATTAGAAAAATAAGTGGAAATGATAAATGGAATAGTTAAGATGGATTAGGTCTCCACTAGAAATTAGTATGCTAACAACTTTAAATACTGAATCATTGCACAATAGAAGTGTGTCAACTAGAGAATTATAGTAAATATAGGACTAAAAACCTCAAACAATTGAAATATTAGAGTTAAATGAGGCTTGAGGCTAGATTACATTTATGATATAGTTCATTAACACCCATATCGAATAACTAAATTACATCTATGATATAGTTCAGTAACACCCATATTGAATAACTAAAACAAATTTGAAATTGATATAAAACCACATATATACTAAATTACATCTATGATATAGTTCATTAACACCCATATCGAATAATGAAAACAATTTTGAATTTGACATAAAACCACATAAATACATACTTGCAAGCACTCTTCAAACTCACTTTTTATTAAAAAAGTCTCAAAATATAAATTTTTAAAACAAATATGTACTATTACAATTGTTTTCCTCTGGTGACTGAACATGTCATTAAAAAGTAATGCTCGCATAATCTCTAGCACTATGATTCAAACATTTTCTTAGACTTAAACATGCTGAAGTGAAAGATGCCAAAATGGACAAATTTATCGCAGAACTAACTTAAAACATTATGCCCCAAATGTTAAAAAAGAATAATATATAAACAAAATAGGAAATCACAATGGAGTGATCCATTTGAACATTTAAAACCCATATCAAAAAATATCAACTCATTTGAAATGAAAATATTACTTTAATACCATTCACAAGAAAACAAAATATGAAGTCACAATAGAATGATCTATTTGAGCATTTGAAATTCATCTTGAAAACTATCAAATCGTTTGAAATGAAAATATATTTTAATAATGTTCACAAGACCAAAGCAGTATATAAGATCCAAGAACAGCACACAATTTCTCTTATAAAGAAAACAACAAAGTTTTATAAAGTTTGAAATGTTCTCCCTAAGTTCGAAGCTTCTGCAGTCAGTGCTTGCCATAACTGAAGTTCTAAACATTCTTTGAAAGCCAATCTAAGCCATCAAACAGCCCTTTGCCAGTAATAGCACAGGAGCCCTGAACATGCCATCGACGCTGAGGCAAAGACTGCAGATCAAGCTTCTCACTTATCTCATCACAACTCATTGCATTGGGCGAATCCTGCTTGTTTGCAAAAAGAAGAAGAGCAACATTTCTTAAAGACTGCTCACTAAGTATCCTGTGCAACATCTCAGTTGCGTCATATATACGCTCCCTGTCACTGCTATCCACCACATAAACAACAGCTTTGCACTTGCCAATGTATTCTCTCCACAGATGTCTCACATTTTCCTGGCCACCCACATCCCAAACAACAAAGCGCGCATTCTTGTACTCCAAAGTCTCCACATTGAAGCCCACTGTGGGAAACGATCGGATCGCTTCCCCAAGCTTTAAGTTGTATAAAATGGTGGTTTTGCCTGCTGCATCAAGACCCAACATCAGTATTCGGGCCCCCAGCTTGTCATCCAAACATTCTGAAATTTTGCTGCATTTGCAACCCATCTTCTCCAAATTCTTAGAATTGCACACAATGCTTTGAGAAATCACACACAACAAGATGTCTATACCAAATGCTTGTTTATGTCCTTTATATATAACTCTTATAAATGAAATACTTGCAGTAAAGCATGTTCACACTGAGCCGACAGCTACTTCACCATTATAGAAGGGCTATATATAATCCTAATATTTTGTTCATATGAGGTGTAAAATCCTACTTAAGTATTAATTGAACTTGTTATATCTACTTTAGAATAGACTTTACCACTAGCAATTGCATCTTGGTGTGCAATGGGTACGCAGAAGAGGTATAGAAGGTTAATTAGGGATTATTCGTATTATTATTGAAATATTATATTATTATTTTTATTATAGATTTTTATTATATAATAATATTATTCTATTTTTATTTTTATTTATTTACTATTATATTATTATTATTTTATTAATATAACAAGTTTGGATTGTGTTATATTATTATATTAATGATTGGATTATGTATTATATTATATTTATTTTATTATATTTATATTATATTATAGAATGTAATTATATTTGTAATATAATATTTAATTATATTATATTTATATTAAATAATATTATATTATATAAATATTTATTATATTATGCTATTATATTTTAGTATATTATAATAACATTTATTATATTATATTATATTATATTATATTATATTATATTTACGTCGAAGGCGCATTCTATTTGAGAATTGTAAGCTAATAACTGAAATTAACAGTCAAGAGATTAGGAAAAACAATGCAATGGAGTTAAATTAATCCTCACCATTCATTGCTTCCTATCGTTTCCGTTATTATATTGTATTATATCATATTTCTAATTGAATGAGTTTGGATTTTGGATCAATTTTTAGAATAAAGGTTGAAATCAAATAAGTATTATATATTGTTAGTTTTATATTATTATTATTGTTATATACTTTTATTATATAATAGTATTAATATATTATTAATATTCAAATTATTATACTATTCATAATATTGTATTATTACTTTGATATTACTATTATATTATTCTTATTATTAAATTATTTCCATTATTATATTATTATATTAATATGATTTTTTTAATATTTTACTTGGTAAATTATCATTATCCTTAATATTATATTATTAATTAAATATTATGAATTTAATATTAAATTATTATTTTATTATTATTATTCTAATGTTATAATGTTATTTTATATTGATATTATTATATTATTTATATTATATTATATTATTATAATATTTAATATTATACTATATTTATCTTAATATTAAATATATGATATTTATATTATATTATTATTTTATATTATATTATACTAATATATAATATATCATATGTTATTATATTATATTTACATTTATATTTATTATATGATATTTATATCATATCATATTATATTATTTAACTATTGTACTATTATTTTTATACTATATTATAAAAATATTTATTATATTTGTTTTTGTTTAGTAAAATAATTATTATATTATTATATATTAAATATTTTATTTTATTTATAATATTATAAAAAAAAATTATTATGTTAAAAATACATTATATATTAAGTAGGGTAAATTAATTAGGGTAAAGGATGTTGTAATGTTAAAACCTATATGTCTTCATTATTATGATCTTCGTCATAATTTTATTTTAATAAAACCCTCGTGAAACCTTATTTTCAGCTATAGTGTACCAACGAAGAAGTGTTTGGAGGAGCAAAAACCAATAGCAGGGGGAAAGCAGCTAAAAACACCCAAAAAATAGTTGAAAAAATGATGAACGGCGATGCTTTTATACGTTGCCTTGTTTATAGAAGGAACACTACTGTTAAAAAGAACAATGCAAACGATAAATTTAAAACGACGACATAAACACTAGGAAGTAATGAACTCTCGGGATTAATTTAATTGTAATGAACTCTCAGGATTAATTTAATTATATTAGCTTGCAATTCTCAAATAGGATATGCCTTCAACGTAATTATCCAATTCATGTAGTAATAATTTATCAATCACACAATTTATTTTTATTATATCAAATTTATTGTAATATGTCATTTAATGTATAATTTAACATGTTTTTGTTTTAAGTTCAATATATGAATTAATACAATATATATTAATAATTTTTAATATTTTGTTTTATCAAATTTATTTTTATTATTATTTTTCATTGAGTCCTTTGAATTCAATTTATAGAGGAGAAAATTATATCTTGTACTTATTTTCTTTTATTTTACATCATTTTTGTAAATATGTTTATATTTTTAAGTGGTCTTAGGTTATAAAAGGGTTTGAGTTATGTATTTTAGACTTGTATTTAAACATATCATTATATATCATTTCAATGTTGAGAAAAAAAAGAAAAAATGTTTTATCAAATATCAATCTAAGGGAATTATTGAAAGACATTATCAACTCACATTTAATTAGTCAACCACACACATCTTAGTCTTAGATTGCTTCAAGCATGGTTTGCATTAGGACGTTACCATTCAAATATACTATTATTTTGTTGACTCAATCCTAAGGGCCCCAATTATCATCATAAATATGTTGCACAAGATACTTAGTGAGTAGTCTTTATACATATTAGGCTTCCAAAGATGATTCTTAGCACCGCCTAGCTTTCCTAACATAGACATCACCAAGTAAAACATTCTCTATAGTACTGAAAGTCAAATTGTAGAGAGAAATAAAGTATGCCACCTAAGACAAAATCACACCACCTAAACAACATATAGTGTGACTATGTTCCAACCTCTAGAAATACCAAGGTTGTTTTGCCTTATATCTCTTCAATACCATAGTTTGACATGTACATAATTTTGTGCATCACACACTTCTACATCGGTGATCTCACAATAGTGTGTCCCACTTTTTGGTCAAAGTAGGACATTGAAATAAAAAAAAAACCAAAATTTTACTTTTTGACACCTATAGCAATTAAACCCTTAAGAAATTGAAGATGATGTAAACTAGTATTTTTGAGATTTTGTCTATAGAATATAAATAAATGTTTTTAGGAAAACATTTGTGAGTTTTTTTATATAACTTTTAATAATTTATTTTTTATAGTTAACAATAATTTTAAAAAGTAACATTACTTATAAAACATAACTTTAAATATGGACTCATAGCATCGATATCCAGTGCACAAATATTTTTCTTAATTTTTTATTACATAACTTTTTTCAAAGCCTTTTGAAGTAAGATTAACTATAATTCAAACATAAGTTACTTTGGTAACACATAGCTCTTTTTATATTTATCCTAATTAACCTTCTTTTTTTTTTGAAATAAGAACATCAATACCTAGTGCATTAATTTTTTAAATCTATTTTACTATTTTTCATGTGTGTGGAACAAAGACCTTCACAAATGCTAAAAAACCTACCTTCACTAGAAAATAAAAAATAAATATAATAATCATATTAAATATATTTAATATTATAATTGGAAAGCTTATTTTGAGTGTTACGAACCTGCCAAATTATCTTGTCATATTTAGTTCATTTGTTGGTCCAACTCAAGGCTGGAAACATAAAATTTTGAGTAAAATCTAAGGTCTTAGGTGGAAAGGTCACTTTAAGGTCCTTCATTCAAAGGAATTAATGGACCTTTGTTTAGAGGTGTTCCATTTCCATTATTTTTAAAAAACCTTTAAATGAAGGTGTTTTTCACTTTTCACCTCAATCTAAATTGAAAAATGTGTGATACATAGTTGGCACTCACTATTGTGAGTTCACCCAAATAATGGCTCAAATTTAGTGCCTTACATGCCACAACATGTTTATTTCATACACATTATGCATCAAATATGTTAGACATGAATAAAGGATTGTAGAAAAATGGATTCACACACATCTACAAAATAATCAATTCCAATAGCTCCATGTAATACAATGCAATAAAATCACTCATGCACTCTTCAATTATGCCACATAACTTTAGGAGTGTACACTTAAATTGCACAACAACATTTCCAACTCTTGCAACCTTTCTACATTGTGTGTGATCAACATGGGAAACTCATGCATCTACATAGTTGATTGCATTTTGCAACTTGATCTAGTACTACATAGCACATCTCTAGCAAATAAAGTGTCTGCATCAATTCACTTATTGATCAAAAGACTTAATTTCTTACCATATCCTTTGTATATTATTTATAATCACATGCAACATCAATGAATATAATATAATATTCTTTATGTATTTATTGTGTCTCTGCTTTGTTTCAATCACCATATTTTATAATAATGTTTTTTATAGTTCAAGAGTTCCATTGGAAGTATACCCATTTCCATTAGCTTAGCCATGAATTTTCCTACACATGAAGTTGTCCTCTTAACTTAAATAGAAAAATTAGATCATCAATATAAAAGTCTATGGGGTTGATCTCATTTGACCTATCCTCAAACATATATATTCAAGTTCAAGGATTCACATCACTCTTCTTTTCTTCATATCATTACTTAGAATATAAACAAAAAGCAAAGAAATCACCTAGAAGTCATATATTTTAGTAAGCTCTCTTGATAAAAGAAGTTTTTTTTCAACTTCTCTAGATGAAATAAGTTTTTAACCCTCTCTAGATCAATAAAATCACCTACATGTAGTTACTTAGCCTCACCCTAGTAGTTCCAATTCTTGTTGCATGCTCTTGAGTCTCAAGGTTTGAGTTTTGACATCATCATATTGCAACTCCTTCCAAGTATAGTCTACACCATTGATTTATAGCTTTTTATCCTAAGAGGTCTAGTTATGTGATGTCACTAGCACATGCTTTTATCCTTTGTATTGACTTTTATAGTGAGATTTTATAAATTGCCATTGAGATATTTTGATGTGTACCTTGGGTACTTAGTCTTTGATTTGATATGCTTTATCACTTACTCAGATGTTGGGTTTGTCATCAATTTGCATTATAGATGATATTTTATATTGGCATATGTTATCTAGTTATATATTATGACTTGCATATTCCATGATGTACTATGTTTGGGTTCACCTATATAGATTTGCATATCTTGGACTTGTTTAGTGTTTTAGCATCTTGTTGTCACTATACACATTATTTATGATTTGATTATGATTATCTAATTTAACACTATATTTTTATGATAATTAATTTCTACACTTGTGTTTCTATATTATGACTTTATAATGAATTTTAGTTGATGTAGTTAGTGATGTAATATCAATTATATTATATCATATTGGATTTTATGATGTGCTTCAATTATTTTATATGGAGAAGGTAAACCTAATGTTTTATTAGGTATGAAGGCACATTTTTTTGTTTTTTTGGAGATAGTTCTATTTGTGAAAATATATTATTTATATTTTTAATCTCACTCAATTCAAGTTGTGATATGTATTTGTTGATACTTGTGAAACTTTGATCTTAATCATATCCATTCCAAATCCATGTGTTGTGAATAAATCTATGAAGTGTGTGTTTTATTTATATACATATTTATTTTATTATTTTTATTGGTTTCCACATTACTTCTTGTGAAGTATTTGTAAATGACCTTTATATTTTAAATGAGAAATCAATTTTATTTAATTGACATTTTAGAATGGTTTTGTACATTTTAATGTTATAATATTTTAAAAATATATTGTGAATTAAAAATCATGTGCTTTAATCCATAGCCAAATTAATTTAACCAACTTGTGTTAATTTAATTTTGAAAATAAAGTCCTATTTGTATTAAATTACATGTATGTGATAATTCATTTAGGGAAATAGTTAACTAATTTGTTTTTTAATGATATGTTAAATGATTTTTCTAAGATACCAATATTTTTTTTAAATATCTTTTGGGGAAAAGTGTGCTTAGTCAAAATTAATTTAAGTGTATAGTATGGCCTTATTGAAATTATTTGCATAAAAAAGAAAATGTTTATTATTTAAAAAAAAAAAAGTCTTTTAAGGAAATATTTATATATGTAAAAGTAAAAGTTATAAAGGGCATTTTGGGTGCTTAGCTCTCTCTTCCTTGAAAAATTATTATCTAAATGTCAAAAAAAATGTATTTAGATTTTCTTGGAATTAGAATAACCTAGGATTGAGATTTCTTTGGCGTGGAAGAATATTTCTTGTTGAATCCTTAGGTCTCTTAAAAAAGGCATTCTTCCTTGTGTTAGTCTACTTAAAAGAGGTAATTATCTTCTTATTTGTTTATGATTTTATAATTTAAAATCTTTTCTTTTAATGCCCATAATAGGTGGATGTATATGGTTTCTTTATTGTAGGAGTGAATGAAGAATATTTTGTGTAATTAGAATTAGGTTTGATTTAATTTTAATTGTTTTCAAATCATTTTGAAATGAAAATAGAGCCAAAGTTATGGAAAAAAATCTTAGAAGCCCTTGTAACTCCTTATAAGTTGGAATATTTCCTTTTGTGTTTTTGGCATCAAAGCCCATATAATTTAGATTTTAAAAATTATGTGTATTTTGTGAGATAACTTCTATATTTTTTAGGTGATGTTATCAATGGTGGATTTGGGGGTTTTATGGTTGCAAACCTTTTTGATGAAAATGAAAAACTTAGACATAAACCTTGTTTCTTTGTTTTATTTGCAGGACAAGAGTGTCACATTGGAAATTTTTATTGTTTATTAAAAATATATTTATTTAATGATTAATTGATTAATTTAGGTGTTTGTTATTAATATTCAAATAATACACTAAAAATGGAAAAGGGCCTAGCTACTAGAACTTCAGTGGAAGAGCAGAGGTTAGACGTGGTTGCCTCATAGGACCTTTTGCGAAAGATGGCCAACTGGAACCCATAAATAAGGAGAAACCTCATCGTGCGAGTGATGGAATCATTCCACCAAGCAATCTAGCTTGTATTGTGAGGTGGCCTGCACTCCAAATTCTAAACTGTATGGATGTGGGACAACGTGGGTTGATGATTCAGCAAGGATGTATTAAAAATAATTGAGTCCTACTAGAATGAGGTTGCCTTAACTCCCATTCAATGCAAAATGAAATGGGAAAGTGGTTTGACAATTCCACACCCACTAACAACCTAATCGAAAGCAGCGAAGAGTTGGAAAAAGAGAAAAAATATTGAGTCGAGATCATGGCATGATCAAGGAATTTAAATATCCTATCAGACCCAGCCCGGTAATTGCACTAAGTGTGCCAAAGAGAATGAGAATGGCGGCAGTCAATATTGGGATAAAAAATCTCCAATTTATTATGCATGTAGTACCATGCCTCTCTTTCTCCAACTACCCATTGAAATGGTAGAGTACCATCCTTGTCATATGCCATCTCAACCATATTAAAATCTCCACACAATAGCCAGGTAGCAACTGGGAATGAATCAACAATCCAACACCAAAGAAGAGATCTTTCAACAACATCATTTGAGGCATAAACATTCATAATCCCAAAGGAATAATTATCAATGCTAAGAAGAATCCAAACGAGCCGATGTGTGGGGTCAGACCCATGATCAACCACACAAGCGTGCCATTGTGGGGATAAAAGGATGACCACTCCACCACGTCCAGCCTCATGTTCAGTATAAAACATTTTACTAGTTGGGCAGATAGAATGACAAGCTGAAGCAAGTAAAAAACCAACTTTCACTTCTTGAAGACACAAAACATCAATATCAACATACTTCTAAAGAGTATCCCTAATAGAATACTTCCCAGAGAGGTCTGTTAGACCTTGAACATTCCATGCGAGGAAATTCGTGAATGAAACTTCTCCATATTGTTGAAGTCCAACTCCTCATCCAAAGTGGAGAAGCGATTGTGTAAGAATTCTAGCAAAACTAAGCCAATTTAAATGGTTGGAGACAAAAGTATGGACATTTCTCCTAAACTTATTCTCCTTCTTCCAAAGGTCGAGAAGGGATTTGAGACCTCCTATGAACTCCCGACATAGGAGGAGATTCAATTGGTTGTGCTATCATAACTGCAGTAGGTTGGGGGGTATTTTTAGGCCTTGGCTATGCTGATGTACTGGTGGAACCAACCTGGGCTTCTTTCCCCTTCACAAAAGGGTTTGAAATCTCTTTTGTTGGTTAAGGGGCTTTGGAAACCATCCTAGAGCCATTAGACTTATTTTTTTAGTTAGTAACCATTGTCCACTTTTCCTCTGGTTTGGTGGCAACACTTTCCACCTACGGGGCTTTTCATCATCCCATGGTAGTGAAGGAGTGTGAGGAACTACCAGAGGGAAATCCTTAATCTTGTGGTCTACAAACTGACACCTATAACAAGTATTCGACATATTAAAATAAGTGACTTTTTGGGTATGCCGAAGAGAACCAATTTGAATATCAATGGACTCTTTCAAATCCTTTGAAAGGTCCACTTCAACACAGACACACTTTTGAGGGTGAGCTTGAAAGAACCTATTGAGTTCAACACAAATAACCCTCCCGAGAGAGGATGAAATATGTTGCAAAAGAGGCACACAAGGCAACAAAAAAATAGGAAACTCAATCCAAACTGGCACCCTAACTTGGTGTCATATGAGACAATGAAGTCCCAAGTCCATGACTGGAAAACCAACAAAGAGGATCGGACATACCAAGGACCATGGTTCAAGATTGCCTGAACATGACTGACCTCCGTGAAGTGGAAAATAAAAAAAAAATTGGTCAAATTTTGGACCATATCAAGACGGGCCCCATGAGGGACCTAGGCCTTATAAACCCATTCTTTAAGAATAATTTCAGGAGGAATCCTCCCAAAAAATAACTAACAAGAGGATGTTGCTCTATCCATTAACATGTAGAATCAAAATCTGGCAAGGGTAAAACCACATCAATCGGGGAGTCAAAAGACTTACCTTGTGGAACACTTTCGAAACAAATTTTTGGTGATGCTTGTTCAAAGGGGAAGCCATTGAGAAAATCCATCAAACTACCAACACCAACAAGAATTGTTGGGTTAGAGTCGGTTGAAAACATAATAAAACCAAGAAAATTGTAGTAAATGCGGTCGTACACACAGTAAATGAGAAAATCATGTGCCTATGGTGTGGTATGATGCAATAGGGGCCAAGGATGACCATAGACACAAGAAACCCTATCACATCTCATTCACCTCAAATCCCCCCATTCTATGTTTCATTCTACACACATTGGAAAAAAATAATTTTTTATTATTTTTCTCAAAATTGGGTGAGGGGCAGGAGCACACTTAATTTTCCACTTTTAGGATGCCCACTTTGAAAATTATTAAAAACATTATATATTCATCAAAAAATAGCAAAATAAATTAGCATAAATTGTGTGATGTTAGATAACTTTCCACTAAAGGAATTTATATATTTTTTTAAAAGTCATCAATTTAGGGGGAGCACATCTAATGCTATGTTATATTTTTCTGAAAAAATATGATCACTTTGTGTGCTCCCCCTATTTCACCCTCTTAATTTGTACCATTTTAGAGAAAATAGCTTAGAATATAGACTTTTAGCACTTCTAATATTTTTCTAATAACATCTTGAAATATTGAGCATATGTATCTTGAATGGGTGATCCCACATTAGTGGTTTACAATTTTTGGCCAAACTAGACACTGAAATATTTTTTTCTAACTAAATCTTCACTTTTGGGCACCTATAGCAGCTAAACCGTGAGGAATTTGAAGATGATGAAAACTAGAGTTTCGTGAAATTTTGTTTGTAGATTCTAAATATATATTTTTTAAAATTTTTGAAATCAAATTGCACCTCTTTTTCCATCTCCCTCGAAAACTAGTTCTTTTCATAAAACAACATTTTTAAGAAGTGACGCTTACCGTATAACGCATAACTTTTTTTCTATGAAGGATAAAATTCTAATTATTTCAAATTTAGATTTATGACTCAGATATCTAGTGCTTCGACTTGGTTAGATAGTGTTTTATTAAATATTTTTTCCTTAATCAAGTTTCAAAGTCAAACCAATTACAATTCAGACATAGGTGGACCATGGTATAATGTGTAACTTTTTTTGTATGTATCGAAATTCATTTTTTTGTTGGATCAAGGACTTCAATATTTGGTGCACTCATATTTTTAAATTCTTTTTGATAATCTTCTATTTTTCCACATGTGCAGAACAAAAAGCTTCATTTTTGGTGAAAACCCTATGTTTAATAAAACTAAAAAAAAGATATGAGTACTACCTAATTCCAGTTGGGTTCGTGAATTCTCCTCCATTTTCATGCTCAACCCAAGCTTCAAAGAGAAAAAAATTTATTTTTTTTGTGCAAAGAGCAAGGATTAGGGAAAAGGTGGATTTGCTTGAACTAGGGGGGTTTGAGTGAACCTCCTTTCAAAAATGGGTTTGCATGTGATTTTTTGGTGGGAAGCATTTAATTGGTTAGCTCAAACCTAGGTTCGAGCGAACCCTCTTTTGGTTTGTTCGAACCCCAAGAATGAATTTTTTTGGCATGGAGTCATTTTTTGTTAGTTTTCCTTCCTCACTCAAATTGTAAACCACTTTTGTGGGTTTACCCAATACTTGTCGACATTCAGTCATATTTGTTGATTTTAAGAAAATAATACAAATTTTGACTCCCTTTTGGCCCCCTATTTCCTCACACTTATCTAATACACATCTAGTTATTTCTACCAAATTCATCAATAATTAGATCTCTATCAATATATGTTGTATAAAGAGTGTGATCCAATTTATCATGAGAAAAAAATCACAATATTTGTATCACTATCATGAGTTAGTTGTGATAAATTGTCAGCTTTAATAATTTCATATTAATATCATATAAAAAAGGAGGTAACACATGTCATGAATTAAGTGTTACTAATATTTAATTAGATAAATAATCAAGGAAGTCACACAAATAACCATATGAGTGCATAGGATATTCCAATGATGGAAAGGAAATATCATCATGATATATATGAAAAAATATCATCAATATGAGCTATAAAAAGAATAACAATATAATACAAAAAGATAGTAAAAATGATCATTTAAAGATTAGTAAATGTAAGATTAAAAATATTAGGATTGTCTATTGTGAGTTCTAGGGAAGGGGAATTATAGGATAAAAGATATGTATTATTAAACAAACAATTGTTAGGACATGCAAGGAACCCCTATACATAATGATATAAGAAAAAAACATAAAAAAACAAAACCATATAATTGTGTAATCAAGTATATTTTCTAAAAAGATGAATCTATTAGAAAGTGTGAAAGATAAATAATGTAGATCTGGGATCCTTTGATCCCCTTTACAAGTATTCGCTTTTATTTTTGTCAATGGTGATTTCTATCAAGGGTTTTTCTATTTTCTTCTCTTATGAATCTATTTATTTCTTTTTGTTTGTATTGTGTGGCACCTTGAGGTTTTAATGACAAGATCAAGAGGGGGCCCTAAAGTCCCCTCACATTTTTCATTAAAAGTGGTGTTAAAAAATTCTAATCATTTTCTCATGTGCAAAAATTCTATTCATTTTCTCATGCAAGCTAACCATGATGTTTGTTTTATGAAATCGGTTGATAATCTTGAGCAACCTTATTGTTTCCTCCAAAAAAGAACTTGATGCTCATCTTGTTGTGGTTATTAATCGGAAGGTTCTTGCAAAGGATGCCCTCTATTATTTTGAACATGTTTTGATATGTAAAGTTATGGGAATTTGAGCTTCACTTCCTTTCATTAAGAATTGGGTACATCACACTTGGTAGTTGGAAGATAATATGGAGTTGATATTAGTAAAAAATGGTTAATTATTATGGTCTTCTCACATCTGGTTGAACGAAATATGGATTTCAAAAGGGGACCCTTAATTTCATAATCGAGCTAGGTTGTTTATTAAACCTTGGAATGTGGGGTTTGGCCCAATTGAAGAGCTACCAAGTTCAAAATCCAAATGTGGTTCAACTTCTTTGAATTTCAATGGAGTTATATTGATCCAATATTTTGAATTATATTGCAGAAGTTCTTGGAAATTCTAAGGGTCCATCTCATCACATGTTGAAAATAAAGGTAGTCTCCTATGCTCATATTTGTGTTGAGATTGATCTTAATAATCCTTTACCTGAATCTATAGAGATTCATTTAGGTAGTATGTAGTGGATTCAACATCTAGATTATGATGCTATTTCATTTAGATGTCGTCTATGTCATGTTTATGGTCACCTTCAATGCAATTTCCCAAATAAAAATTTTGTTTCTCCATATTCACATGAGAATTCTAAGGAAATGTAAAATGTCAAATGAAAACTACTAGTTTCTTTTGAGGGTAAAGAATCTCAAGATATTAGTCCAATAAAGTCTAGTAATAAAGGAAATAATTAGATTTTCCCAAAAAAGAAGTTGGTAAAATGGATCTCTAATAGTAGATTTCATATTTTAGAGTTTTTTGATGATATAATTGTGAATCTCATGGAAATCCCTTATTCTATTCCAAATTTGGTACCTTGTAATGATGTCGTAGACCTACCACATGATATTTAAATTCCATCTGAAGACAAAATTATTTTTAGGGATAGAAGTTATTGTAAACCAATACCTTCTATGGATGATCTAGGTCATTGGATAATATTGATGTTGTATCTAATGTTTATTTTTCAAATTTAGCAGTGGTACCACTTGTAAACTCTAGATATGTGCTATTAGAAGCTTCTCAGTTAGCTGTTGCTAAAGATAATCTTAAAAACAAAACTCTAGCTTATTTAGGCCTTAAAAAAAACCCTCAAAAAAACCAATTTAGATAAAATCAAGGTTGGGAGGAAAAGCGATCACAAGAAGATGAAAACAAGTGAAGAATCATTGGTTGAATTTGGTGTCATATGTACTTTGGATTCTCACTTCTCAATCTCACAAGAACGATAATTATTTCATGGAATGCTAGGGGTCTAGGCAACAACCCTCATCAAAAAATTATCCAATATCTTGTTAGAATTTATAAGCCTGATATTTTTTTTCAAGAAACAAAACTTTTAGTGGAGGATGTGTAATTTATTTCATCTAACATGTGGAAAGGTAATCAATATAAATATTTTGGAGCTCGAGGTTCTACAGGGAGTTACATGTTTATGTGACCCTCATCAACTTACTCCTCTTTTGTTTGCAAGTAAATATTCTTTATCTTTGGTCAGTAGCTTTTTGTACTTTAGAAGTTCTAGTCTTCTTTCTAAATTTTATTCTCCAACTGAGCTTAATAGAAAATGTCGTTTGTGGTCCTTTATTTTCCATATTCATTTTTTTTGCTTCTATCCCTTATATTTTATTTGGATATTTTAATGCCATTCTTTCTCTTGGAGACAAGCTATGGGTCTCAGTTGAATTGATCAATCTTTCATTTTATTTCAAGAAAATATATCTTTCCTCAATCTTGTCAAGGTTAAACCTAGTGGTGGTCCTTACACCTAGAGCAATAGAAGATGTGGTAGTAAATATATTTAGGAGTGGTTGGATATATTTTTAGTTTCTGAATGTTGGTTTGGTGATAATTGCATAACCCCTTTTTCTTGAGTTACATGGTTCAAATCATTGGCCCATTAAGTCATTATCTTATCTCTTTTCTCATATGAAAATATATAGTTTCAAGTTTCAATTAATACATGGCTTCATGACCATTATTTATACCAAAAAATGACATAGTCATGCTTTACAAGGAAACCCTCATTTGGAACTGCTACATACTATTTCTTTAAACTGTTTCAATTTATAAAATTTAAACTTAAAAGGTCAAATAAGTTTAGTTTTGGTAATATTTTTGGCAAAATAAACAAGTACAAGAAAACCTCAATGATATTACTTTCCAAATTAGAGAATTTTGAATGACTAGAGAATGTCTTCTAGATGAATCTTCTTTTTTATAGAGAGCTTCATTAGTGGAATCTTTGTGAAGAGATATTTTAGAAGAAAAATATATAATTACCTAGTTGCAAGAGGGTGACCAAAATACCTCTTTCTTCTATAATTTTGTTAAGGATAAGCATACTAGTAAGGTTATTACCTCTATTGCCTCTTCTCAATTAGTTAGATTTTATTTATTTAATGATATTAATCAAGAAGTTGTACATTTTTTTTCTTTTTCTTTTTCTTTTTCAAAAGGCAATCATGTCACTGTGGAAAAAGAAAGAATAATTTTAGAATGAATTCCTTCCCTAGTCTCTGCAGAAATTAATGTCATTCTCATGATTGTTCAATATTAATAAATTAAAAAAGTTTTTTTTGAAATGAAGAAAGGTATAAATTTTGGCCGTGATGACTTTCCCAATGAAATTTTCCAATAATTTTGGTATATCATCAAAGATAAATTATTGGAGGTGGTTTAGGAATCTTAGAAAAATAAACAAATGCTTAAAGCTATTAACTCTACTTTTCTAGCCTTGATTCCCAAAAATATCAATGTAAATTCCTTTAATGATTGGTGTAGATTCCTTTAACCTTTTTCATCCAATTTCTCTTTGTAATGTCACTTTCAAGATCAAACTATTTAACTTATTGCAAAATGTAGAAAAAAGGTTCTTGATTTTATTATATAACGTAAGCAAGGAGGCTTTGTTAAGGGTTGTGAAATACTTGATGGGGTTGTTATTGTTGTAAAAATTATTCATTCAATTGCTTGTTCTAAGGAGAAATAAACACTTATCAAAATTCATGTGGTTGAGGCTTATGAAAAGGTTTGATGGTCCTCCTTAAGGAATCTTCTTTCTCTTTTTGGATTTGGTTCAAACTAGATCCCTTTCTTAATTAGTTGTATGGAATATTCTTCTTTTTTTGTTTTATTCAATGGAATTTCATCTTCTCTTTTCTTTCCTACTCAAGGGATATGCCAAGATGATCCACTTTCCCCTTATCTCTCCATTCTTATGGTTGAAGGATTAGGAAGGTTTGTCAATAATTTGAAGACTAAAGGTTTCATTCAAGGATGACATGTGGCTAAGGGTTGTGACTCAGTCTTGCATCTTCAATTTATAGATAAATTTCTTTGATGGGAGTTTATAAAATTAAAAATCATTTATGACATACCTTTGGTAGCCTTAGGTCACCAAATTAATGAAGATGATTCAAATACCATTTTCTTTAATACTCATTTGGCTATTCAAAAATACATTGCTTCTATTTTGTGCTTCAAAATAGGTTAGCTTCCTTTCGATTATCTTGGTATCCCTTTGTCTGATGGATCTCTTAATTGCTTACAATGGAAGAATATTCTTGGTCATTTCAAGATGAAATTCGACCGCTAGACTTTTGTTGGATCTCTTTTTCTAGTCATAAATACTCTCCTTTTTTTTTTTTTTTTTGCAAGCCCTCCCTATTTACAAATATCATTCTTTTTTCTCCCAAAATATTTTTGAAGGAGTTTGATTCTCTTTCTAGTATATTATTATTGTTTGGAAACCTAGATTCTCAAAAATGGAATTTGATTAGTTAGGATGGGGTTTGTCAACCTAAAAAAATGGTGGTCTTGGTCTTCACATGATGAACTCAATAGTTTATCTTTAAGGGGTGGTTTCTTAGGAGGTTCTAAGAATTGATTTGACTGGTAAAGGCTCCTTGGTTTGGAATACTATCAAGAAGGTGTTTCATGTGTTAATCTAGAGGTATCTTTTGGATTGTGAATTCTAGTGATAAAGCTCTCTTTTAGTTTAATTCTTGGGATCCTCACTCCTCGGTTCTTTCCTCCTTCCCTCTTCTCCATCATTTGAGCAATATTTTTGTGAATGTTGGTTGGTCTAAATTTGTTGATTTCAAGGAGTTTTTTCAAGTGGGGAATACCTATTTTCACTGAAAACGTATGAACTGTTGGCCTATGAGGGGTGATTGTGAATATAAGGATCTCCTAGCTTCTATACTTGTTGATCATCTTTGTTCTTCTCTACAAAAAAGTGAACATTTTTTCTTGGGATTCTTTATCCTATGATTAGATTACTCAATTTCTTCATTTTCTTCAATATGATAGGGTTTGATCATATTATCTTTTTCTTCACAATTGTCAGATCTCTAGATTCTTGGTGATAGAGGATTTCTAGAAATCCTCTTTGATTTTTTCTTTTCTTACTTTCTATTACAACTATTGTTATTTGGAAATATTTATGTAACTTTTTTGAATTTTTGATTAATACATTTTTATCCTTTTTACCAATAATAATAATAAATAATTAAATAATGTAGATATGATCAAAATTTAGGGTTTATAATGGGAACATTATCCCAAGGATAATAAAACTGATAAAGGGAGGGAAAAGAGTCACCACATAGGGTAAGTTATAACATCATGAAAATGTTATCATTTATCATTATGATTGGTCATGTAAAAAGGGATGACATTGAAATTGAGAGATTTTTATACACATCCATCACATGTGGTGACATATGATAATCTATATGAGATAGAGGAAATTTGATGTCTTGATAATATATGAGGTAATAACCAAAAATTACATTTAAAATTAGAAAATGAAGGATACCAAGGTGAAATACTAAGTAGAGTAAATATTATACACCAAACTCTAAGGAAATAAAATGCACTCCACATTAATTTCATAATTTTGAAAGGGTATGTTAAATAAATTAATGCAATTATATCTTAAACTAGTATGAATTGAGATCTATTAGAAAAATAAATAAAATGATAAATTAAATAGTTGAGATGGATTAGGTCTCCACTAGAAATTAGCATGGTGACAACTTTAAATGTTGAATCATTGCACAATAGAAATGTGTAAACTAGAAAATTATAGTAAAGCTAGGACTAAAAACCTCAAACAATTGAAATATGATAGGTAAATGAGGCTTGGGACAAGATTACATCTATGATACAATTCATTAACACCTATGCACCATATCATTTCATCTACACCAAGATTTTTCCTTCAATATAATGTAGTCAAAATTTAATAAATACAAAATTCAAACAATATAATGTAGTCAATGGGCCTTTAGTTTGCTAGTGAAGTTGAAAGGTTTTGAATGAGCCACCAAGGATCAAGTCATGCTAAGTGCAAGACCCCAACATCATAAGGGATGAGGTCAAGAAAATGCCCCAGCAACTTTGGGAGAATGGATACCCCTCCACCCTTGACTCTTAACTAAAGAAGTTTTAAGCTATGATTCATACTCTCATATTGAATAGCTAAAAAAAAATGAGTTTGATACTTGCAAGCACTCTTCAAAAAGTAATGCTTGAATAATCTCTAGCACTATGATTCAAACATTTTCTTAGACTTAAACATGTTGAGGTTAAAGATGCCAAAATAGACAAATTTATTGCAGAACTAACTTAAAACATTATGCCCCAAATGTTAAAAAAGAATATTATATAAACAAAATATGAAATCACAATGGAGTGATCCATTTGAACATTTAAAACCATATCAAAAAATATCAACTCATTTGAAATGAAAATATTTTTTTAATAACATAGTAAACAAAATATGAAGTCAAATAGAATGATCTATTTGAACATTTAAAATTCATCTTGAAAACTATCAAATCGTTTGAAATGAAAATATTTTTTAATAATGTTCACAAGACCAAAGCAGTATATAAGATCCAAGAACAGCACACAATTTCTCTTATAAAGAAAACAACAAAGTTTTATAAAGTTTGTAATGTTCTCCCTAAGTTCGAAGCTTCTGCAGTCAGTGCTTGCCATAACTGAAGTCCTATACATTCTTTGAAAGCCAATCTAAGCCATCAAACAACCCTTTGCCAGAAATAGCACAGGAGCCCTGAACATGCCATCGACGCTGAGGCAAAGACTGCAGATCAAGCTTCTCACTTATCTCATCACAACTCATTGCATTGGGTAAATCCTGCTTGTTTGCAAAAAGAAGAAGAGCAACATTTCTTAAAGACTGCTCACTAAGTATCCTGTGCAACATCTCAGTTGCCTCATATATACGCTCCCTGTCACTGCTATCCACCACATAAACAACAGCTTTGCACTTGCCAATGTATTCTCTCCACAGATGTCTCACATTTTCTTGGCCCCCCACATCCCAAACAACAAAGCGAGCATTCTTGTACTTCAAAGTCTCCACATTGAAGCCCACTGTGGGAAACGATCGGATGACTTCCCCAAGCTGTAAGTTGTATAAAATGGTGGTTTTGCCTGCTGCATCAAGACCCAACATCAGTATTCGGGCCTCCTTGTCATCCAAAAAGTCTGAAATTTTGCTGCATTTACAACCCATCTTCTCCAAATTCTTAGAATTACACACAGTGCTTTGAGAAATCACGCACAACAAGATGTCTATACCAAAAGCTTGTTTATCTCCATTATATATAACTCTTATGATTGAAATACTTGCAGTAAAACATGTTCACACAGCCGACAGCTACTTCACCATTGCAGAGCCGACAGCTACTTCACCATTGTAGAAGGGCTATATATAAAACCCTAATATTTTGTTTTCGTGTGGTGTAAAATCCTACTTAAGTATTAATTGAACTTGTTATATCTACTTTAGAATAGACTTTACCATTAGCCAATTCATGTTGTAATAATTTATCAATCACACAATTTACTTTTATTATATCAAAACTATTGTAATGTGTCATTTAATGTATAATTTAATGCATGCCTTTTGTTTTAATTGCAATATATGAAATAGTATAATGTATTAATAACTTTTAATATTTTGTTTTATAAAATGTATTATTATTATTTTTCATTGGGTTCTTTCAAATCAATTTATAGAAGATAAAAAATTATATCTTGTATTTGTTTTCTTTTGTGTGTGTACACACACATATATGTATATGTATATGTATATATATATATATATGTGCGTGTGTGTATACATATATATGCATATGTATATGTTTGTATATGTCTTTTGTTTTAAATCCATATCAATTTGTGGAATAACAAAGGAATAATCTAATATGAGGATTATTTAAGGAATAACAAAAAGGACTACCAATTTGCGGAATAACAAAGGCTTGATTTATTAATAGCTTTTTCAGACATACATTCTAATATGCATACAAATTTCTGATCATCCAGATTGCTCAAGGCGTAGGAGAGAGCATATGTCTAATATGCAAGACTTGACTCTGGACTCTAGACTCCAATCCAGATTTCTTCTGATGCCAACAATGAGGTGTCCCCAACAATTTATAGAAGGGGCAGAGCTTGCAACCTTAGGCATTTTTCAATATATTTTAGAATTCGTCCATATGAGAGTGACACGTGTCCCACTACCTACCGCACTATGGAGTAGACAACTGTTAGGTAGTTTGTCGTAAGCACTAAGATAGTGGAGATTAAAGTGACAATCACTTTTTGGATAACCATAAGTGATAAGGGCCCACTTAACGCCCGTAAGTGGCTACAGGGTTCTTGCTTTTTGAAACAGGGTTGCATCCTGTTGCCACATCTTAACATGGGTGGCATCATAGCACTAACAAGCCAATGTGCTAGCTCCAAGGAATTGGATCCATGAGTTCTAATGGTAAAGGTGCAGACACTAATTCCCAGTCTTGGGTATAGGCATTAAACACATAATCATGTTGTACAACATATTCTTGGGAATATGCTCAATCCATTTCAATTCTTCTAGCCATTGATCATGCTAGTTTTAGAGTTATCTCCAAGTCTTCAATTCAGACTTCAGGGTACCAATTTTCTTCAAGTGAATACAACTCAATTCTGGGGAATTCATATCCAATGTGAGAATAATGTGTTAAATACTGGTCCATGCAATTGGTCATCTTCCTCCATAAGCGTGGATGAATAAATTCTAAGAATTCCTTCATATCATCATTAAATCTTGAACCAAGAAGATCTATATATTCTTCAAAGGCATCTCGGTGGAAAGTAATCCTGCTTATGAATCCATATTTGAGACATTTAAGGAAATTCATTTTGCTCTGTTTGGACCAATTCATGCCAAAAAATCCTCGGATTTTAACATGGATAAAACCATATCTACTACACTAGTGTTTTAATGGTGTATTTTGAAGCCCCAGAAGTTCTAAGAGATATTTTTCTTCATCATAATCCACTATGCCTTGTCCATGATAAAACTGGATTGTTTGCCTAAGTTCTCTAAGCCATTTATTTAGAAAATAAGATTCTAGTAGTTTTATGACAATATCTTCTGGAAAGTAGGGAAGAACTCTTTTCTTATCTTCATCCTCTAGGTTTTCATCATCTTCATGAACAAACATTGGTGTTCCATCTGACCTGTAAAATGTAGGAGGTTTAAAGACAAGATCTATATATATTGATCCAGCAAGTTCTCTGGTTAGAGCATTAGCTAATGGATTATTTTCACCTTTTATCCATTCAATATCAAAATTATAACTCAAGAACTCAAAATACCATCTTGCTACTCTTCCTTGGGCTATATCTTTATTTGGCTTCCAAATTGTTTGATTTTCAATGCGGACAGTGAATTTTATTGGCTTGAGAAAGATTTTGAACTTCTCCATACCTTTTTTGGTAGCCAGTATTTCTTTCTCATAAATATGGTATCTACTTTCAGTATCAGTGAACATCCCAGACCTATATCTGCAGATACTTCTTTTTCCATCTTCTTCTTCCTGTATTAACATAGCAGACCACGTTGAATCAGATGCATCAATATATAAAAACAATGGTAAATTTGGGGTTGGAATTTGCAGAGAAGGCAATTTTTGACATTTAGATTTAATTCTTTGAACTACTTTTGTTTCCTTCAAAGCCCATCCTTCCTTCTTCCCCTCTTTGAGATGCTCCTGGATAGCTCTTCTATCTTCAACCAGTCCTTTGTAAAAGGGAGACACTTAATTTAGACAACCAAGAAATCTTTGAATTTGTTTCTTATCTTCTAATATGTCAGGAAATTCCTGGATGCACTGAAGAATATGAGGTTGTAGCTAAATTTTCCCTTTGTTAAGATGAAGACCAAGGAAATCTATCTAGGATTGATCAATCATCATTTTCTTGGTAGACAAACATATTCCATATTTTCTAATGGTTGTATAAAGCTCCTCTAGGTCTTGCAAATGATCAATTTCTGAATCAGAAAAAACAAGAATGTCATCTATATAAACAACACAGAAATCTTTTAAATGATTTAAAGCCTGGTCCATTCTTCGCTGGAAATAAGCAAGTGCAATGCATAGACCAAATGGCATAACATTCCATTCATATAATCCTTGAGGGACTGAAAATGTAGTTTTGTATCTGTCTGATTCCTTAACCTTTATTTGCCAAAACCCGAATTTACAATCAAACTTAGAAAACACTTTTTTAGTTGTTGCTCATCTGATCAGGTCTGAGCTGAAAGGAATTGGATAATTAAAAGGAAGAAAGATATCATTCAGAGGTTTATAATTAATACAAAACCTTTTTTTATGTCTTTGTTGTTCAGCTCTTTTATTTACCAAGAAGGTTGGACATGAGAATGGGCTTTTATTGGTTCTAATGAAATGTCCTTCAAGAAGCTCATTTAAGTGCTCGTCCATCTCCTTAACCTCTGTTAGGCTCATTAAATAAGCTGGTTCATGTGGGATGACAGACTGGCATTCTGGTCTTATTTGGATTTCACATTCTTCACGCTCTTGTGACCAGAACTGTAATGGGTTCATGCTGCAACAATGTTTTTCAAATATGCTTTTTATTTCAGCAAACAATTCTGCAAATGATTTTGTTAGTTCTTTTACTAATTCTTTTTTCTCCTTTTTGCCACTATTTTCTAACTTATGATTAACTATCTTTAGTGTGGGTATTTCTACCTGACTGGCCTCATGTCTTAGAGAAATTTTGTGTTTCCAAAAATGAAGTGGCTCATATTTAGTGAGAAATAAAAATCCTAATAGAACATCATCTTCAAGATCATTGTATTTAATAAAATTAGTAACAAACATTTTTCCCATTATCTCCACATGTACATCTTGGGAATATCTGCCCATATGAATTCTTTCTCCATTAATGGCATAGCTGTGTGGCAAGTTTGGTCTTGGTTTCTAGAACTATGGAGGTATAGCATTTGTCTTTTTCCAAAGACCTTGAAGATCATGTATCTACAAAAGCATCCATAGGAATCTTCTTGAATCCTGGAAAACAAAATTTAATTCTAATATAATTGCCATTATTAGCCAATAATAGAGATGCAGATTTTTCTCTGGTTTTTTGAACTAGGTTGTTGTTGTTGCTACTGCTTTCTTCTTCTGTTGCTTCATTCTATGTTTCAGGTTCTGATTTTTTAGAATTTTGTTGTTCTGACTGCTAGTTGGCTTTAAAGTACAGGATGTCCTTAATCTCTCCCCATGTAGCAGAAATATTTCTCAATTCTTTATGTTGAGACTTGGCGGCACATTTGAGATCAGCAACATCATTCATAAGAATGTTAAATTTCTTAAAAACAACAATGATATCAGCATCATCAGAATTTGCTTTATGTTTTGAAGAAGATGGTTTATCTTTTTGCCATGGTGGAATTTTGTAACCATGGTCCACTTCTTTTGTTGTCCCTTTCTTGGGTTTCTTTTGAATCTTCAATTGTTTATGGAGTTCTTCCTTTTCTGACTCCAATTTCTTTAGTGTTGCTAAATGTTGTTTGACAACATTTTTCCTTTCTTCTTTGGTTCCTGTAATCCTATATGGATCTTTGGATTTTTCAATCTGGATTTTGAGCTTAACATCATCCAGAGTATGTTTAAGCAAAGAAACCAAATAATCTTTGTCTTCATCCAAGGAAGATTTAGATTCAGATCATGACCTCTTTTTATTATAATATCTTTTCTTATCCTTAAGATCCTTGAATTTCATCATATAACCGGTCTCAAGAACAATTTCAAGTAACTCATATAAATCATCCATTTCTAAGGAAACATCTTTACTATTTACTATTTCCCAATCTTGATTATTATATTCAAACATTGCATAAATCTTAGTACTAGGATTTAACTTTTTTGGACAATTTGTTGCGTAATGAGGTCCTTTACAAATAAAACATTTAACTCCTTTGGGGGCCTTCTTATTTCTTTTCCTTAATAGGTATGATGGTGGTTGTTTATTAAATCTTCTTCTCATGTATGGAACCACCTTATACCATTTCTTACCATGCTTCCCAAATCTACTTTTTTTGAATGTATGTTCCCCTTCATACCTGTTTTGGGAGCATTTTCTGCACTTGCATTTTTTACCACATCAGGTTTCTTCTTGAATTGCCTCAATTGCTGAAAATATGCAATTTGATTAGCAGGTGGTAAATCACGGAATTCTTTTAAATTGCAAGTGTAATTGTACTCTTCTTTATTGGCTTGCAAAGCTCCTAAGAGACATTGTTTTTCCAATTTATAGTGAATAATTCCTTTTAAATCTACAAAAGTACATTCTTCAATGGTTTTATGTTCTTTTCTGATAATATAGTCTTCTACCCAGGTGCCTAACCCAGGTCAGGTCATGCAGTTTGTTTGTTGCTATCATGAAGGATTCAAAGACTAAATTATATGAGTGAAACTTAGCCAAGTTTTTCAACTTTAGAGTTTGGAGAACTTTATTGGCTTCAGCTACATGGTTGGAAGTTTCACCATAGAAAATATCAATCAATAAAGATCTAAATTCTTCAAATTTGGCAGCAAATATATCATACTTCCCCATGTCCTTTTGCTTAACATATTCAGTATTTTCATCTAGGGGATTTTTAACACCATGATCGGGTAGATTATTCCACCAATTTTTGAGTTTGCCAGATAACAATCTTACTGCATATAAAACTTTTGTAGTTTCATTCCATGGACTACTTCTGTCAAACATATTTTCTAGTGTAGGCTCAAGTGTAGATAGTATCAAAGGAATCCACAATTTTATTAATATTGAGTATGTAACCACTTGCAGCAAATGGCCTAAGTTGCTTAGGCTTGGCATTCTCTGTTACTGCATCTTTCATCTCAATATCAAAATCAGCAATTTTCTTCATGGATTCCCATGGTTCAACTTCTTGCAAATTCTTATACTCAGAAAAATCTAAATCTAATTCATCAAAATCATTATCAACAATATCTATAGAAATTTCAGAATCACTAGAAGAAAGTTCAAAAGTATTTACATCAGAAGACTCTTCTTCATTAGACTCTTTATTTGCAAAACTAGGTTCATCCATATATGCAGGTTTTGCTTGTTCTTCTTCTACTTCTAACTCTTGCAACCAGTCTCTGATTATTCCTTTTTCTTCTTTGTTTGCTAAACTATGTTCTTTAATCTTAGGCATAGACATTTGTGAGGAGGGTTGTGATTTCTTAGAAGAGGTTTCAGTAATTTCTTCTTTTTCAACTTTCCTTGTTCTCCACTACACTATGATTCTTTTTGGTTTTGGTTGCTCTTGAGCCTTTCCTTTTCTTTCTCTTTCTTCTTCTTCAGAACTATCTCAGCCATTTTGTGTTTTTCTAATTTTCTTGGCCACTAGCTTGATCTTTTCTAATTTTTTGGCTACTACATTTATAAGTATCTTTTGATCTTTTGCATCTTGCTTTCTAAAAGATTCTTGTTGTTTTTTAGCCTCATATATTGTAGGAAGATAGCTATCCTGGTGTGTTTAATTTGAAAGAATTGTCTTTACATCATGATGTGCTTATCTAATCTGATAACTAACACCAGATAGATCATTTTTCAGAGAAGAAGAATGTTGCACAATTTTTGAAACAAAAGTAGAAACATTTTGTATTTATACAAGAGTCCTTAAACAATTATTACCAACACTTCTAACATCCACAACCATATCATCAATATTTTCTTGCGCTGAGATGATCCACTAGGCTAACCAATTTCTTTGTGCTTCAGAATTCTTTTGTTTCTCACCCAGGTCTACATGAAGTCTGGCTTCATATCTTCCCCAAAGTTGCTTATCTAGATTGACAACTGTAGATTTTTCAGGGGTTGGCCATCTAGCAGGTTCATAGCCAATGACTTCTTGTTATTTTCCCTTCATTTCCATTTTATAGACACTTTTCTTTTCAGCTCCTACTCTGGGAAGCTTTTCTCTCATCATACAACCTTTTTCTCCCATTTTGGTGATTTTAATTCCTTTTCCTTTTTTATCTTGTTGTTCCTCTTCCTTGGGAGTCAAGGCTAATTTTTTACTAACTTGTCTAGCTAATTTATCCATCAGCTCAGGATTGCTGCTCAAGTCAAAAAGTGTAGCCAAGGAGGCTCAGGAAGGATAAGGATTAATGGAGGTTGTCTATACAAATGGAAATGGCTAGATGATCCCAGATCCTCTTCGAGATTGTAATCCATACATGGCTTATTTGATGTAGTAGGGAAATTTCTAGACAAAGAATAAGACCTTTTAGACAAGCTAGGTCTACTGTTGGTGGAAGCTTTAGTTTGTATATATATGTATATATACATTTTTAAGTGGTCTTAGGTTATAAAAGGTTTTGAGTTATGTGTTTTGGACTTGTATTTAAACATATCATTTTAGATCATTTCAATGTTGAGAAAAAGAAACATGAAAGTTTCATCAAATATCAATCTAAGGGCATTATTGAAAGGCATTATCAACTCTCATTTAATTACTCAATCACACACATCTTAATCTTGGATTGCTTCAAGAATGGTTTACATTAGGACGTTACCATTCAAATACATTATTTCTCTATTGACTCAATCCTAAAGGTCTGATTCTCATCACAAAAAAATCATATTTCTCTTTATACATAGTAGGCTTCCAAAGATGATTCTTAGCACCGCCTAGTTTTCCTAACATAGACATCACCAATCAAAACATTCTCTATAGTACTGAAGGTCAAATTGTAGAGAGAAATAAAGTATGCCACCTAGGACAAAATCACACCACCAAAACAACATTATAGTGTGATTGTGTCCCAACCTCTAGAAATACCAAGGTTGTTTTGTCTTGTATCTCTTCAATACCATATTTTGACATGTACACAATTTTGTGCATCACACACTTCTAAATGGGTGATCTCACAATAGTGTGTCCCACTTTTTGGCCAAAGTAGGACATTGAAAAAAAAAATCAAATTTTCACTTTTTGACACCTATAGCAAATAAACCATTAAGAAACTGAAGATGACTAAACTAGTATTTTTTGAGATTTTGTTGCAGATTATAAATGTATGTTTTTAGGAAATAATTTGAGAGCTTTTTTATATAACTTTTAATAATTTATTTTTTATAGTTAACAATAATTTTAAAAAGTAATGTTACTTCCATAAAACATAACTTTATTTGTAGAAAGTATAAAAATATAATTTTTTTAATATGGACTCATAGCACCGATATTTAATGCACAAATATTTTTCTTAATTTTTTATTACATAACTTTTTTCATAACCTTTTGAAGTTAGATTAACTATAATTCAAACATAAGTTACTTTGGTAACACTTTTTGTATTTATCTAAATTAACTTTCTTTTCTTTTTTGAAATAAGAACATCAATACCTAGTGCATAGATATTTTTTTATTTTTTAAATCTATTTTACTATTTTTCATGTGTGTGGAACAAATACCTTCAGAATTGTTGAAAAACCTACCTTCACTAAAAAATATAAAATAAATATAATAATCAAATTAAATATATTTAATATTATAATTGGAAAGCTTGTTTTGAGAATTATGAACCTACCAAATTATCTTGTCATATTCATTTCATTTGTTGGTCCAAATCAAGGTTGGAAACATAAAATTTTGAGGAAAATCTAAGGTCTTATGTAGAAAGGTCACTTTTAGGGCCTTCGTTCAAAGGAATTAATGGACCTTTGTTCAAAGGTGTTCCATTTCCATTATTTAAAAAAAAAAAACCTTTAAATGAAGGTGTTTTTCACGTTTCACCTCAATATAAATTAAAAATGTGTGAAACGCATTTGGGACTCATTATTGTGAGTTCACCCAAATAATGGCTCAAATTTAGTACCTTATATGCCACAACATGCCTATTGCATGCACATTATGCATCAAATACGTTAGACATGAATAAAGGATTCTAGAAAAATAGCTTCACACACATGTACACAATTATCAATTCCAATAACTCCATGTAATACAATACAATAAAATCACTCATGCACTCTTCAATTATGCCACATAACTTTAGGAGTGTACACTTTTGCACAACATTTCCAACTCTTGCAACCTTTCTACATTGTGTGTGATTAACACATGGGAAACTCATGCATCCACATAGTTGATAGCATTTTGCAACTTGATCTAGTACTACATAGCACATCTATAGCAAATCGAGTGTATGCATCAATTCACTTATTGATCACAACAACTTATTTCTTACCAAATCCTTTGTATATTATTTATATTCACATGCAACATCAATGAATATAATATAATACTGTTTATGTATTTATCTTGTCTCTACTTTGCTTATGTAATCATATTTTATAACAATGTTTTTTATAGTTCAAGAGTTCTATTGGAAGTACACCCATTTCCATTAGCTTAGCCATGAATTTCCTTACACATGAAGTTGTCCTCTTAAATTAAATAGAAATTAGATCAAGGAATCACATCACTCTTCTTTTCTTCATATCCATTACTTAGAAGACAAACACAAAGCAAAGAAATCACCTAGAAGTCATATATTTTTCACAACCTCTTTTAATAAAAGAAGGTTTGTTTCAACTTCTCTAGAGGAAATAAGTTCTTAACCCTCTCTAGATCAATAAAATCACCTACATGTAGTTACTTAGCCTCACCCTAGTAGTGCCAATTGTTGTTGCATGCAACTGAGTCTCAAGGTTTGAGTTTTGACATCATCACATTGCAACTCCTTGCAAGTATAGTCTACACCATTGATTTATGACTTTTTATCCTAAGAGGTCTAATTATGTGATGCGACTAGCACATGTAGTGAACTTTATGGTGAGATATTATATTGCCATTGAGCTATTTTGATGTGTACCTTGGGTACTTATTTTTTGATTTGATGTGCTTTATCACTTTCTCAGATGTTGGGTTTGTCATCGATTTGCATTATAGATGATATTCTATATTGGAATCTATTATCTAGTTATATATTATGAGATGCATATTTCACGATGTACTATGCTTGGGTTCACCTATATGGATTTGCATATCTTGGACTTGTTTAGTGTTTTAGCATCTTGTTGTCACTATACCCATTATTTGTTATTTGATTATGATTATCTAATTTAGCATTATATTTTTTATGATAACTAATTTCTACACTTTTGTTTCTATATTAGACTTTATAATAAATTTTAGTTGATGTGGTTGGGATGTATTATATTATGTCATATTGGATTTTATGATGTGCTTCAATTATTTTATATGGAAAAGGTAAACCTAATGTTTTATTAAGTATGAAGGCACATTTTTTGTTTTTTGGAGATAGTTCTATTTGGGAAAATATATTGTTTATATTTTTAATCTCACTCAATTCAAGTTGTGACATGTATTTTTTGATACTTGTGAAACTGTGATCTTAATCATATCCATTCCAAATCCATGTGTTGTGAATAAATCTATGAAGAGTGCTTTCTTTATATGTATTTATTTTATTAATTTTATTGGTTTCCACATTACTTCTTGTGAAGTATTTGTAAATGACCTTTATATTTTAAATGAGAAATCAATTTTATTTAATTATAATTTTAGAATGGTTTTGTAGATTTTAATATTATAATATTTTTAAAATATATTGTGAATTAAAAAATTGTTTGAGCCTTGATCCATAGCCAAATTAATTTAACCTAAGTGTTAATTTAATTTTGAAAATAAATGCCTATTTGTATTAAATTACATGTAATTCATTTGGAGAAACAATTAGCTAATTTTTTTTAATGATATGTTAAATGATTTTTCCAAGATATGTATATTTTTCTAAGATATGTATATTATTTGTGGGACAAAGAATGTTACATTCCATTTTTATTGTTTATTAAGAACCTCCAAAATTTACATGACCACACCACCCTTAACCTTACAAAAGTAAAAAATCCACAAACAAATTCGCCTTGTGAATGAAATTTTAGGTCTGACTGACACTTAAAAGCCTTATACAATTTCAAAGATTTGAGGAAACTCACCATATATGCTTAACCACAACATTTTAGATGCTAAATATATACAAAATCCATTTACCGCAATCCCAGAGAAATAATCAATTAGTTACTAGGACTTTCAGTGGTATGTTGGGGTAAAATGTAGGATACACTCAGGCACCGCCATATCACGACATTCATTCAGGAGGAATGTGGCTTGGCAATAAGAATTAACTCACACCGCATACCCACGATGAACCATAAAAATACAAAATAAGCCATGTGGTAGGGTGGCACGCTCAGAACTTAACCACCAGAGGTTAACCCACTGTACCGCAGTTAATAGATAACAACGACTAAAGAAGATGTGTGGTATAGCGGTGTGATATTGCTTAAACCACTACCCCGTAGCAAGCAATGTACAAAGCAAGATGATGTTAACGTAGTTCTCAGCACTCATTGTAGCAATCATCTATAGAATTTTTTTATCGTGCTAAGAGCTAAGGAGTGCGAAAGAAGAAGGCTCTGCAACTATTGCATCATCGAGTAAGTATACTTTACAACCACTGAGTTGAAATTTGCAATTTGAAAGTGTAAAGAATTTAAGTAGGAGTAGAAAAGTTTAAACCATGCCACCCTAAAAAAAAGTGAAATTAAGAAGGAATAACCTAACAAGAGGTCTCTACAACATGCTATACTAGATATTATGCTTGAGTCAACAGATAAAGGATTTAAGAAGGTCTTTAGAGACATAGCTTAGGGGTGTCAGAATGCAGTCATTCATGTTTTAGGGTGGGATTTGTTTTGGTGCTTCTACGAGAAAAGGGATGATAAGATTCCAATATCAAACCCTTGGACTCTAGATTTGATCAAATTGATTTTCCCCAATGTTTTCATAGATGTCGAATTCATTAGAGTATTGGCATGAAACTATCACCCAGCTACCAAGACAGTGAGAATGATGGATGGTTCACCACTAGTAATACTTACCAAAACTGCCATTGTGGAGTGCTTCAACCTAAACAAATAGGCCCTTACCAAATTCAACCTTCAAAGGAGTGAAGAAGAGTATAATAGTTTGAGAAAAACTTATGGGAGTAACGAAGTTTTCATGCATATGAAGAGAGGAGAAAACAACAAAAGAATACCTATCTCCTCTTCTTGTGTCGAGTCATTTGTTGTTAATGATTTCCAGGTGTATTTTAAAAGAACTTACTTTACTTTATGTCAAATTCTGGGGATATATGCTATAGAAAAGATGCTAATTAGCCTTTTGATGTTGGCAATGAGAATTCATAACTCTGAAACTAATGTCGAGTATGACTTTTCTTCATTCATTGAGAAATCATTACATGATGGATTCATGCAAGTAAAAGAGGATAGAGCCCCTATCACTTTTAGATGTTACTCCTTGTTGTGCCATTTGATTTTATATCAAAATAAAACCAAATGGACTCAAAGAATGTGTTTGGGTATGGTAGATGAGCAAGTTAATCAACTACCCGCACATAGAACTAGTGTTATAAATGGGATAGTAGGTGTAGAAAGAGTGATTTTGTGATTACTATGAGGATTTTGTACTCACAATTATGGCAGTCCTTGTCCATGGGTATCCAAGATTACATACACCAACCTTACAATTTTTAAGACCTTTGGAACTTAAACCAAAACAAGGGCATACTCATAATTTTGGAGATTTGTTTTTCTTGCCCAATGTCACAGTGATCAGAGTATATGGATGTCCCCAAGCCCCACATATCTTGACTAAATTTGTTCCTCTCTGACTAGCTTTCCTTGAATTCATGTGGCAAATGATGTGGATGGAGAAGGAAGTTATGCATAGATAGAAGAAACACACCTTTTTGCCTAACTTGACTGTATGTGGGGATTTTACATTGGATCAAACACTCTTGAGGAATTGCAAAAGTTTCTAAAAACAAGATATATCCCTTAAAATTCAAGAAAGAGAGGGTCTTTGACCTTGAGGGTCACATGAGTTTTGTTAGATAAAAAATCCTTATGAAGATTGGGACATCCATGAAGTGGACTATGAGGAGGATGTGATAAGGAATTATCTCACTCCCCAAGATATATACCAACGAAGAAGAAAATGGGACATATTAATAAAATTGGAAGAGAGAAGAAAGAAGATGGATAATAATTTCCTAGGGTTTTAAATAGAGGAAGCAAATCCCATCAAGAGGATCAATCTCATGATTGATAAGTTTGACAAATTGTATGACAAAGCACAAAAGGAATTGGAGAAATATACCAAGAGGCCAAGCATTGTTGTAATATCATAACCCTAAGATCCAAGGTTTTAGTACATGTCCCATTAGATTCACCTCTTGAGCAACCAAAATCTAGAAAGAAAAAGTACAAGAACTTGAACCCTTAGTGCCATATGAGATGAGTGAGGGGGTTTGGGATACTAAAGAGGTAGCATGTGTGCTAACATAATTAAAAGGTGACATTGAAGTTGATCAATCACCCCAGGAAACAAAAGCTCATAAGCCCGAAGAAAGAACTAATGAAAATTCACAAGGTGAATGGGACATGCAAGATGATGAGAGAATGGTAGAAGCCCTTTGGTTTATAGAGAATGATGAGTTCATTCAGATGCCTAAATTCAAATATTTCTAGATTAAAATAAAGACATTAAGGAATTTGAAGAAAGGGTTCAAATAAATAAGATGGGTTATGATGAGTCATGGCATGATGAAATTGTTGCCTAGACCTTTAATTAACTCAGGATAAGTAAGATAAGTATTAGTCCATAGGACGTTAGGAAAATAGTACTAAAAAGTAATATCTTTCTCATACTAGGGATGGATTTGAGGAGAATGTTCTTACTATACCAAGTGAGAAACCAAGAAGACCCCATGCTAATGGTTGAGTTTTATTCAGAAGAGGGCATGAGTGGAAAAGGCTATAGTCCAAGAATTGAGACCTTAGCCTTTTAGGCTAAGAAAAAGAATACAAAGAAGCCTAAGTTGCTAGACATTGTGCAGGAGATGAAGGGGAGTGCTATGGTTAAAACCATCAAAGACACCTCTTCTTTGGAAGCATCCACCATGACTATGCACCCTACTATGTTCACAAGAGCAGTTTCCAAATGCTTGGAAAATAAACTCACATAGTATGAGAAGGTTCAAACAAGTATGAATGATGAGGTAAATAGATTGTATATAGAAAATGTGAAGTCAAAGTAGTAGTTGAAAGGGGCAGGGTCCTCTCAAAGCACTGAAATGGTAGTATACCAAAAGGTTGATAATGTTTCCATTGAGCAAGCAGAAGCTTTAAAACAAGAAATAGAGAAATTAAAGATTCAATGAAGAGACCAATAAAGAAGTAAAAGAACAAATTTATGGTGTATTAGTGAAGGTCATGGAGCATAGAATCAATATAGTGATGGACAAGATAGAAATTGTGCATGAATGTTATATCTCCTTATCCAAAGCAATAGAAAAAATGAATATTCATGCTCTTATCCTAGACCCTTTGTTCAAAAAGTGGCAGTCCATCCATCATACATTGATCACGTTGTGCAAGGTCTTACAAAGAAGCATGGATGCCCCTGTAGCATTAAAACCAACAGAAATGATAGTGAAGATGGTGAGCGATGAGTCTATGTATGTGTCAGAGGAAGGTCAGAAGATTAATGCAAGAATAGAATATTTTAACACAATCAAGCAGTGGTTTGTACCAAGAATTCTTAGAGAAAATGATCAAGTAAAGGATTGTGCCAGTTGGAAAAGTGAGTTTAACCAAGTGGTCACCAAGTGCATTACTTTTCTACAACAAGACGATGGCATTAATGTTCAAAGCTTCAATCTAATATTAGATGGAGTGATTGCATTAGATTATGGATATTCAAAATTCATTATAGATGCCAGAGCATTAATGAATGGTAGATGGAAGAGTCACCTAGCCAACATGATAAATATACAGGAATATAAATGGCCAAATGATTATACAGCATATCAATGGGAAAAAACATATTTGGCTCCTCCAGAGGAATAGATGTGTGATACCTTGATATTTATCCTACTCTAAATGTGCAAAATAACTTAAAAATGCAAGTGATAAAATACCAAAGACACCTCAAGATTAGCCAAAAGAGTGATACAACGAAAAGGAATGCAAATAAAATGAAACACAAACACTTTTACCTCCCTTGTTGTTGATACCTCTTTGATTGGCCC
>VDFB02026320.1:29669094-29679994 GCA_007258455.2 Sequoia sempervirens | reverse complement strand
TAGATTTACTATAATTTTCTAGTTTACACATTTCTATTGTGCAATGATACAACATTTAAAGTTGTCACCATGCTAATTTCTAGTGGAGACCTAATCCATCTCAACTATTTCATTTATCATTTCTATTTATGTTTCTAATAGATCTCAATTCATTACTAGTTTAAGATATAGTTGCATTAATTTATTTAACACCCCCTTTCAAAATTATGAAATTAACGTGGAGTGCATTTTATTTCCTTAGAGTTTGGTGTATAATATTTACTCTACTTAGTATTTCACTCTTGGTATCCTTCCTCATTATCTAATTTTAATCATAATTTTTGTTTATTTTCTTATATATTATAAAGATGTCAAATTTCCTCTATCTCATATAGATTATCATATGTCATCGCATATGATGGATGTGTATAAAAATCTCTCAATTGCAATGTCATCCCTTTTTACATGACCCATCATAATGATACATCTAATGAATGTATTGGGAATGATAACATTTTCATGATGTTATAAGTTACCCTTTGTGGTGACTCTTTTCCTCTTCTATTAGTTTTATTATCCTTGGGATAATGTTCCCATTATAAACCCTAAATTTGATCATATCTACATTATTTATTTATTTATTATTATTACTAGTAAAAAGGATCAAAATTTATTAATCAAAAATTCAAAAAAGTTACATAAATATTACCAAATAACAATAGTTGTAATAGAAAGTAATAAAAGAAAAACTCAAAGAGGATTTCTAGAAATCCTTTATCACCAAGAACCTAGAGATCTGACAATTGTGAAGAAAAAGATAATATGATCAAACCCTATCATATTGAATAAAATGAAGAAATTGAGTAATATAACCATAGGATAAAGAATCCCAAGAAAAAATGTTCACTTTTTTGTAGAGAAGAAAAAAGATGATCAACAAGTATAGAAGCTAGGAGATCCTTATATTCACAATCACCCCTCATAGGCCAACAGTTCATACGTTTCCAATGAAAATAGGTATTCCCCACTTGAAAAAACTCCTTGAAATCAACAAATTTAGACCAACCAACATTCACAAAAATATTGCTCAAATGATGGAGAAGAGGGAAGGAGGAAAGAACCGAGGAGTGAGGATCCCAAGAATTAAACTAAAAGAGAGCTTTATCACTAGAATTCACAATCCAAAAGATACCTCTAGATTAACACATGAAACACTCTTCTTGATAGTATTCCAAACCAAGGAGCCTTTACCAATCAAATCAATTCATAGAACCTCCTAAGAAACCACCCCTTAAAGATAAACTATTGAGTTCATCATGTTGAAGACCAAGACCACCATTTTTTTAGGTTGACAAACCCCATCCTAACTAATCAAATTCCATTTTTGAGAATCTAGGTTTCCAAACAATAATAATATACTAGAAAGAGAATCAAACTCCTTCAAAAATATTTTGGGAGAAAAAATAATGATATTTGTAAATAGGGAGGGCTTGCAAAAAAAAAAAAAAAAAGGAGAGAATTTATGACTAGAAAAAGAGATCCAACAAAATTTAGTGGTCAAATTTCATCTTGAAATGATCAATAATATTCTTCCATTGTAGGTTTATTAAGATCCACTGACAAAGTGGTCAAGATAATCAAAAGGGGAAGCTAATTCCTATTTTGAGCTTCAAAATAGAAAAAATAGCCAAATGATTTTATTAAAGAAAATGGTATTTGAATTATCCTCATTAATTTGGTGACTTGAGGTCATGAAGGTATAAAGGTCATAATGGACTTCTTTTAATTTTATCAACTCTATCAAAGAAATTTATCGATAAATTGTACATGACTAAGTCACAAACCTTAGCCATGTGTCATCCTTGAATGAAACTTTTAGTCTTCAAATTATTGAGAAATCCTTTCCTAATCCTTCAACCATACTTAATGAAGAGATAAGGGGAAAGTGGATCATCTTGCCATATCCTTGAGTAGGAAAGGAAATAGAAGATAAAATGCCATTGGAATAAAAAAAAGAGGAATATTGCATCAATAACTAATTAAGAAAGTGGATCTAGCTTGTTTCAACCAAAAGGAGAAAGAACATTCCTAAGGAGGACCATTAAACCTTTTCATAAGCCTCCCAACCACATCAATTTTGATAAGCATTTATTTCCTCCTTAGAACAAAGCAATTGAATAATTTTACAGTATAAAAAGTACAAAGTTGTGTCAATTTTATAAAGGAAACTAATTCAACACCGATCTAACTTAAACTTGAATCTACCAAAAGTTCATATATGTTTTAAATTTTGAAATGATGTAAACTAGTAAAATATATTTTAGTATATTTTATATGTTTATATATTTTTAATATAAAAAATCATTTTATACTAGTTTTTAATAAATTAACACTATAATTTAATTGTTGATAAAATGTTGGAAAATGAAGTTGCATGGGATGTCAAACTTTTTATAGGAATTTTTTTTTCTTTCAAATTTTTTGTGTGTATTTATAACTTTAAATTTTAGTGCATGGATATTTTTTTCCAATTTTGGATAAATATATATTTTAAATAAATATTAAAATGTAATGAACTCAAAAAATAGTTGTTCCCATTGGATGTGAAGTTTCATATTAAATATATTTTTTAAATTGAAAAATTATACCCATCTTGAAATAGATTCTTTTATCTAGTGCATCATATTTTTATATTTTTTTAATAAGTTTTAGTATTTTTCCTTGGCATGGTGGATCAACCTACTATTTTGTGTTGATAACCTACTTCTAGTATATATATATATATATATATAACTTATTAAAATAAATATATTTTTTGAAAATTACAACCTCATGACCAAAAGGGTATTTTATATTTTTTTAAACGTTATTTATTTAGTATATTTCATTGAACTTCCGCTTTTCAAATAATTTTTTTTTTTGGTAAATTGGACTCAAAGTGGTGCTCCATATATTTTAGCCAACAATTTTAGTTGAAAAAGTTGTGGAAGTATCTAACTTAGCTAGAATGAATCTTACTAGATCATAAGTTTGACCAAAATTGATTTTTAGTTAGAAATACTTAAATTCAATTATGTTGATAAGTTGGTCGAAAGTGTGACACACAACTTTGTGCTTTGATTCTCAAGAAATAATAACAACCCCATCAAGTATTTGACAGCCCTTAACAAAGCCTCCTTGCTTAGGTGATATAAGAAAACCAAGAACCTTTTTTAGATGTTTTGCAATAAGTTAAATAGTTATGATCTTGAAAGTGACATTACAAAGAGAAATTGGACGAAAAAGGTTAAAAGAATCTGCACCAATCATTAAAGGAATTTACATCGATCTTTTTGGGAATCAAGGCTAGAAAAGTAAAGTTAATAGCTTTACGCATATTTTTATTTTGCTAAGATTCCTAAACCACCTCAAACAATTTATCTTTGAGGATATCCCAAAATTATTGGAAAAATTCATTAGGAAAGTCGTCATGGCCAAGATCTATACCTTTCTTCATTTCAAAAAAAAACTTGTTCAATTCATTAATATTGATCAAAGTCATGAGAATAGCATTCATTCTTGCGAAGACTAGGGAAGCAAGGCATTCTAAAATTATTCTTTCTTTTTCCATGGTGACATGATCACCTTCTAAAAATGAGGAAGAAAAATAATGTACAACTTCTTGATTAATATATATCATTAAATAAATACAATCTAACTAATTGAGAAGAGGTGATAGAGGTAATAACCTTACTTGTACGCTTATCCTTAACAAAATTATAGAAGAAAGAGGTATTTTGGTCATGCTCTTGCAACCAGGTAATTCTATATTTTCTTCCAAAATCTCTTCACAAATATTCCATTCATGAAGCTCTCTAGAAAAAAGAAGATGCATCTAGAAGACATTCCCTAGTCATTCCAAATTCTCTAACTTGGAAAGTAATATCATTGAGGTTTTCTTGTACTTGTTTCTTCTGCCAAAAATATTACCAAAACTAAACTTATTTGACCTTTTAAGTTTAAATTTTACAAATTGAAGCATTTTAAAGAAATAGTATGTAGCAGTTCCAAATGAGGGTTTCCTTGTGAACCACGACTATGTCATTTTTTGGTATAAATAATGGTCATGAATCCATGTATTAATTGAAACTTGAAACTATATTTTTTCATACGAGAAAAGAGATAAGATAATGACTTAATGGGTCAATGATTTGAACCATGTAACTCAAGAATTTCAAAAGGGGTTATCCAATTATCACCAAACCAACACTTATAAACTAAAAATCTATCCAACCACTCCTAAATAGATTTAAAACCACATCTTCTATTGCTCTAGGTGTAAGGACCACCACTAGGTTTAACCTTGACAAGATTGAGGATTTAGATATATTTTCTTGAAATAAATTGAAAGATTCATCAATTCAACTGAGACCCATAGCTTGTCTCCAAGAGAAAGAATGGCATTAAAATATCCAACTAAAATATAAAGGATAGAAGCAAAAAAAATTAACATGGCAAACAAAGGACCAAAAACAACATTTTCTATGAAGCTCAGTTAGAGAATAAACATTAGAAAGAAGACTAGAACTTCTAGAGTAAAAAAGCTACTGACCAAAGATAAAGAATATTTACTTGCAAACCAAAGAGGAGTAAGTTGATGAGGGTCACATAGAAATTTCACTCCTTATAGAACGTTGAGCTCCAAAACATTGACATTGACTACCTTTCCAAAGGGTAGATGAAATAGCTTACACCTCCTCCACTGAAAGTTTTGTTTCTTGAAGAAAACAATATTAGGCTTATAAATTCTAATAAGATATTCAATAAATTTTTGATGAGGGTTATTGCCTAGACCCCTAGCATTCCATTAAATAATTATCATTCTTGTGAGATTGGGAAGTGAGAATCCAAAGTAAAGATGACACTAGATTCAACCAATGCTTCTCCACTTATTTTCATCTTCTTGTGATCACTTTTCCTCCCAACCTTGATTTTCTCTGAATTAGTTTTTTTGAGTGTTTTTTTAAGGCCTAAATAAGTTGGATTTTTGTTTTTAAGATTATCTTTAGCAACATCTAACTGAGAATCTTCTAATAACGCATATATAGAGTTTACAAGTGGTACCACTACTAAATTTGAAAAATAAACATTAGATACAACACCAATATTATCCAATGACCTATCATCCATAGAAGGTATTGGTTTACAAGCTACCATCCCTAAAAATAATTTTTTCTTCAGATGGAATTTAAATATATCATGTAGTAGGTCTACAACATCATTAGAAGGTACCAAATTTGGAACAAAATAAGGAATTTCCATGAGATTCACAATTATATCATCAAAAGACTCTAAAATATGAAATCTACTATTAGAGATCCCTTTTACCAAGTTCATTTTTCCAAGGGAAAATCAAATTAGTTCCTTTATTACTAGAATTTATTGGACTAATATCTTGAGATTCTTTACCCTCAAAAGAAACTATTAGTTTTCATTTGACATTTTACTCATCCTTAGAATTCTCATGTGAATAGGGAGAAACATAATTTTTATTTGGGAAATTGTGTTGTAGGTGACCATAAACATTCAATAGATGACATGTAAATGAAATAGCATCATAATCTATATGTTAATCCATTGCATACTACCTAAATGAATCTCTATAGATTTAGGTAAAGGATTATTAAGATCATTCTCAACACAAATATGAGCATAGGAGATTACCTTTATTTTCAACGTGTGATGAGATGGACCCATAAAATTTCCAAGAACTTCTGCAATATAATACAAAATATTGGATCAGTATAACTTCATTTAAATTTGAAGAAATTGAACCCACATTTGGATTTTGAACTCGGTAGCTCTTCAATTGGGTCAAACCCCACTTTCCAAGGTTTAATAAACAACCTAGCTTGATTATGAAATTAAGGGTCCCCTTTTGAAATCCATATTCCATTCAACCAGATGTGAGAAGACCATAATAAAAAACCATTTTTACTAATATCAAGTTCTCCATATCATCTTCCAACTACCAAGTGTGATGTGCCCAATTCTTAAGGAAATGAAGTGAAGTTCAAATTCCCATAATTTTGCATATCAAAACATGTGAGATTTTCTAGCTAGCCTACCTAGGAATCTAATGACTGAAGGAAAGCAAAACCAAAAATATGAGGAGGAATAAACTATATTCCTCTCAAGAATGCAAAGATATATTTAGCTTGAGAATTGAGAATTACAAAGAAAATTCCTTGGTTATATAGGCCAAGGGGAGAGATGGATGCAACCAAATTATGACAAGTGTTGGCATCCTATAAGGTGTGACAACTCATGTCATTAAAGGCTCAACCACCTTATCCCTATGTAAAGTTAAGCTAGTGTGAAGAGGACTTTAGTGGAGAACTAGCCAAGAATGAACTAGTTAGATAAAGTACCCCTTTCACACTAACAGCCCCCCTTAAGTGAAACTTAGGGATAAGTATACAATGCAAAGATGAAAATATGGGTCTCGGCTACTAGGCCTGATGAGGTATCCATGTACATAATAACCTCTCAATGATAAAGAAGGAGAAAACCCAGTGGGAAAAAAACTCCTCCTATGAGAGGGTGAATGAAGAAGGTCTAAGTGACCCCCCCATAACAGATGTACCACACCCCCAAGAGAGACCGAAGATGAACATACTTTCTCTCACACGAAGGTTTAAATGGTACTATATTTGAGACTCCGATGGCTTCTAAAAGGTGATACCAAGTTCAATGAGGATATTCTGAAGCCAAATAGCCTTAGTGGCAGCATTGGCAGCCCCCCTATACTCAGCCTCAGTTGAAGAAAGAGCAATGGCATGTGTTGATTCTTGCTCTGCCAACAAATGGGGCTAGAACCATAGTGAAAACTGTAGCCATATGTGGACTTGCGATCATCAATATCACCAACCCAATCAGAATCTGTGTATCCCAGTAAGTTTGAACTTGTGCCTATTGTATAGTGAATCTCATATTGATGAGTGCCCTAGATGTAGTGCAAGATGCATTTGGAATATTTCCAATGAAGCTCATGTGGTTCCGTCATGAAGCGCAAAACAATGCCAACTACAAAGGAAATGTCAGGGCAAGTATGAGTCAAGTAGATGAGGCTACCAACAAGTTGATGATACAAAGTAGCATCAACTAGTGGTGTGGAACACTTCGCCTCAAGTTAACTCTAGATAGAAAGGGAGTCGGTGCAGGCTTACAATCAGCCACATGAAAATGTGACAAAAGATCATACTTGGGTTGTGTAAGTGAGATTTTGGAAGAGGTCGATCCCGATAAAGTAGTGCAAGAGACCCAAGTCAGTCATGGCAAATTTTTCATGCAAAGCATTCTTTACAGTTGTGATGATGGATGAAGTGCTCCCAGTGACAATCAAGTCATCAACATAGAGAGCCAAGTAGAGAAGAGAATCCTCTTACCATAAGATGTAGACATTCAAATCGGAGTGGCATCTGGAGAATCCAATGGAGAGAAGAAATGAGTCTATTTTGGCATACCAAGCTCATGGAGCTTGTTTGAGGCCATAAAGAGACTTCCTTAGTTTACAAACCAATGAAGAATCTTGAATGAATCCTTGTGGCTGCTCCATATAGAGTTCTTCATGTAGATCTCCATGAAGAAATGCACTCTTCATAGCCATTTGATGTACAACCCAACCATGAGCTGCAGAAATAGCAAGTAGCAAGTGAATGGAGTTCATTTTGGCAACATGAACAAAGGTCTCAATGTAGTCAATACCTGGTACTTGAGAGAAACCTTTGGCCACAAGTCCTGCTTTATACTTGTCAACTGAGCCATCCATTGCAAATATGATTCGATAGATCCACTTACACCAAATCAGTTTCCTTTCCTTAGGAAGTGGAACAAGATTCCATGTTTTATTCTGCATTAAAGATTTGTAATTTCTTCATATTGCAATCCACTCTAACAATACTCGAAGCTTCAATTTTAAAATGATCGGGTGGATCCGGGCCGCGGTGATGTAGGAATGTGGAATGTCTTGATGTTGTGATCGAGTCCTCCTTGTATTTGAAGGATCCCAACAAGATCTCTTGAAGATGCAAGTGTTTGGCGAGCCCAACGAGGCATGGTAGGGGGTGGAGGAGGAGATTTTGAACTCTCTAAAGAGGAAGATGAAATCTCATGATCAAATTGACAACTCAAGGAAGCTTGAGGAAAATCCTCAATGCCAGAATCCTCGAAATCCACTATGGAGGAAGGAAGAGTAGAGGATGAGCTAGAAGAGCCTTCATCAAAATGTACACTATGCTCAATGAAGAGCTCATGTGTGATAGGATCCATTAGCCAATATCCTTTGACACCCTCAGGGTAACCGGAAAAGATACAAGGCTGACTCTGAGGTTCTAAGGCCTTTCACTTCTCTGAAGGAATATGTGCCCATGTTGGGGAGCCAAAAACTCTAAAGTGACCCACAACAGGTTTCCTTCCACACCGAGCTTCAAAGGGAGTGATGCCCTTTAATGCCTTATGTGGAACTCTATTTTGGATGTGATCAGCACAGTTGATAGCTTCAGCCCAATATGCATGTGCAAGAGAGCGAACATGGATCATGCAACTAGCCATCTCTTTCAGAGACCTATTTTTCCTCTCAGCTACACCATTTTGTTGTGGTGTGTAGGCAATAGTATGTTGAAGATCAATCCCTTCAAGAGTACAAAATTGCTCAAATTGATGGTTCACATATTCTCGGCCATTATCAGTGCAGAGAATTTTGACACACTTTCTAGATTGCTTGTCAACATGAGCCTTAAACTCTTGAAATCTATCAAAGACTTCTCCTTTGTGTCGAAGAAAGTAGACCCATGTGTATCTAGAATAGTCATCAATGAAGGTGAGAAAATAATGAGCCTTACTGAAGGATAATGATGGAAAAGGACCCGCCAAGTCACGATGAACCAATTCAAGGACTTTTGAAGCCCTTCAAGCCTTCCCTTTGTCAAACTTCTCCTTAGGATGTTTTCCCAAGGCACAACCTAAACATACACCATCTAAAAATTTGATTTGAGGAAGACTTGTGACCATATTCTATTTGTTGAGTTGCTAAAGATAGTGGTAGTTGAGATGGCCAAACCGCTCATGCCATAGTTTTCTCATAGCATTTGAATGGGTGAGAAATGTAGTGGAATGTGAATTAGGTACAAAATGAGAGAAAGCATACAAGCGAGACTCATGATTGGCCTTACCAACTGCAAGGAGTGCATTATCTTCAAGATTCTGGATGCTGACAAAATCTGGAGTGAATTCAAATTTTCTATCATTCTATGTGATTTGGTAGATAGAGAGAAGGTTGGCTGATAGATCAGGCACGTAGAGGACATTCTCAAATGTACCATTGCTAGTATCAATTGAACCCTTCCCAATTACTTCCACTGGAGAATCATCCCCAATGAGAATGTGGGGTACAAAACAAGGCTCCAACAAAGAAAATTGTTCTTTAAGAGAACCCATGTGATGTGATGTACCCGAGTCAAGAATCCACTCTTTTGAAGAATTAGTAATAGCAACAAGTGCATGTGCTTTCCCTTTACCTGATTTTGAAGGAGTAGAGGATTGTTGAGAAACAAAAGAAGGTAGATTAATGTTGTTCTTTTTGAGAAGATTCTTTAACTCATCGATCTGCTTCTTATGACAAGAATGTTCCTCATGACCAGGTTTCTTGCAATAGCTGCAAGTTGGCCTTTCCTTCTTTTGAAAATTCCCCTTTGAAGAGGAGTTGGAGTAAACTTTTGTTGTTGAAGATGATTGTGCTTGATCTCTTTGCGAATTCTTCTTGAATTGCTTTTCTTTGTTGTCAGGTTTCCTTGATGCTTTCTAACCTTTTGGTTGACTAGCCATCAAAGCTTGTGAATGTGAAGGCTTGAGAAGACCCATTGAAAGAAGCTTACCTTGTTCTTGCATTAACATTTCAGAAAATGAAGCAAAAGAAGGTGTAGTGAATGTGGATCCCATTGTAAACCTATGAGTATGAAAGCTAGAAACAAAAGTTGCAATTTCAGGTCCAAGTTTATTTAGAGTGTTATAGACAAGTTGAATGTCTTTCTTCTCTAAGCCACATGATTTACATTGTGCTTTAAGGTCATTGACCTTTGTTGCATAATCCTGGATGTTATCAAAAGACTTTGGATCAAGACCCATTATTTCGTTGTCAATTTGATAACCATGAACTTCATCAATTGTACCATAGAGAGTTTTTAATTTTTCTCATGCATCATGTGAATCTTTACATGCTTCAATCTGAAACATTATATCAAGAGAAACTAAACTCCTTAGACAACCAAGAGCTTTTGTATGTTCAAACATCCAAAGTAGTTTTTCCTTATCATTTGTGGGTTTAGTTACCTTATTCTCAACATAAGGTGTATATCCTAGTTGTATTAAGGCATTCCATGCATTTTGATGCCATGTGTTGTAGTTGTAAGGCATGAGTAATGAAAAATTAAATGTATTAATAGTGAAGGAAAAACAAAACACAAAGTATGAGAGATGTTCAAGCACAAAGAAAACAAGAGACCCCTCCTTTACTTAATCAAAGAACCCCCACAAAAAAAATGATTTGGCACTTTATATTTAGTGCAATTACAAATTTTTAAATTTCAATGCTTTTAGAAATCCTTAAGAAATGAACATATGATGAACCTATACATTTAATACAATTTCATATAAAATAAATAGAATCAATGTAAAGTACACAAAAAAAATAATGCACTATCAAAAAAAGAATCAACTCGATCCGATGTCGTATGCAAAAGTTATGCAACTTTGAAGTTTGCAAAATGAGAACGGTGAGGAGTCCTCCCTGAAAATCAAAAATTTATGAAAAATGTGTGCTAAAATCTGAAACCGTCTTCACCAATACGTAGAACATGAAAAATTAGCCCAAATAAAAAAAAAT